>CM077034.1:228221504-228549004 GCA_039090855.1 Macrothele yani | reverse complement strand
TAAACAAATAAGTATCATATACACTTCACTACATAATCACATATATATTTATTAATAAACAACAAATAACGTTTGCACCTCACTCTATAATCATACCAACCCACATTTCTTCCATTTAGTCAAAATTGCCTATTGTTTACTAATTATTTCATAAGATATGCCTTTAGTTTTATTTTAAATAAGTTAAAATTATTAGTTGATGTTAGTTCTTGGGGCAATGAGTTCCAGAATTTTGGGCCACTATAATTTATATTCATTTTAAGTTTCTCAGTTTGTGGGAACATTGGAATTAGTAGTGATCTATTCCTAGTATTGTGGTAATGAATATGTATATTTAGTGTTATTATATCATTGTGTATACCATTTTTAATTCTATTTTACATTATTTTTCCCAAGTTATAATCATATAATTGCTTTATCGTTAAAATATTATATATATTGGGGTTCACTTTTGACCGAATACATAAGATTGGTTGAAAATTATTTGATGTTTTAAGATCTATTAGTCTTATAAATCTATTTTGCAGTACCTGTAGTTTATTAATATTATATTGTGTGGTTTGTCCCCAGGTCAAAATGCAATAATTAATGTGTGTTTGAATTAGAGTATGATATATAGAAATTAATATTTTTGGTGTTAAGTTTGGCAAAGCACTACTGACCATTCCGATATTTCTAGAAATTTTGTTACTTAAATTTTCAATGTGTTTGTTCCATTTCAAATCATTGTGTATAGTTGTACCTAGATAAGAGTGTGTTGAGACCGTATTAATCTCGACTCTATTCATCAGAATCGGTAAATCGTATAAATGTGAAGCTTGTGAATTGGAGAAAATCATTAATTTAGTTTTATTAATATTAACAACTAATTCATTTGCATTCAGTGAATCTGTTATTAATTTTAGCTGAGTATTAGTTCTTAGTGTAAGCTCATTCATATCAGTTCCCTTTAAAATAATAGTTACATCATCTGCATATAGGATTGTATCATTATCTTTTAATACTGCAAATAAGTCGTTAATATATAAATTAAAAAATAAAGGACCAAGAACTGATCCCCGGGGTACCCCACAGTTTATGATTTCTAACTATAAGTCAGCCTCAATTTCTTTTATGGTTAGACGGGCAATAACTCATTGCTCGAATGACGTTCTCAGATGTTCTGGACTTTAAAAGATCAAAGAACTGGCCTTCTTTTTCGGTTTCGATAATACTACTGTAGACAGACTCTACAATAATAAACCTGTTCTCACGGGAATGCTCCTTAATTCGTGATACCCCAAAAAGGAGGTACACAGGTTCACTCGACTATCACTTAACTTTAACTCTGGTGTTAAAGAACCTGTGCAGACTTCATGACATTGACTTTGGCTCAAAGTCTCTTAATCTCTTGCATCTAATCAGGAGTGATCGTGACGAGGTGAGTGTGGAAAACATACATGGAATTTATTCCATTCCTATATTACCTCATGATCCATCGCAAACTAAAAAAAATATATATCAGTTCTACAAGGAGGACATTAAAGACTAGAATGAATTAACACAAGTATGATCTCAAAAATGGTAAGCTAACTACGGCTTTAGCCCGTTGTGTTCAGGAAAGGACAGCATTATCCACAATGAAAGGAAGCAGCTATACTGCAAAAAGCAACTAATAATAATTCCTCATTGTTGTGCAAAAGCTTACATATTATAGACTAGCTTTTGCTGTAATGATAATTTGCCTAGTTATACACTATCTACCAACAAGTAATTGGACACCCCTGCAATAGACGATATCTATGGTCCTGATACACGTCACGGCCACCGCCGTTTAATATCGTGTGGGAAACAACAACGCAACCAGTCGCATGCAAGATGCCACGCAGTTCGGAGCTCTCTCATTTCGAGAAAGGTGTAATCGTCGGGTATAACAGAAACGGCCGATGACATATCCAGCGAGTTGAAGTAAACATACTCGACAATGGCCTACGTGATTGGCAAGTGGAAGATGAGAGCTGACTGTCGGAATGTGCCCCGACCCGGCAGACCCACAAAACTGGGAGTTGGAGACCGACGGGTGCTGGCCAGAGAAATTCGGAAAAACCGCACCAAATCGATGGGCCACATCCGCGAGGAGTTTCAACAGGCATCCGGGAGTGTTCTTTCGATGAATACCATCCGTAAGGAAGCCCATCTGCTCGGTTATCATGGACGTGCTGCCGCCCACAAGCCTTTGATCACCAAGTCCAATAGTGCCGCTCGGCTAACGTGGTGCAAAGAACATCGACATTGGACCGTTGAACAGTGGAAACAGGTTCTCTGGAGCGACGAATCAAGGTTCACCCTCTACTGTTCGGATGGCAGGGTCTGGGTTTGGCGTCTGCCTGGAGAACGCCTTCTGCCGGAATGTATTGTGCCAACTGTGAAGTTCGGCGGCGGTGGAATTATGTCATGGGGTGTTTCTCCTGGTATGGCATGGGACCCTTGGTCGCAATTCCTGGTAGACTGAACGCAGATACCTACTGCGCCATTTTGGATGACCATGCGCTTCCTACGTTTTGGCAGTCTTACGGGGTGGACCCATGTTACTTTCAGGAGGACAATGCCACCTGTCATGTTGCGAGATACACCCTGGCTTGGAATGGTGACAGTGGGGTTAATCGAATGGACTGGCCCCGGACCTTGACCCTATCGAGCACCTCTGGGACGAGTTGGAGCACTTCCCTCCAGAGGGTGTGAGCTTTAGAAACCAGTACAGCCGAGAAGACTGCAAAAATTGACCTGAGTTGAATTCAAAACACTTGCAAAAAAAAGTTAACAAAATCTTATATTTCACTTCTCTGGCTCAAACATAAAAAAAGGTACATACACTGTATAGTAGAGTGTACAGGATACATAGTGTACATTTTTGTCACTTTAACCAAGGTTGGCGTGACGCTAAAACCGAGCACGAATAGCATTATTCCAATCAGAATTTTGGCGGGGCTGCCTGCTCTTTGACGCTACAGCCGAGGTGTCACTTTAGGCGATGACACTATAACGAAGTTCAACTGTATCTGTATGGGAGATTATGTCCACTATTTACGAAGGACTCAGAATGGTTGCTGTTAATTGATTACTTGCCTCATAAAAGGACTATGAATGTTGCCTATTATGCTGTGCTACTGTGACAATTGTGTGTAACCATCACAACCAACTTCTGAGGAAAATTGCAATGGGGCTTTTTGTTCTGCATCTGCAGGGTAACACTCCAATCCACACTGTAGGTGTTCCTATGGAAGCTGTGATACAATATGGCTTCCAACCACGGCTTGATTATAACGGGTAGTTAGCAGCAAATTGCTGGCAAAGCAAATGCCTTTTGCTAGTGATAAAAAGCGGTTCTAGCAAAAGTTGCCAGTGGAAAATTTTTGAATGTTTTAGTGTGAACTGTAAAGCGCCACTGCATTGAGTGTGTGGAGTATTTTAGACAAGGAACAATGTGAACTGTAAAGCACCACTGCATGGAGCGTGTGGAGTATTTTAGACAAGGAACAATGTGAACTGTAAAGCACCACTGCATGGAGCGTGTAGAGTATTTTAGACAAGGAACAATGTGAACTGTAAAGCACCACTGCATGGAGCGTGTGGAGTATTTTAGACAAGGAACAATGTGAACTGTAAAGCACCACTGCATCGAGCGTGTGGAGTATTTTAGACAAGGAACAATGTGAACCGTAAAGCACCACTGCATCGAGCGTGTGGAGTATTTTAGTCAAGGAACAATGAACTGTAAAGCACCACTGCATCGAGCGTGTGGAGTATTTTAGACAAGGAACAATGTGAACTGTAAAGCACCACTGCATCAAGCGTGTGGAGTATTTTAGACAAGGAACAATGTGAACTGTGAAGCGCCACTGCATTGCGCGTGTGGAGTATTTTAGACAAGGAACAATGTGAACTGTAAAGCACCACTGCATTGAGCGTGTGGAGTATTTTAGACAAGGAACAGCTGCTTTCTAGAAACAAATGTTCCTTGAAAAGTACAAAAGCATTTTGGCACTAGTAGAAATATCCTATATATTTCCCTTATCTACTTCTGCATGTGAGGTTGGGTTCAGTTTCATGAAGAGAATCCAGGGTGATTGGAGGGGCAGTTTAAACTTACAAACATTGGATGCTGTCGTGAGTATTGAGGTTGAAGGCCCATCCGGAAGACAAGTTTGACCCCAGGCCTGCGGTTTGAAAGTGGTATGATGAAAAGACCCGAAACCAGGATCATAAACCATGCAGAAAATAACTTGATTTTGAATAGCGTTCTTGAAGCTTGTGAATAAAGTTTAAAAAAAATTTTATTTCAATATTTGCGTTTAAATTAATTTGTTAGAATTAATCTCTCAGGTCATGAAAAAGTGAGTTCATGGTTTCACAGGCTTTTTCAATCACAGAATTCCAGGACTTTTTCAGGATATTTCCAGAACTTTTTCAGGATATTTCCAGGACTTTTCCCAAGAACATATGATTCAAATGCTCTTACTTAAAAAACATAGGTATGTTCAACCTGTAACCTACTTGTACAACAACCAACGTCCTACATGCTTGGGCAAATTTAATACAGAATGTTAAAAATCATGTCCACTGCAGCTAATCAGAAACTTAGAATCACAGATAACTACTGAAATACCAAAATTGTCACTGAAAATGTGACCAGGTTTAATATGCATGCATGCAAGGGCAAAACTGATGCCATTTTCGGAAATCAGAGCCCCAAATATACCCCAGAATAGGTCTAACTTCCAAGGCACCAGAAATTATTATTATTATGTTGGGCTGTGTTCTCTAACCAATCTTAGAATTCCAGTCATACTCTGAAAGAAGGAATAAAATAATCCATAACCAGTGATTGAACAACAAAACACAACCTTGTCGTTAAATGAATGAAATAACAAATGCAAGTGATGGAATGGAAAACCTAAACAAGTGAGCATGAACAAACAATGAAAAAGATGGAGCTCAAGCAAAGACAGAAGTACCTAACGACTAGTGTTAGTTAGTTAGTTAATTGATTTTAGTAGCGCAAGGGCCAGGTTTGGCCAAAGAGCGCCGGACACAGAACTATCAGTTAAAGATTTTTGAAAGCGGGGTGAAATGATTAGGAGCAGACAGGCTTGGTAAAAGTTAGAAAAGAGAATGATGAAAGCTGTGAAGACTAGTTAGTTAATTAGGTTTATATATAAATTTATTAATTCACTGTTATAATCATTATATATTTTTTTTAAATAAGTTTTAAAAAGTCAATCTGCTTTAAGAACGAAAATACTGCGAAAGTGTCGCAGTGGTCGCCCAAAAGCTTCTGCAGTGTAGCTGCGCCGTCATCCAGTAAATGAGACTGAAAATAGTGAAACCGATGATTACAAAAACGAACTCAACTACATAAAACATGAGAGATGGCGAGTAAACAGTCGCACGCCTCACACATTGGGGCAGTGTCGCCACACAGCAAATAGCTATGCGTGAAGCGACAATGCCCAATGCGGAGACGCGCAAGAACAACTTCTTCCCTACGGTTCTGGCGACCCGATGATTTCCAGACTCCAAGGTTAGGTTTTATACGGTGCAGTTTATTCTCCACCTGTTGGTCCCACAGACTTCGCCACGTTCGTCTGATATGATCGTGAACAATGAAGCGAAAATCACGGTGAAACAGTGGCAAGGGTGTGACGACCAAAGAGGAGGCAGATCTAGCAGCAGCATCGGCAGACTCGTTCCCTGGGATCCCAACGTGCCCAGGAATCCAGCAGAACCGAATCTGGATATCAGCCTCGAGCAAAGAACGAAAGAGTCTCCGAACGGTAAAAAGAAGTGGGTGGCCAGTGAAATCCAAAGATGACAAAGATTGCACAACACTCAACGAATCAGTGTACACAATAGCACGCTGATGAGAGCTCGACTGCACGTGAACAAGTGCAAGATACACAGCATGCATCTCCGCCGAAAACACCGTGGCCTCGGCAGGAATGCGAGCAACAGAAACTTCGTCAATGCAGACAGCGGCAGATCCAACAACACCAGCCGCCTTCCATCGGTGAAAACAGGAATAGTCTGCAATGACGTAACGGTGTTCAGCGAAGAACTGCTGGTACACTGACGCAGGGGTTGAGGACTTGTCAAAAGATGTAAAGCTGGTATCAACCATGACACCAAGAGGATGCCGTTGGACAGGGGTTGGTTATTGAGCCCAGATGGCCACTGCTTAACGCTTGGGCGACGGAGACGTGGTAATTTCAACAGAGAGCACCCTCTCCTTCTGTATCACAGCTTTAATCTCCAAATTCTCTATTAGCCAGTTGGTGAGTGTATGACTGTTGCCTGCTACATGGTACTTACTTCAAGACGACTTTGCATTGTGGCGCATGCGAGAATTCTGGAGCGATAGCCCAAGCTCGAGCTTTCAGACCTTTTATCGCCCAGCCCAGTTTACAACACAAAGAGAAGGTAGCCGCAATGGTACGTGTCACCTATTGAGTTTTATAGAAGCAAAAACAAGTTAGTAAAATCATGCAATGCATTGATTATGATACGCTTTCCAACATGCCAGAAACCATTATTCAAGTTATGAGGATAATGGCTGTGGAATAAATCTCGCCCCTGTACCCTGACCTTTGACACCATTTCGATGATACTCAACAGAACCGGTTCAGTATACCTCCGAAATAACATGATAAAGTTTTGTCACAATAGAAGCATTTTTACGTATGTTATGATGCATAAGGGCTACGGAATAGATCCCGCTCCTGTGTCCTAACCTTTGACACCATTTTCAATAGGATTCGTCCCCAGGCAAGCCCCTAACAACATACTAATATTTCATCCAAGTCGAAGCATTTTTATGTAAGTTATGACGCATAATGGTGATGGAAGTGATTCTGGTCCTATGTCCTGACCTTTGACCCCATTTCGCCTAGTTTCAATAGGGTTTGTTCCCACGTAGTCCCCTACCACACACTAAAATTTCATCGAAATCGAACCTTTTTTTACGGTAGTTATCACGCATAAGAGCAGTGGAATGGATCCCGCTCCTATGTCTTGACCTTTGACCCCATTTCGTTCACTTTGAATAGGGTTCCTTCCCAGGTGTTCCCCTACCACATACTAAAATTTCAACAAAATCGAACAATTTTCACGCGAGTTATTGTGGGGACAGACACACGCACACAACACGTGACGTAATGAGGCAGATGGGAATCGCGACCATCTGCTCGCAAGATTGTGACGTCATAAAACTTTAATAGGATCCACACACAACGCGTGACGTAATGAGACAGAAGGCATGACCACTCACCAACATTCTCAAACACGAGATTGTGACGTCATAAGATTTCTAAGCATGGGTAACATTAATGGAACGACGCCATGACACTCAAAACTTTATACTTCGGGGTGGTTATTTAACCCACTAAACGAATTTTCCTAAAGTCGAGATCAAGCTAAATCGATTTCTAGTACCAGAAAGCGGTAGGTTAATAATGACTTTCCCCAAAATCCTTAGAGCCGTTTTAAAAATAAAATTTACGTATATACAAGAAGTGCTCCTTTAATAGTATGGGATAAGGGCGATGGAATGGATCCCGATCCTATGTACTGACCTTTGACCCCATTTCGTCCATTTCCAATAGGATTCGTGCCCAGGTGGTTCCCTACCACATACTAAAATTTCATCGAAATCGAACCATATTTACGCAAGTTATGACGCATAAGGGCAATTGAATGGATGCTGCTCTTATGGCGTGACCTTTGACCCCATTTCGCCCATTTTCAATAGGGGTCGTCCGTCCCCTGTTGGTCCCCTACCACATACTAAAATTTCATCGAAATCGAACCATATTTACGCAAGTTATGACGCATAAGGGCAATTGAATGGATCCCGCTCTTATGGCGTGACCTTTGACCCCACTTCACCCATTTTCAATAGGGTTGGTCCTCTGGTGGTCCCCTACCACATACTAAAATTTCATCGAAATCGAACCATATTTACGCAAGTTATGACGCATAAGGGCAATTGAATGGATGCTGCTCTTATGGCGTGACCTTTGAACCCACTTCACCCATTTTCAATAGGGTTCGTCCCCTGGTGGTCCCCTACCACATACTAAAATTTCATCGAAATCGAACCATATTTACGCAAGTTATGACGCATAAGGTCAATGGAATGGATGCTGCTCTTATGGCGTGACCTTTGATCCCACTTCACCCATTTTCAATAGGATTCGTGCCCAGGTTGTTCCCTACCACATACTAAAATTTCATTGAAATCGAACCATATTTACGCAAGTTATGACGCATAAGGGCAATTGAATGGATGCTGCTCTTATGGCGTGACCTTTGAACCCACTTCACCCATTTTCAATAGGGGTCGTCCCCTGTTGGTCCCCTACCACATATTAAAATTTCATCGAAATCGAACCATATTTACGCAAGTTATGACGCATAAGAGCAATGGAATGCATCCCGCTCCTATGTCCTGACCTTTAACCCCACTTTGCCCATTTTGAATAAGGTTCCTTCCGAGGTACTCCCCTACCACATATAAAAATTTCATCGACAGTGAACCACATTTACGCAAGTTATGAAGCATAAGGGCAATGGAATGGATCTTGCTCCTATGTCGTGACCTTTGACCCCATTTCGTCCATATTCAAAATAGGGTTCGTCCCCAGGTGGTCCCCTACCACATACTACAATTTCATCGAAATCGAACCATATTTACGCAAGTTATGACGCATAAGAGCAATTGAATGCATCTCGCTCTATGTCCTGACCTTTAACCCCACTTCGCCCATTTTGAATAAGGTTCTTTCCGAGGTAGTCCCCTACCACATATAAAAATTTCATCGACATTGAACCACATTTACGCAAGTTATGAAGCATAAGGGCAATGGAATGGATCCTGCTCCTATGTCGTGACCTTTGACCCCATTTCGTCCATATTCAAAATAGGGTTCGTCCCCAGGTCGTCCCCTACCACATACTAAAATTTCATCGAAATCGAACTATTTTTATGCGAGTTATCGTGCTGACAGACAGACAGACGGACAGACAAAGCTGGAGCATATATGCTTTCCAACCGTAGGTTGGAAAGCGTAAAAAAGAACATTCGCATTTCAAAATAAAGTCTCCCAATTTCAAGGACATTACACACAAAAACAATAAATAAATAAAATCAATTTTCTAGGACTTCATACAAGCAAATCTATTCTTTTCAAGGATTTCATACATACATCATATCACTAAGCTGTTGCCTGAGATTCAGAAGTTAGCTCCACAAATAAATACAAACCACCGGATAATTTTTTTAACTGATTATTTACTTACTGTTGCTGTATCAAACTTTTCCATTTTCAGCGATTTTGACACACAACACGAGCTTCATGGACATCCAGAGGTGCTAACCTCTAGCAGAACGTATCAGTAATGGAACACAAACTTTCAGTAATATTTTCAGTAATGTAACACGCCATTTTTTTTTTCAAAGGACAATATTATAGTATTACTGTGTAACCTGTAATACTTGTATGATGTGCCAACCTTCCGAGGAGCCTATCTGTAATCACCATACGAAGCCTCATAGTTAACGCGCAGAAAGGAAATTAATGTGCGATATGTGTAATAACACTGCTGGACAATTGTTAAGGACAGATCATAAACGGCTATATAGCGCATAAAAAAGTAAGTGTGGTTGGATGCCAAGTGAAATAAAATAATGTCAGAATGCCAGGACATTACAAGAAAGACAATTTATTGTGCTCTGAAATCCAGAAGGCTTTGGAACGTGTTCAAGGGACAAACAGGCCATTTTGTGCAGAATACGTAAACGTGACAAAAATGCAATTACCGTCCGCAGGCGTTCCGGCGTAAGATGTCAATACGGGATATGGCCACCACGGAGGGCGATGCAAGATTCCACACGTCGTGTCATGCTTTGCACAACATTATCAAGCCGCTGTTGGGGTTATTTATTCCATTCCTCTGTCAGTGCACGGATGAGGGTGTCCTTGTTTATTGGAGGGCATTGGCGACCAGCAAGACTCCTCCCCAAAGCATCCCACACATTTTCAATGGGATTCAGATCTGGAGAACGTGCTGGCCATACGAGGCGTTGAATATCCTCGCTCTCAAGACACTCCTGGACAGCGACTGTTCGATGACATGTTGCGTTGTCGTCCATGAAAATGAATCTATCACCGACAGCACCACGGAACATGCGAACATGAGGTAGCAGAACATCATTAATGTATCGTTGGCCAGTCATAGTCCCAGTTGGAAGCACATAGAGAGGCGTACGGCCATTGATCATGATGCCAGCCCATACCATGACACTACATGTCGGATATCAGTCCCTTTCCTGTATGTTTGCTGGACAATATGCAGTACCACTATCACGCCAGATCAGTTGTTGTGGACAATCAGACGACAGACTGTATCTACTCTCATCTGAGAAGAGGACAGCAGACCAGTCGTTATCAGTCCAATTGCGATGTTGATGGCACCATTGCAAACGGGCGGTACGGTGACGTCTGGACAATGGGATGCACACAACAGGACGGCGGGCGTATAGTCCTCCTTCATGCAAACGTCTGGCGACAGTTTTTCGGGAGATCCGCTTGCCAGTAGCAGCCATAAACTGATTTGCTACCTCACTAGCTGTGCTGCGCCGGTGTCTTTTTGTTGATAGCACTATGTACCGATCTCCTGCAGGTGTCGTACTGCGAACACGACCTCCCCCGTGACGTTTGCTACACTCTCCATTTGTTTGAAATGATTACCAAAGCCTTGAAACGACACTGTGGCTGACGTCGAACTCCCTGGCAACATCTGTTATTTTTCGCCCTTCTTCAATCTTGCCAATAATACGGCAACGCGTAAAATCCAAATCCTTTATATCTCTTATCAGCGCTATGACGTCACAAACAAGTTCGGCAATCCAAAATTTGCATACGCACAACATGTCTTACTGTATCCCGCACTTATGCTAATTTCCACATTTTCCTGCCTTCCATTTTATGGTTGCTATCGTTGCTATTGTCATCCGTCCTTAGCAATTGTCCGGCAGTGTATGTTTACACTATACTGACCAAATATTATGAAATTTAATAATCAATATTGTACTTACCTCATGTCATTGCTGACATAAAGACTCCTTTGTTGCTTGTTTTGCAGTGGTATATTCTTTTTCAGAAAACTTTTTATAACGCAGCTCACCTGAGGGAAATGCTTTACTTTTCTGTACAAGAAGGGCACTTAATGTTTTGGTGCTCATTGTTGGGCAGAAGTATGCGAGGTTTTTCCTCACTATACTAAATATTCTCTCTGTAGAGGAATTGCTGTGGGGGATAGTCAATATTGCCAACATTAGTTTAGGCAATGCAGAATACTTGGGAAGGCCAGATGCATCCTTCATCTTAGATATTTCATTCCATGCCACATCTGCTCTAGGATATCCAGCTTCATCAATATCAGAGTCTTGAAACACAGCATGAAACAAGGGACCAGCATGATCACAGCTTGCTATAGGTAGGTTATGCTCCACAACGATTGCAGTAAACAGCAATTCAGTGTTTATCACGCTATTTTCATTCTTTTTTGCAAAAAAATTATCCAAAGGCTTTGATCGAGTCTTTAATTTTACACAATCCTGGTGTTTGTTTTGACTGGGTATGCCTTCGGCAATCATCTCGTCCTACATGGGCTACTGATTACTCCCATATCAGAATGCACACAAGGAAACATTTATTTCAGCATTTGTAACATTTTTCCATTTCCTAGCTCGAGATTTGGGAAAAGATTTGGATGTTCCTGGAAAAACCTCTTTGCATACTTATTTGTTTCAGAAGCGATAATTTCAAGAATGAAATTGGTAAAAAACAAGTCAAAATATGCAATAGTTGTCGCATCAGTTGCAAGTTTGGGCCCCTGCATTTCATGATAATCAAAAGGATGCTGAGGTTATTCATCATTTCTCTCTATTACATCCTCCCATTCACTTTCAGAACTTTCATGATCTGAAGATTAGCTATCAAGATCTTCACTTTCTGAAGAAGATATTGTGTGCGTGGCACAGTGGCTAGTTTTCTGGCTTGATGTTGCTTGGCCAATATCACTCTCAGATGATTCAAAACGTTCACTCTCACTACAACAAGCCATTTTAAATAACCTTACAAAAAAAATTTCAGGCAGTAGGAAAAAGCACATCTAGGAACAAGCTGTCAATAAAGTCATCCTCTGCTAACACGAGTTTGGAAAAAGAGGGGGTTCGTAATTCACGGAGTTTTGCGATTGTGTCTGTCTGTTTGGAAAAGAGAAATGAATAATGTGAAGAGCTCCTAGTAATAAAACACCGCACTTCGTTCTCGCACACGGTGAAAGTCTGCAAGAAATATACACTTCGTCATCGCGGGGACTACGCGTTGCAACGAGTTGCGTGTTGGTGCACTTTGAACAGGGCTCGAAAAAGTGATTTCCAACGCCTTACAATCCGCCAACAATGCCAAGTGAACAGCCCTGCCTCAACTGCAGTAGGAAAAGTTTTGGCTAAAGTAGCCTTTCTCCCGTCACACAGAGAAAGTGCGCAGGAAGCCGACAGCAAGCACAAACTCTTTCACGATACGACACTTACGGCATATTACCGTTCTTTCGATAATATCGCTGTTTGACGATACGTTTCACGGAGATTCCATTTCAAAACGATATGATCATCGACACCGATATCTGCCGTCTGATTTGGCCTGCGTATTAACAAAAAAGGATATAATATTGAGATTCTCCAAAACAAACTGAAATCCGTAATTCTTCCAACCTGCCCATAATTTGACAGTCGAAACCATAATAATTACAGACAATCCGTAATAGTTGGCATGTCTGTATCTCCATTGATACTGGGGTCTGGAGATGCAGATTGAGCTTCACACTAATTTTCGGCCTCATGGTTTTCTTATTTCGTGTAACAATGCTCTTTAATGCTCTCCTGTCTCTCTATCAGTCAGGGTCGTATTCCAGCCGGTCTTGTGTTCCGAAAACTGTATGCTGTCATGATGCTAGACGCAGTAGCTCTCGATACCCCAACTAACCTGACGACTGTTGTCACCGAGGCACCAACTAGCCGGCCACCAACGATTAGCACTCTTTCGAAGTCCGTTAGGTTGCTCATTTCGTTACCACCCTGAAAGATGAAACTCTTGTGTTCCGCAGACGAGGTTTTGCCACGAAAACTGTATGCTGTTATGATGCTAGACGCAGTAGCTCTCGATACCCCAACTAACCTGACGACTGTTGTCACCGAGGCACCAACTAGCCGGCCACCAACGATTAGCACTCTTTCAAAGTCCGTTAGGTTGCTCATTTCGTTACCACCCTGAAAGAAGAACCTCTTGTGTTCCGCAGACGAGGTTTTGCCACGAAAACGGTATGCTGTCATGATGCTAGATCCAGTAGCTCTTGATGCCCTCACTGACTGTTGTCACGGACAACGATTAGCCCTCTTTCGAAGTCCGTTAGGTTGCTCATTTCGTTGTCACCCTGAAAGAAGAACCTCTTGTATAATACATAGAGATTCAGTATCTCTTTTTGAATTGCTATTACGCATGTTAAAATATGGACATGTGATTATGGTGGTGCAGTTATTTATGACGTTTATTTTTGAAAAAATAAAGACTAAAAGAAAACAAGAGCAATTACTCACATATATTCGTCCAGAGGTAGTTTTTGTTCGCATACCACCGTAGTTCCGCAAGTTGTTTGGTCTCAGGTGTTCAGCAGCTATGCATTGCAAAAAGTCTGGTGGTGACTATAATATGGTGTTCAGCAATGCCAAAGTAGTATTCGACCCAAAGAATCTTGTTATACATTGTATCGTAAGCTCAAAAGAATAATATAACTGAGAAAGAAAACCCTGTAATGGCCTATGTCATAGGCAGGTTAAAAGGCTAACAATGAACAATCCAAAAGAACTATAGCGAACGAATCAAAAAGGCTGATAGCAAATCTAAAGGCTGAATTGATAAATCAGCAAAAAAATTGGAAGACCATCCAGATTGCTGAATCCATCTTAATAGAGAAGACCAAAACATGAAATTGCAATAACAATTCACCATATGACCTTTCATATGCCTGGAGGAATTTAGTGGACACTGAAAAAAGATTAAAAGAGGGGGAAAAAAGTAAAATCAAAAGACGACACATACAGGGAAATCAAAATATGACACCAGATCGCACCACCATATAGGATGAAAACTGACCCATGCGCAATGTACATCATGACTTCTGGAGGTACGAAACACAGTCATTTACCAACAGACGATTCGTTTCCCGTTGAAAACGCCTAGGAAGAGACTAGGGTGAAACGCGTCCGGGGACGCTGGTGGATGTGAGGAGGTGGTGCACGTATTATGTAAATAGTTCATTCATCGTTTCTTCTGACCATTCACATTTCATTTTCTTCTTTTAAATTTGTTCACTATTGGCCTTTTAGATTCGTTCGCTATAGTTCTTTCGGATTGTTCATTGTTAGCCTTTTAACCTGCCTGTGACATAGGCCATTACAGGGTTTTCATTTTCAGTTATATTATTCTTTTGAGCTTATGATACAATGTATAACAAGATTCTTTGGGTCGAATACTACTTTGACATTGCTGAACACCATATTATAGTCACCACCAGACTTTTTGCAATGCATAGCCGCTGAACACCTGACACCAAACAACTTGCGGAAGTATGGTGGTATGCGAACAAAAACCACCTCTGCACGAATATATGTGTGTAATTGCTCTTGCTTTCTTTTAGTCTTTATTTTTTCAATAATAAACGTCATAAATAACTGCACCACCATAATCACATGTCCATATTTTAACGTGCGTGATAGCAATTCAAAAAGAGATACCGAATCTCTATGTATTATATATTTTAACCACGTATAACTTGCGACTTCCTTATACAGAAGATATACGTGAAGTATCTAGAACCTCGTGTTCCGCAGATGAGGTTTTACCACGAACACAGTATGCTGTCATGATGCTAGACGCAGTAGCTTTCGATACCCTCACTGACTGTTGTCACGGAGGCACCAACTAGCTGGCCACCAACGATTAGCCCTCTTTCGAAGTCCGTTACATAGTTCATTTCATAGCCGCCCTGAAGGAAATTTTGTAACAAGACACAACTGTACTTAAACAGGACCTTGAGGTTCTAAACAAAGCTATTACAACCAAAAAGTGGTGGATACCTTTGCGTATTGCGACGTACGCAGCTGCATTAAAAGTCAGGTCTCTGAGCATAGTGTTCACATTATGCTGTCCAATCTCTGTACGTATGTTATGTATCAAACCAGAAAAATCCTGAACTACAAAACATCACACAGAGCAAGGTTCATGCCCTTTTCTGAGGTGAAAAAAGTAACGACTTTCTAAAGACGTACACTCCAATTGATATGTTGCGTCATTGGAATATCACCAGGTGTAAGTGTATGTATATACACATATGTAGGGGATTAAACAGAGCTAGTGGCCATTTACAAGGCATTTTGTCCCAAATACACTGCCGGACAATTGCTGAGGACGGATGACAATAGCAACCATAAAATGGAAGGCAGGAAAATGTGGAAATTAGCATAAGTGCAGGATACAGTAAGACGTGTTGGGCGTATGCAAATTTTGGATTGCCGAACTTGTTCGTGACGTCATAGCACTGATAAGAGATATAAAGGATTTGACGCGTATTGACCGTTGTTGTTCAAACGCAAAGTTGAAAGGGAAAGAATCAATTGATGAACTTGCAATTTTCAGTATGTCTTCCCGACATCACCTAGATGATTTTACGCGTGGCCGTATTATTTGCAAGATTGAAGAAGGGCGAAAAATAACAGATGTTGCCAGGGAGTTCGACGTCAGCCACAGTGTTGTTTCAAGGCTTTGGAAATCATTTCAAACAAATGGAGAGTGTAGCAAACGTCACGGCGGAGGTCGTGTTCGCAGTACTACACCTGCAGAAGATCGGTACATAGTGCTATCAACAAAAAGACACCGGCGCAGCACAGCTAGTGAGGTAGCAAATCAGTTTATGGCTGCTACTGGCAAGCGGATCTCCCGAAAAACTGTCGCCAGACGTTTGCATGAAGGAGGACTATACGCCCGCCGTCCTGTTGTGTGCATCCCATTGTCCAGACGTCACCGTACCGCCCGTTTGCAATGGTGCCATCAACATCGCAATTGGACTGATAACGACTGGTCTGCTGTCCTCTTCTCAGATGAGAGTAGATACAGTCCATCATCTGATTGTCGACGACAACTGATCTGGCGTGATAGTGGTACTGCATATTGTCCAGCAAACATACAGGAAAGGGACTGATATCCGACATGTAGTGTCCTGGTATGGGCTGGCATCATGATCAATGGCCGTACGTCCCTCTATGTGCTTCCAACTGGGACTATGACTGGCCAACGATACATTAATGATGTTCTGCTACCTCATGTTCGCATGTTCCGTGGTGCTGTCGGTGATAGATTCATTTTCGTGGATGACTACACAACATGTCATCGAACAGTCGCTGTCCAGGAGTGTCTTGAGAGCGAGGATATTCAACGCCTCGTATGGCCAGCACGTTCTCCAGATCTGAATCCCATTGAAAATGTGTAGGATGCTTTGGGGAGGAGTCTTGCTGGTCACCAATGCCCTCCAATAAACAAGGACACCCTCATCCGTGCACTGACAGAGGAATGGGATAAATTACCCCAACAGCTGCTTGATAATGTTGTGCAAAGCATGACACGACGTGTGGAATCTTGCATCGCCCTCCATGGTAGCCATATCCTGTATTGACATCTTACGCTGGAACGCCTGCGGACGGTAATTGCATTTTTTTCACGTTTATGTATTCTGCACAAAATGGCCTGTTTGTCCCTTGAACACGTTCCAAAGCCTTCTGGATTTTAGAGCACAATAAATTGTCTTTCTTGTAATGTCCTGGCATTCTGACATTTTATTTCACTTGGCATCCAACCACACTTACTTTTTTATGCGCTATATAGCCGTTTATGATCCGTCCTTAGCAATTGTCCAGCAGTGTATAAACTATTAGGTGTGCCACTTAATTAACGGCCTTTAACCGCAATCATAGAACATCGGCAAATGCAAATAAGTGTGTGCGATAATGGCTGATTGCAGCGCCATCCAACAGCTTTCCAGGCAACCGCTGACAGCTGTAGTGACAGAAGGGACGAAAGTTGACGGTGAAAGCAATGTCGTTCGAGAAGCACCATTTGAGGCGTTGCCGCCTCTTGTTCGCGTTTCAGCTGAAAAAGTGCGCAGCAAATGATTTGTGCTGCTCATGGGTGAGGCTGCTGTGTCGTACAGTACGTGTAAGAAGTGGTTCCAGCGGTTTAAAGCAGGGAAATTTTGATCTCCGTCATGCAGAATGTCCGGGACGGCCACAGAAAGTTGACAATGAGGAACTGGAAGAACTGTTGGACGTGGATCCCTGTCACACACAGTCAGAGCTCGCCCAGGAACTCGGAGTAACACGGCAAGCCATTGCAAAGCACCTGCACAAGCTTGGATAGATTCACAAGGAGGGCCGTTGGGTGCCCCACCAACTCACAGATGCGAACAAGTCTAGGCGCTACGATGTTGCTGCGTCCTTGCTATCCAGATTCAAGGAGAAGGATTTCCTCCACAAGATTTTGACCTGTGATGAAAAGTGGATCTCCTACGATAATCCTAAGCGGCACAAATCGGGGATTATCCAGGTCAGCCTACCACCAGTACTGCCAAACCGAATATCCACGCCAGGAAGTTGTTGCTGTGCATATGGTGGGATCAGCGCGGTGTCGTACACTATGAGTTGCTCAAACCTGGTGAAACAGTCACTGCTGAGGGTTATTGTCAGCAACTCATTCATGTGAGTGACGCAATGGAGGCAAAAAGGCCATACACCGGCAAGGGCAGAAGGTCAGTCCTTTTGCTTCAGGATAATGTGCATCCTCACACAGCGAAAACGACTTTAAACATGATCACCAACCTGGGATGGGAGATTTTCGCCACCCAGCGTGTCCTCCAGACTTCGCCCCGTCGGATTATCACCTCTTTCCCTCCCTGCAACATCACCTGAGTGATACGCACTTCACTTCTGTCGAGGATGTCCAAACAAGTATGGAGGACTTTATCAACTCAAAACACAGCCCTCTTTTTTCCGCAGTGGCATGTGGCAGTTCCCTGACCGATGGCTCTAATGTATCCAAAACGACGGGGATTATTTCCACGATTAGGTACGTATTCCATTTGCTATTATTTGATGTCAACGTGCCGTGCCTATGGCCTAGAATTAAGTTGCACATCTAATTATTTGCCCACAAAGAAGAGAATTAAATGCATGCCAAAAAAAAAAAAAAAAAAAAAAGGAACAAACAGGAGACAGCAACAATGAAGCAAGGTGAGTTGAGTAGAGCAGTAGACACCAACCAGATGGATCAGACCACATGATACAACTGACACCATAAATTGTGAAGAAGTCAAACAATGAAGCAAGGTGAGTTGAGTAGAGCAGTAGACACCAACCAGATAGATCAGACCACATGAGACAACTGACACCATAAATTGTGAAGAAGTCAAACAATGAAGCAAGGTGAGTTGAGTAGAGCAGTAGACACCAACCAGATAGATCAGACCACATGAGACAACTGACACCATAAATTGTGAAGAAGTCAAACAATGAAGCAAGGTGAGTTGAGTAGAGCAGTAGACACTAACCAGATAGATCAGACCACATGAGACAACTGACACCATAAATTGTGAAGAAGTCAAACAATGAAGCAAGGTGAGTTGAGTAGAGCAGTAGACACCAACCAGATAGATCAAAGTACATGAGGCAACTGACACCATAAATAGTGAAGAAGTCAAACAATGAAGCAAGGTGAGTTGAGTAGAGCAGTAGACATCAACCAGATAGATCAGACCACATGAGACAACTGACACCATAAATTGTGAAGACGTCAAACAATGAAGCAAGGTGAGTTCAGTAGAGCAGTAGACACCAACCAGATAAGTCAGACCACATGACACAACTGACACCATAAATTGTGAAGTAAAACAATGAAGCAAGGTGAGTTGAGTAGAGCAGTAGACACCAACCAGATAGGTCAGACCACATGAGACTGACACCATAAATTGTGAAGTAAAACAATGAAGCAAGGTGAGTTGAGTAGAGCAGTAGACACCAACCAGATAGATCAAACCATACGAGACAACTGACACCATAAATTGTGAAGAAGTCAAACAATGAAGCAAGGTGAGTTGAGTAGAGCAGTAGACACTAACCAGATAGATCAGACCACATGAGACAACTGACACCATAAATTGTGAAGAAGTCAAACAATGAAGCAAGGTGAGTTGAGTAGAGCAGTAGACACCAACCAGATAGATCAGACCACATGAGACAACTGACACCATAAATTGTGAAGAAGTCAAACAATGAAGCAAGGTGAGTTGAGTAGAGCAGTAGACACTAACCAGATAGATCAGACCACATGAGACAACTGACACCATAAATTGTGAAGAAGTCAAACAATGAAGCAAGGTGAGTTGAGTAGAGCAGTAGACACCAACCAGATAGATGAGATCACATGAGGCAACTGACACCATAAATAGTGAAGAAGTCAAACAATGAAGCAAGGTGAGTTGAGTAGACATCAACCAGATAGATCAGACCACATGAGACAACTGACACCATAAATTGTGAAGACGTCAAACAATGAAGCAAGGTGAGTTCAGTAGAGCAGTAGACACCAACCAGATAAGTCAGACCACATGACACAACTGACACCATAAATTGTGAAGTAAAACAATGAAGCAAGGTGAGTTGAGTAGAGCAGTAGACACCAACCAGATAGGTCAGACCACATGAGACTGACACCATAAATTGTGAAGTAAAACAATGAAGCAAGGTGAGTTGAGTAGAGCAGTAGACACCAACCAGATAGATCAAACCATACGAGACAACTGACACCATAAATTGTGAAGAAGTCAAACAATGAAGCAAGGTGAGTTGAGTAGAGCAGTAGACACTAACCAGATAGATCAGACCACATGAGACAACTGACACCATAAATTGTGAAGAAGTCAAACAATGAAGCAAGGTGAGTTGAGTAGAGCAGTAGACACCAACCAGATAGATCAAAGTACATGAGGCAACTGACACCATAAATTGTGAAGTTAAACAATGAAGCAAGGTGAGTTGAGTAGAGCAGTAGACACTAACCAGATAGATCAGACCACATGAGACAACTGACACCATAAATTGTGAAGAAGTCAAACAATGAAGCAAGGTGAGTTGAGTAGAGCAGTAGACACTAACCAGATAGATCAAACCACACGAGACAACTGACACCATAAATTGTGAAGTAAAACAATGAAGCAAGGTGAGTTGAGTAGAGCAGTAGACACCAACCAGATAGGTTAGACCACATGAGACTGACACCATAAATTGTGAAGTAAAACAATGAAGCAAGGTGAGTTGAGTAGAGCAGTAGACACCAACCAGATAGATCAAACCATACGAGACAACTGACACCATAAATTGTGAAGAAGTCAAACAATGAAGCAAGGTGAGTTGAGTAGAGCAGTAGACACTAACCAGATAGATCAGACCACATGAGACAACTGACACCATAAATTGTGAAGAAGTCAAACAATGAAGCAAGGTGAGTTGAGCAGTAGACACCAACCATATAGATCAGACCACATGAGACAACTGACACCATAAATTGTGAAGTCAAACAATGAAGCAAGGTGAGTTGAGTAGAGCAGTAGACACTAACCAGATAGATCAGACCACATGAGACAACTGACACCATAAATTGTGAAGAAGTCAAACAATGAAGCAAGGTGAGTTGAGTAGAGCAGTAGACACTAACCAGATAGATCAAACCACACGAGACAACTGACACCATAAATTGTGAAGTAAAACAATGAAGCAAGGTGAGTTGAGTAGAGCAGTAGACACCAACCAGATAGATCAAACCACACGAGACAACTGACACCATAAATTGTGAAGAAGTCAAACAGAACCCCTCTCCCCCATCACCCACCCAGAATTGACCTTTGTTTTGACCCCCTGACCACTGAAAACACAACATAGATGTTGATTCCACTAGTAATGTCATGCAGGCTACAATGGGGAAAATGGGTGGCGGGTGGGGGTTGAAGGGAGATCATTTCTAAGAACATTCCAGGGGATTATGTCCCTTCAATGCGCTGGAAGAAAGCTCCCCTGCTGAAGCGGTTAGCATATTTACAGACACGCACAAAAAACAACAACGGGGGCACAGTTGTGATGCCCATTACTGCAGCGCAAAAACAAGACGGGGAAAAAAAAAAAAGATACGGACTTTTTAAAGGCCTTAAAAATGGAAAAAAAAAAGAAAAAAAAAGGAGTTCTTAAGGACTTTTATGGACCGTACGAACCTTGATATAGGGAAAACTAGAATTTTAGGAAAGTTCCAGGACAAAGTGGAATTTTAAGAGTTTTCCAGGATAACCACGAAGCATGTTTTCCTAACCTGATCTAACAGAAGGCAAGAATTAACAAAATACCACAAGGTGTTAACAGGTACGAATTTTTCTGTCCTTTTGCTGAAATCATTTTGAGTTTTCAAAAGGAAATCTTACCAGAGTTATTCAGACTACCTCTAGAAGGACGACCCATGTTGCTGGAGTACGTTGGAAATGTATCTGTAGAAATAACGCCAGGTCCTGTTCCAAGAGAACCTACACCTTGAAAAAAGGTTTTAAAATCCATTAAAAAAGTTTTAAAATCTATTACCAACTTTTTTTCACACTTAGAGCACAACCCGACATCAATGAAAACTACAATAAGCTCACACCTAATTCTGCACAAAAAAAGATCAGTTACAATTCTGAACTACAAGCAGAATAAAATACTAATCGCAAACTCATTTTAAATCTCAGACTTTAAAGAAACCAGAACTTAAATTTTTAGAAACAGAACTTTGATCACAATTACCTTGTCAGCAGAAATTTTAAACCATAATCCGTTGGTTTCCTAAATTACCAATTCTTTTTATAACCCTAATTTGATGGAAAAAATAAAGAATGTTAAAACAAATTTGGAAAATTTTTTTTATTTTTTTATTTTTTGCAATTTGATAAATGAAACCCATGAGAAACAAAGGAAAAAAACGTAAAAATAAGTGCACCAAAACTGTGATTGCGATGTTTCACACAATTGAATAGGAAAATGTGTACATAAATATTAATGCACATACAAATGTAAGAGTAAAACAAATTTTGGTATACTATTTTCTCCTTATGATACTGGAATGCTGCTTGATGTAAATGAAGCTTATAACAGTGCATAAAGATTTATAATTTGGAAGACATATGAAATGAGAAAGTATCTCAGGCAAGTCATGTACGAGACTGATAAAAATTCTGCAAAAGTTTACGACCGCCTGTTGCAGGGTTCCCACTGAAAAGTAATAAAAAATTTCCCTGACTTTTCCAGGTTCTCCAGGTGGTTTTTAAAGTTTTCCAGAGTGGCATGTTGCAAAGAATTGTTACACTTCATTCCATTACATCCATTTTTCTCACCAAAGCACACACTTGTAAATTCTTTACGTAATTTGTCTTTATAAAATTACCTGCTTTTCATTAATAACTAACTGTGCACATTATTTTCTGTACCAAAGTTACGTGAACTTTTGTGAATACTACCCACACAGAATTTGTAAATATGTAAATACATTCCCATAGAAACAGGTCATATTTAAGAAAAAATCTGTCAGTTGAATTGTTTCAGTTTTTCTATAACACAATGCAGCTAAGCTTAATGATGGAATCTCTCTGTTCAAAGAAACATGTTTCAAGAGAACCACCAGACAAAGGACTTTGATCCATCATTTGGTTGGTTTTCTTGTGAAGTGTTTCTTCAAGCAGGAGCCATTGTGCCTAATTGTTCCATGTTATAACTGTGAATACTACCCACACGGAATTTGTAAATACATTCCCATAGAAACAGGTCATATGTAAGAAAAAATCTGTCAGTTGAATAGTTTCAGTTTTTCTATAACACAATGCAGCTAAGCTTAATGATGGAATGGCTCTGTTCAGAGAAACATGTTTCAAGAGAACCAACAGACAAAGGACTTTGATCCATCATTTGGGTGGTTCTCTTGTGAAGTGTTTCTTCAAGCAGGAGCCATTGTGCCTAATTGTTCCATGTTATAACTGTGAATACTACCCACATGGAATTTGTAAATACATTCCCATAGAAACAGGTCATATGTAAGAAAAAATCTGTCAGTTGAATAGTTTCAGTTTTTTTATAACACAATGCAGCTAAGCTTAATGATGGAATGGCTCTGTTCAAAGAAACATGTTTCAAGAGAACCAACAGGAAAAGGACTTTGATCCATCATTTGGTTTTCTCTTGTGAAGTGTTTCTTCAAGCAGGAGACATTGTGCCTAATTGTTCCATGTTATAACTGTAAATACTACCCACACGGAATTTGCAAATACATTCTCATAGAAACAGGTCATATGTAAGAAAAAATCTGTCAGTTGATTAGTTTCAGTTTTTCTATAACACAAGGCAGCTAAGCTTAATGATGGAATGGCTCTGTTCAATGAAACATGTTTCAAGAGAACCAACAGACAAAGGACTTTGATCCATCATTTGGTTGGTTCTCTTGTGAAGTGCTTCTTCAAGCAGGAGCCATTGTGCCTAATTGTTCCATGTTATAACTGTGAATACTACCCACACGGAATTTGTAAATACATTCCCATAGAAACAGGTCATATGTAAGAAAAAATCTGTCAGTTGAATAGTTTCAGTTTTTCTATAACACAATGCAGCTAAGCTTAATGATGGAATCTCTCTGTTCAAAGAAACATGTTTCAAGAGAACCAACAGACAAAGGACTTTGATCCATCATTTGGTTGGTTTTCTTGTGAAGTGTTTCTTCAAGCAGGAGCCATTGTGCCTAATTGTTCCATGTTATAACAACCGCCTGCAGAAATTGAACAAAAGCTTAATAACTGGCAATTTTAAAAATTCAATTTTGCATCTTTTTTTAGAGAATAAAGGAAAATACTTAATATAACTGAAAGTAAGATCTACCAAATTCTAGGCAGGCAGTAGTTGCAAGCAAAAAGTTTGAAATCTTGAAAAAAAAAAAAGTTTTTTTTGGCAAAATAAAGTATTCATTGATTTTTACAAAGGGAGGGGGGTTCCCTGATTTTTACAAAAAAGGGTAATTTTCCCCGAGTTTTCCCTGATTTTTACAAAAAAGGGTAATTTTCCCCGAGTTTTCCCTGATTTTTAGAACTATTTTCAAATTCCCTGAGAATTCCAGGTTTTCCCTGTTTTCCAGGTTGAGTGGGAACCCTGTGTTGGTATTAGGAGATTTCTGCCGATTGAGTCAGCTACTGTCTGTATTACTCAACTTCCTGTCGGTGTTGCATCATCCTACAGCAACAGCTGTTGATAAGCTTGGGGGAAGCATGCAAGCGTCAGTTTGCTTCTGGTTTTCATGCTGAGAGGTTTTATACGTATTTTCTGCATACTGAAAAAGAGAGCAAAATCACGAAGTGTTACTCGGAGAGTACAAATGGCGACGCTATCATGAAGGGATACTCCAAACGTGACATGAGCAGAAAGGCGAATGTGAGCAAGACTGCTAATCACATATGCAATCGTGAAATATCGAGATACAGGTTCATTGAGCGACCGATAAAGAGAAGTGGACGTCCAAGGAAAACAACCCCACTTGATGAGAATACAATAAGACGAACAGTTATGCATTCTCCGAGGAGTTTGTGCAAGAAAACCAAGGCCTTTCTACATTCAAAAGGGTCTGATATTAGCATCAGCCCTGTTTCTTGACATCTCAGCAAAGATTTTGGATTTAAGTCTTATAAACCTGTATATAAACCTAGAGACTAACCTCTGTCATGAAAAAGAAGACTAATCGTGGACTGCTGAAAATTGGAGCCAAGTTATTTTTTCCAGTGAATCAACTGTGCGTCAATTTGAATCACGTGAAGCACATGTTCGACAACCAAGAGGCAAAAAGTTTGATGAGAAATACATAGTTAGCACTGTAAGACTTCCACCTAGTCAGATGACATGGGGTTCTATGTCAGCATCCGGTACTGTTTCATTATCCTTTTTGCCGACATGGTGACCGGTCCTTTTTATATGGAAATGTTACGTGAGAAGCTGTTAACTCACAGATGCACAATCTTTATGCAAGATGGTGTTCCATGCAACAGATCAAAGACAGTTTAAAGGACTACCTGCAGAGGAAAAACATAACCGTGCTGGAATGGCCCGGTAATAGTCCTGATCTTAACCCCATCAAAAATTTGTTGACTATTTTAAAAGACAAGGTTGCAGAAAAACGGCCATCAAATTCCCAAGCTTTGATTGAGGCGATAAAGTACATGTGGTGCAAAGACATTTCAAGTAACTAGTTGACTACTCAGGGTGTCCACAGAATTATCAAACCTGATTTCCCTGACCAAACACACTGGTGTGTAAAAATTAAGGACTAAGAGGAGAAATTAGCATAACGAGCAGGCAGAACGGACCAAAAGACCACTCAGAAGATAGACTAGGCTAGGGTCCAGTACGGTAGGGCATGCGCATATATGCAGCATGACCGGGGGGGGGTCGGAAGGGTATAAAGCACACGGGCGGTGTAGGCTCAGCAATTCGGTGAAAGCTATTGCACAGTGTACGTCGGTTTGAACGACGTGGAGTTGCTGCCACCGTGTGACATGGCCAACAGGCAATCCAGTAGACATCTGGATGACTTTACCCGAGGTTGCGTCATTGGGAAGTTGGAAGTAGGTCGAAGTGTGACCGAGGAGTTCGGGATCGCTCACAGCATCGTCTCACGAGCTTGGAGAGCATTTCAAACAACAGGAACAGCTGTCCGAGAGTTTAGCAGTGGTCATCCACGAGCAACCACGGCGGCGGACGACCAGTATATTGTCCTACAGGCGAGAAGAGACAGATGGTAGACAGCGGGAGAAGTCGCAAGGCACAGGCAACAGACAATTGGACGTCTGTTATCGTGTTTTACCTAGGCCAGGAGGCTACACAAAGGTGGTCTATTTGCACGACGACCAGTACGCTGTGTGCCATTAACGCCTGCTCATCGGAGACGGCGGTTTCTGTGGTGCCAAGAACTGGACACATCAGCAATGGGGTCGAGTTCTCTTTACGGATGAGAGCCGATTTAATCTGACGAGCGATTCCGGACGTACACACATCTGGAGAGAGCAGGGAACACGCAATCACACCTCCAATATCATCGAAAAGTACCGGTTTGGAGGTGGCAGAGTTCTCGTTTGGGGCGGTATCATGCTTGGTAGCCGTACTGACCTCCACATCTTCCAAGGACGTTCAGTCACTGGTGTCCGCCATTGTACCGAGGTTCTCCTGCCTCACGTGCGTCTGTTTAGAGGTGCTGTGGGTCCTGAGTTCCTCTTCATGGACAACAACGCTACACCTCATCATACAATGGCTGTCGCAGAGCTGTTGGAGAGTGAAGATATTCAACGCATGGATAGGTCCCCGGACTTAAATCCAATCGAACACGTGTGGGACCTTCTCGGGAGACGCTTGACAGCACGTCACCAGCCGCCAGCAATGATTCCGCAGCTGCGATTGGCGCTACAAGAGGAACGGGCCATGATGCCTCAACAGCTCCTTGACAACCTCGTCCTCAGCATGGACAGACATTGCAAATCCTGCAATGCAGTCAGGGGTGATCATATCCCCTACTAAAGACTGCATTTTTCTTGGCAGCCGCCTGTCACATGGACGTTTCTGTCTTCTGTCCAGTTGTGCTCGAAACTACCTTTTCAATAAAGTGCCTTTGTATCCTTTGGATTCCTTGTTTAGACGGTTTTGCTCACTTGTCCCATATTCTTACATCTTGGGGATCTTATGGTATGATTTGAGTTGATGTGGAGCACTTCTGCACGACGTTACATTCGATAAAACGTCTCGTCCTTAATTTTTTCGCGCCAGTATATATAAGAAATCCCCGACCTTACAGAAATAGGTTTATTTCAGTTTTTCAATATATGTGCCATGATAAATAAAATTGAATTGGATAATTAATGAGAAACATATTATTTTAAAATGTTTTCGTTTGACGTATAGTTTCTCAAATAACTGAACCATTAATTTTTTTTTTTTTTTTTGTGAAATCAGCTTTTAAATTCCCTGTAGCCATCCAACTCGCATCTTTTTAATTTTAAGCTTGCTCTTTTTTTCATGGTTTTACATTTATTGAAGAAACTCAAACAAACCCATACACAATATTCAGAACAGTTACTATAAAAATATTATAGTTGGAACACAGTCACTGTTTTTATATTACACACCACTTTTCTTCTTTACCCAATCTGAAATCTTCGCCTGCAATGCTGCTTCTTCCAACTCTGGTTCCTTCTGTACTCTTTGTCTTTTATCCTTCAACTCCTCTATTTCATGATCAATTTTCCTTTTTTCCTTCAGTTTTCTTTTTTCTTCGTTTTGAAGAACACTTTTTTTCTCAAGATAATCCTGATATCTTCGTCTGGAGGCTCTTATAGAAAGAAGAAGCCTTCTATTGATGGCAAAGTGTTCTACTCCTCCCACATTTTTTAATGGCATAAAAAACTGTTCTCTGACAAATCAGGGATTCTTCCAGGAGATTTTCCACAAGAAGAGACTTATTGACAGAAAATCCACCTTCCACTGAAGCATTTCCATGAGACATAATGAGACGAATTTTTATTACATCCCAAAGTTCACCGAATTGTTTTTGGTTGTCAAGTAGAGCACTGTAAAATTTGTCTAATCCAATGGAATCATCATGACTGTCTAAAAAATCATCAAACTGAGACTTTAAAGCAGATTGAGCTTCTACACACAATGAAGCGTACTGTTTATTAGCTTTTTCAGCACAGTCATCTGAAATGCTGTTTGAACTAAGTAAAACTTCGAGCACAATTTCCACTCTCTTCTTGTCTAGACCCGGCTGCTGCACTATAATATTTGGGTCCAAACAAGTTACCCCATGGGCAAACTTAAATTTTAGTGGGCTTTTCTCACAAAGTTTTTCAATCATATTGGTAACAAGTTTCCTAAATTCAAGCTTAAACTCTAATTTCTCCCTTTCTGAGCACTTCACTTCTTTTAATAGCTTTTTGGCACTAAATCCAATATCAACTTTCTCAATTGAGAGAAGATTTTAACTTTTTGATACATCTTAAGTTAACAGTTTTGAGACACTATCAGCTTCACTTAATTTGTCAGGCTTCAAGCTTCGTGCCATTTCATCAGATCCAGCAAATCAGTGTGTAAGAAACTAATTAAAGGCTTTGGGCTCTGGAACCTTTTCAAAAAAAATTCACACTCTGAAAGCTATAGTCCTAAATGCAGCCAATTTGCATTTCAACAGTGGATTTTCCATGAATTCTGCAAGAGACATGTGCTGTTTGCTGGAAACCGATGATTCTTGAACATATTTCTTGATATTATCATAGACAAGCAATGCCCTAGTCAAACAATTAACGTTTTCCAACCACCTTACAGTGCAAAATTTCAAAGGGAAATCTTTACATCCAGTAACCATGGTATAATTTGCACAGCGAGCAGGACTATCTTTTAAAAGGTAGTACACGTTACGCAGAAAGTGATGTATATCCCATTTCACTGCTTCAAGTCCAGTTTTCATAGCTCCATTGACCACGTGAAGACCACATACTCCAATGTCAAACAATAATTTACCATCTGGATTTTCAGTTCTAAGTTTATCTTTCAGCTTTTGAAGAAAGCTGAGATTCCTCCATTGACACTTGTAGCATGTTATCCAAGGGAAGAGGTGCACCTTTAATGAATTTCTCTAAAAGGTCATTAGCTGTTGCCCGTCCTAAATACACACTACTTAAGTATCTAGTGGAAACTTTTTGCAGATTGACGTCCCAATAATGAACAAACTGATCCATTTGCCCACGCGGAGCAATTTTGTTTACTGATTCATCAAAACAAATTACAAAGTCAGTGCACTGCTTCAGATCGCCCATTAAACACTCTTTGAAATGTGGTGCCAATCCATGGTTTATTATCACATAAAATGCTTTGCTTTTGCCTAAAGTAAATTTTGAAGCTATCGCACTGTCAGGAAACATTAACTGAAATGTTTTGTTAATCTATGTACAAGAGTTCAGAGACATTCGCTTGGACAACACTTCCATGGCCCATATTATTTCCGACTTTGTTACATCATCTTTCACTACATAAGCATTAAGGTCACTGGGCTTCACATCATCTTTCACAACATAAGTATTTGAGTCATTAGACAATATTTTCTAGAAGTATTGATTCCACATTTCCTGAGCTTGTTGATGACAAGAGTTCGTTACTACAAAGAGAGTTCTTTTTCACAGAGGAAGTGAAAGAAGCAAGACTGGGTTGAGACATTTTAGCACCGATGTTTTTCAAATGATTAGGGCCATTTCTGTGGCTGGAAACTGCCTGACGCCCCATGTTGCTAAGCTTGAAAGTTTTACAGCACCCTTTACAAAATGCTGATTCATTGTCGCCGTTCACAGCAGCTATCCAACCAGAAAACTCGGGATTTAATTGTTTGTCCAACCATTGTTCATTAAACACACAACGCTTTGACATTGCTGCAGTCTTAATTGCCTTTTAACAAGGTATAACTTATATCACAAATTTTCTCCTACTCCTTTAAACCTAAAAACAAAAAGAGAAATGTTAACAAGTAATTTAACACAACTTACAATAATAGGTAGGAAATACAAGGTTACATTAGTAGGAAGGCGAAGTTAGTGACTGTCTGCAACACCAAGTGCGTTGGGCGATGAGGGCATCACTCCCCCGACTCAGATTTAAAACTAGTTGTAGTCTAACTGTGATTGAAATTTCCCCGACTGTTTTTTAAATATCACTGATTTTCCTTGACTTTTACCAACATTTCAGGCATTTCACTGACTTTCCAGAATGTAGACACCCTGTTCAGTGAACGTTTAATCGATATGTCAGGTTGACTAACGTACCAAACATACTGATAAAATATATCGAGTATATCGATAAAAAACCGGTTCATTATGCGAATGATATATCGATTTCATACCCTGCACAAGGAATAAGTAGGATGTTTGGCATTATTTCTCACTTAAAACGATTAAAATGCATTATATTTGCACTTTTAAGGTATTAACCTCCTGCAAAGTGTGCATAGTTTACGTGCAATTCATAAATGAAAAACTATTAGAAAGTACCAATCACTCACCCTAAATATCATGGTAACCTCCATCGACAACACACTTCCAACACGTCAATCATCGTAATGTTTCTGGGCTTCCAAGGTTTACAGACATCTTGCTTACGATTCTTACTTCCGGGTGTGAAACATCGTTTTTTTTTTTTTTTTAAGCCATATGAGATGTAACTATAAGCTTGTCAATTCCATAAAAAACCACACATACTACTCATTCATACAATTCAATTAAAAACTATGTAAATAATTTACATAACCTTACATTCCTAGGTGGTTAAACCTTTGTCAACTGTGAGTAACAAAACGCTCCATCTGTTTCAAAACCCCTGCCACTCCCAATGCAAGTGTCACACTCATTCAGCCCCTCACACACAATCCTCTAGCGCTTTCAACAGACTACTGTCGTCATCAGGAGGCAGGTGTGTCTCACCCGCCCACCACAGCTCAAGTGAGCAGAGCCATCGAGGCACGGGCTCCAGTCGCAATCTCTGAATCATTGTGTCTCTGGCGCCATCTATTGTCCCTGCTGCTCTTTTTTCCCTTTTTTATTCTAAGCTGCTGTTCAATTTTTATTAGGGCCTTCCATTGTTCGTTTAAGTTACTAGGCTCATTAATGTTGCATAATCTTGATCTGTTTTTTCAATTAACACTGATTCTGCAATTCTTAACTGCCTTTCGTTTTTACAGCTCTTAATAATTTTAATATCTTCAAACCTTGGACATTGTTGATTTTCCATACAGTATTGGGTTAATGCTGTCTTAGCTTCTTTTTCATTCCAATTATTTATATGCTGGTTCAATCTATACTTTAATTTATTATTTATTTATAACATTTCTCTTTTTGTTTTTAAGTACTAGAGGATTGTGTGTGAGGGGCTGAATAGTCCATTCACCTAGGATGATTTTTTCATTTTTAATCACTAAATTTTTTACTACTAGTAAGTACCTGATTTCCTACCTGTATGTCATACTTGCCACAAACTTTATTAATTTCTGCTGAAACATTTTCTACATATGGTATTGCTCCTACATATTTTACAAGTTTTTTTTATCAGTCTTGACCTTATTGTAACCTTGAGTTACTTCATAAATCCATTTTTTTAATACCTGTTTAGGGTAACCAAAATCATATGCAATTTTTTCAATATATTCAATTTCCTCTTTTTTATACTGTTCCATTGATGAGTGTGTTAAACTTCTTTTAATTAGTGTTTTAACACTATTTCTTTTATGTGTTAAAAATGCAGTGGAAACATAAATTAAGTCATTAGTTTACAATCATAAGGTTACATATACAAAAAAAATGTCTTTGTAACTGCGAAATTATAGTCATAAGCGATATATTGCAGTGACTTTTTATTTTAAAGTTAAAAGTACATTTGAACTTAAATTTTTGAGTCAGCATGCTAAAAATAATTTACAAAAAAGCAATTTCTTCTGTTTGTTTTCTTTTGTTTTGCTGGTAAGCGCCAATCTTAATCTTAAATTACGATTGCGGGAAAAATTTTCCCTCTGTTTAACTTTGTTTCTGAAAGTTTTGAGACATGAATACCTACTTGTCCTTAAGATGGAAAATGACCTCTTACCCCTTAAAAAAAAAAAAAAAATCCTCTTTCGTTTTGCATTGATCTCGAAAATGACCCAAATGATGACAAACAAACAAAAAGATAGAAAGAAATTCCACGAGTTTGCGGAAGAATCTCACGTAAGATATCTGTGTGCATGTGTATTACACACCTCCAGGTGCAGGGGTGTTGAGATTTTATATGGGGATGTGAGGAAATTCGGGCGGGATCCGTGAACCAAAGAAGGAAAAATGGGCAAACAAGAGCAGGTACCTAATCACTGCTCAGAGTTCTTGCCTTTCCTTTTTCCCTCTCTATTCACCTAGTCAGCTTCTGGGCCTGCAAAAACAATAAAGAACATAACTATGGAGGTGAAAAGTGGTCTGCAGGCATGTAAAGCTGGAAAGGGGTATCTAGGCCTATTTTCATGGATGTCCTTTGGCTCCAACACTTTTTCATGCAGATACTTTATCACAGCTCTGAACTCTTGCTTCTCCTTTTTTTTTTTCTTTTGTCTTAATTCACCTAGTCGCCTTATAGGAACTGCAAAAAAATAACAAAATAATATAAAACTAAAAACTGTACTCCAGGCATGTCAAGATTTGTATCATTATGCTAAAAAAAATTAATGAACCTACAACCATTCGTTCATGTATAAAAAAAAAATTGAAGAAATATCCCTCAGAAATACATGGGAAATTCACCAGATTATTCGAAGCAATCAGAATTGTGTACTGAATTGCCTGTAGTTCACTGGTCTCCATGTAACATCTCAGAATGAATTAAGGAAGAAATATTCTTCAGAAATACAGGCAAAATTCACTAGATCATTCAAAGCAATCATAATTGTGTACTGAATTGCCTGTAGTTTACTGGCCTCCTGTAACATCTGCTCAGAATGAATTACGGAAGAAATATTCTTCAGACATACTTGGAAAATTCACTGGATCATTCAAAGCGATCAGAATTGTGTACTGAATTGCCTGTAGTTTACTGGTCTCCATGTAACATCTGCTCAGAATGAATTAAGGAAGAAATATTCTTCAGAAATACATGGGAAATTCACTAGATCATTCAAAACAATCAGAATTGTGTACTGAATTGCCTGTTGTTTACTGGTCTCCATGTGACATCATTTCCCATGTACTCCTGAGGAATATTTCTTCTTTAATTTATTTTGAGAAGTCACATGGAGACCAGTAAACAACAGGCAATTCAGTACACAATTCTGATTGTTTTGAATAATCTAGTGAATTTCCCATGTACTTCTGAGGAATATTTCTTCTTTAATTTATTTTGAGAAGTCACATGGAGACCAGTAAACAACAGGCAATTCAGTACACAATTCTGATTGTTTTGAATAATCTAGTGAATTTCCCATGTACTTCTGAGGAATATTTCTTCTTTAATTTATTTTGAGAAGTCACATGGAGACCAGTAAACAACAGGCAATTCAGTACACAATTCTGATTGTTTTGAATAATCTAGTGAATTTCCCATGTACTTCTGAGGAATATTTCTTCTTTAATTTATTTTGAGAAGTCACATGGAGACCAGTAAACAACAGGCAATTCAGTACACAATTCTGATTGTTTTGAATAATCTAGTGAATTTCCCATGTACTTCTGAGGAATATTTCTTCTTTAATTTATTTTGAGAAGTCACATGGAGACCAGTAAACAACAGGCAATTCAGTACACAATTCTGATTGTTTTGAATAATCTAGTGAATTTCCCATGTACTTCTGAGGAATATTTCTTCAATTCATTTTGAGATGTCACATGGAGACCAGTAAACAACAGGCAATTCAGTACACAATTCTGATTGTTTTGAATAATCTAGTGAATTTCCCATGTACTTCTCAGGAATATTTCTTCTTTAATTCATTCTGAGATGTCACATGGAGACCAGTAAACAAAAGGCAATTCAGTACACAATTCTGACTGCTTTGAATAATCTAGTGAATTTCCCATGTACTTCTGAGGAACATTTCTTCAATTCATTTTGAGATGTCACATGGAGACCAGTAAACAACAGGCAATTCAGTACACAATTCTGATTGCTTTGAATAATCTAGTGAATTTCCCATGTACTTCTCAGGAATATTTCTTCTTTAATTCATTCTGAGATGTCACATGGAGACCAGTAAACAAAAAGCAATTCAGTACACAATTCTGACTGCTTTGAATAATCTATTCTTTCGTGGTTGTCTCAAGAATTTTTGAGACACCCTATGTATGTATGTATGTATGTATGTATGTATGTATGTATGTATGTATGTATGTATGTATGTATGTATGTATGTATGTACACAATACAAGAATGTTTTGAAGAGAACATTTGCTTACCAATAGGAACAGGGCTGAACACATCATCCATACCACTGCGTAGCTTCCCTATGCCTAGAACACCACTAGATGGTATGGACATAGTACGGCCAGGAAGGTTGTGCCCAGGTAGGTACACACCGTAATCTCTAGCTGCCTCCTCTCGAACTTGTTGGATTGTTTTGGGGCCATTGTCTGCCAAAACCCTTCTTGGCACCCACTGTAATGTATGAATAAATACATGCATTTGAATCCTGAAATCACAACACAAATGAATCTCCACATAAAACAAGCAAAACTATTCACCACATTCAACTAGCGGATATTTAAAAAAAAAAAAAAAAAAGACCCTTGCACGAAAATAAACACACAAATATGCCTTGCTGATTGCTGAGGAAACATGCTACGCATTAGACTATGCAAAAACAAAAAGGCACCAGCATGTTGTCAACTACAAGGTGCATGAGAAGCCAATCCTGATTTTGAAATTATTATAACTTCTAAGTCGGAATCCAAGGGACGAATTATTTTCTGTTTTAGACAGGTTTCCATTCTACACAGGTGCATACAGTTAAACCTGTCTAAAATGGAATCCAAGGGACAAATTATTTTCTGTTTTACATAGGTTACAGTGAAACCTGTCCGAGACTGAATCCAAGGGATTGGAACTACTTTATGTTTTTACACAGGTTTCTGTTGTATGCAAGTGCATACTGAGACAGAATTAAATGGACAAACTGTTTTCTGTTTTAGACAGGTTTCCATTTCACGCAAGTGCATACAGTGAAACCTGTCAAAGACGTAATCCAAGGGACTGGAACTACTTTTCGTTTTATACAGGTGCATACAGTGAAATCTCTCCAAGATGGAATCCAAGGGACTGGAACTACTTCCTGTTTTATACAGGCTTCTGTTGTATACAAGTGCATACAGTGAAGCCTAAAACAGAATTAAAGGGATGGAACTATTTTTTGTTTTAGACAGGTTTCCATTTCACACAAGTGCATACAGTCGAACCTGTTTAAGACTGAATCCAAGGGACTGGAACTACTTTATGTTTTTACACAGGTTTCTGTTGTATACAAGTGCATACCGAGACAGAATTAAATGGACAAACTGTTTTCTGTTTTAGACAGGTTTCCATTTCACGCAAGTGCATACAGTGAAACCTGTCAAAGACGTAATCCAAGGGACTGGAACTACTTTTTGTTTTATACAGGTGCATACAGTGAAATCTCTCCAAGATGGAATCCAAGGGACTGGAACTACTTCCTGTTTTATACAGGCTTCTGTTGTATACAAGTGCATACAGTGAAGCCTAAAACAGAATTAAAGGGATGGAACTATTTTTTTTGTTTTAGACAGGTTTCCATAAGTGCATACAGTCGAACCTGTTTAAGACTGAATCCAAGGGACTGGAACTACTTTATGTTTTTTACACAGGTTTCTGTTGTATACAAGTGCATACCGAGACAGAATTAAATGGACAACCTGTTTTCTGTTTTAGACAGGTTTCCATTTCACGCAAGTGCATACAGTGAAACCTGTTAAAGACTTAATCCAAGGGATTGGAACAACTTTTCGTTTTATACAGGTGCATACAGTGAAATCTCTCCAAGATGGAATCCAAGGGACTGGAACTACTTCCTGTTTTATACAGGCTTCTGTTGTATACAAGTGCATACAGTGAAGCCTAAAACAGAATGAAAGGGATGGAACTATTTTTTGTGCTAGACAGGTTTCCATTTCACACAAGCGCATACAGTCGAACCTGTTTAAGACTGAATCCAAGGGACTGGAACTACTTTCTGTTTTATACAGGTTTCTGTTGTATACAAGTGCATACAGTGAAACCTAAGACAGAATTAAAGAGACTAACTACTTTCTGTTTTAGACTGGTTTCCGTTTCACAAAAGTGAATACAGTGAAATCTGTCCAAGACGATTCCAAGGGACAAACTATTTTCTGCTTTACACAGGTCCATACAGTAAAACCTGTAACACAATATCCAGGGGACGAACAATTTTTCGTTTTAGACAGGTTTCCATTTTCAGGGTTCCCACTCAAAAGTAGAAAAAAATTCCCTGAGTTTTCCAGGTTTTCCAGGTGGTCCCGAGAGTTTTTCCAGAGTGGCAAATCAAATCACATTGCGACAAATCGTTGCATTTCCTTACATTCTTGCGTTCCTTACGAAAGCATACATTTGTTAATTCTTTAAATAACTGTTCTTTATACAATTACCTGCTTTTTATTAATAACAATTAAATGCATGAGGCATATTATTTTTGGTACCATAATTCCATGATATTTTCTGAACCTAAGTGGTATACTGCCTATGTAGAATTTGTTAATACATTTCCACAGAAACGGTTCATATGTAAGAAAAAATCTGTATGTTGAATAGTTTGTTTTCCTTTCTTCTATAGCACAGTGTAGATAAGCTTAATGACCGAATGGGCTCCTGCTCAGAGAAATGTCGAAAGAGAATCAACCAACAAAGGGCTTTGATCCATTGTTTAAGTGGTTCTCTTGTGATGTGTTTCTCCAAGCAAAAGTGCACCATGCCACTGTGCCTAATTGTTCCATGTTACAAAATATGAAGCAAACTATCTGCAGAAATCAAATAGAACAATGTCAACAGGCAATTTTTGAAATTCAGTTTTGATAATTTTTAGAGAATTAAGGAATAATGTAATGTATTGAAAGCAAGACTTATCAAATTCTAGACAGACTGTAATTGCAAATAATTGCTTAAATGAAATTAATACTGATAATGTTATGTTCATCTCACATATGAGGGAGAATTAAAAAGACACCACATAATGAACGTCCCGATTATACATTCCATAAAGATAAACAGAAAATATGGAATATAAAGGATAAATAACTTTCATTTTCCCAAATTACTTTATAGTTACAAAAATTAGTGTATTTAACATAAATTTTACATAATATTTAACAAAATCATGTCTTATTTTTTTGTTTCAGGTTTAACGACCACCATGAGCAACTTGTTGGGCTATAAGCAGTCATCCGCCCATCCCTAATTTAGGACCACTGGCTTCACGAAGAAGGAGAGCCAGTGCCGTAAGAGAAACACACCACCCATACCTCATCTGGGACTTGAATCCAGGCTCACTTGGACGAATAGTCAGAAGCCAGAGCTTAGACCACTGCACCACCGAGGTGGCAAACCATGTATTTACATGTTTTAAAGAATATTTAAACAAAGACTTATTTTAAATTCTACATATAATGAAATATTTCAATCGATTAGGTGAAATTATATAACTGATTTATCTGTATTTTAAGTGCACACAAGTATATAAATAACATTTTAAACGACTCACAACATTTAGAGTTCCAGTTAGGTTTAAAAATGCAAGCTGGGAGAATTGTGACTGAAGAGAATAAATTGCCCTTAAATGATACAATGCTGAAGCTTTAAATCCTTTAAGTGCTTATTTTACATAAATATTAAACAACACAGAAACTTTTGCTGAAATTGAAGTCTAATGGGAATGATAAAATGGTGAGTGTCTGACAGAATCTCTTAACATTTTGTTAGAGCGGTTCTATCAAATCGATCTAACAATTTGTATTTTCTAGTGGAATTTACTTAGAATCTTTAAAGACAAAGCAAACTAAAACAGCTATTAAAAATAAGAAAAAAGAAGAGAGAGAGAGAGAAAACGGAAATCGTGACAGCATTTCAGCTTCTGAGGAAAAACGTGTGCCAGTACCATCCCAACAATTTCTAGCAATCAGGGAAAATACTGCTGACATTTAAAAATCAAAATTGTAATTATTTTAGCTAAAGTTAGTTCTTGCACTTGGCAATGAGAACATCGAATCTATGCTATTTCAGAGGGGCCAACCTCTAGCAGAACGCATCAGTAATCAATAGGGGATTTTTCAGTAATAGAACACAAACTTTCAGTAATGTAACACACCATTTTTTTTTCAAAGTTAAGGACAATATTATAGTATTACTGAGTAACTTGTAATACTTGTATGAGGTGCCTATCGGTAATCACCATACGAAGCCTCATTGTTAATGCGTGGAATGGGTATTTCATGAGAAATTAATGCGTGAAATGTGTAATAACTTTATGTTTACACTATCCTCACAAAAAAATATGAAATTAAATTATCAATATTGTACTTACCTCATGTCATTGCTGACATAAAAACTCCCTTGTTGCTTGTTTTGCAGTGGTATATTCTTTTTCAGAAAACTTTTTATAACACAGCTCACCTGAGGAAAATGCTTTACTTTTTTGTACAAGAAGGGCACTTAATGTTTTGGTGCTCATTGTTGGGCAGAAGTATGCGAGGTTTTTCCTTACTATACTAAATATTCTCTACGTAGAGGAATTGCTGTGAGGGATAGTCAATATTGCCAACATTAGTTTAGGCAATGCAGAATACTTGGGAAGGCCAGATGAATCCTTCATCTTAGATATTTCATTCCATGCCACATCTGCTCAAGGATATCCAGCTTCATCAATATCAGAGTCTGGGAACATAGCATGAAAGAAGCGACCAGCATGATCACAGATTGCTATAGGTAGGTTATGCTCCACAACGATTGCAGTAAACAGCAATTCAGCATTTATCACGCTATTTTCATTCTTTTTTGCAAAAAAATTATCCAAAGGCTTTGATCGAGTCTTTAATTTTACACAATCCTGGTGTTTGTTTTGACTGGATATGCCTTCGGCAATCATCTCATCTCATCTCGTCCTACATGGGCTACTGATTACTCTCATATTAGAAGGCACGCAAGGAAACCTTTATTTCAGCATTTTCCATTTCCTTGCTCAAGATTTGGGAGAAAGATTTGGATGTTCCTGGAGAAACCTCTTTGCATATTTATTTGTTTCAGAAACGATAATTCCAAGGATGAAATTGGTAAAAAACAAGTAAAAATATGCAATAGGTGCCACATCAGTTGCAGGAGCATGTTTGGGCCCCTGCATTTCATGACAATCAAAAGGATGCTGAGGTTGTTCATCACTTCCCTCTATTACATCCTCCCATTCACTTTCAGAACTTTCATGATCTGAAGATTCACTATGAAGATCTTCACCTTCTGAAGAAGATATGGTGTGCGTGGCACTGTGGCTAGTTTTCTGGCTTGATGTTGCTTGGCCAAATCACTCTCAGATGATTCAAAATCATCACCATCACTTGGCAAACTTTCACTCTCACTACAAGCCATTTCAAATAACCTTAGAAAAAAATTTCACACAGCAGGAAAAAGCACGTCTGCTAGTCTGAGGAACATGCTGTCAATAAAGTCATCCTCTGCTAACATGAGTTTGGAAAAAGAGGGGATTCGTAATTCATGGAGTGGAGTTTTGCGATTGCGTATGTTTAGGAAAAAGAAATGAATAATGTGAAGAGCTTCTAGTAATAAAACACCGCACTTCGTTCTCCGCGCGGCGAAAGTCCTCAAGAAATATAAACATCTGTCATCGCGGGACCACGCGTTGCGACGAGTTGATCGTTATTGCACTTCGAACGGGGCTCGAAAAAGTGATTTCCGACAGTACGACGTCTTATAATACACCAACAATTCCAAGTGAACAGCCCGCTTCAACAGCAGTAAGAAACGTTTTGGCTAAAGTAACCTTTCTCCTGTCACACGGAGAAATTGCGTGGGGAACCGATAGCAAGCGCAAACTCTTTTACGATGACACTTACGGCATATTACCCGCAATTTTCGTCGTATTATCCGCAGACCGCAAAATTCACATAAAAAAAAATCCTTCGTATAATCCGCAGCCTGACATTTATGGAAAAAAATCGCCGTATAATCCGCACATCATAGATGTTGAATCAGAAGTGGAATTTCCGACAGAAAAGTCGGTCACATAAACACATCGCTCTTTCCACGTTCCAGAAACACATAGCAACCGAAAAATTGTTTTCAGCCGCCGCCGGGGAATTGAGTCACGGATCTCTCGATATTTAACCGAGCGCGTTAGCTTTACACCACGTTGGCCAACAGTCCACGGTGCTATGTGTATTTTTAAGTTAGCTTCTGACATAAATCCGTAAGATGGGCTCAGTTACTGAGACGTCTCCATCTGGTGGGTATTAACGGCACTGGCTATATATATTATAGCAGTTAATTCCAAAGGGCGAGATCCAAGGTGAAAATCCTCCAAATACGTGGCGTCAGTAAATAAATAAATACGTCGCTCTTTCCACGTTCCAGAAACACACGAGTCCGAAGAAGTAAGAGAATAAAAAATATATTTTAATAAATGAAGAAATTCATTTTTAAAGGTTACTGTTTTATATTTTTATCTCCAAACAGATAAAGGGTGTGGCATCCATAGATCACGCCGATGTAGCTCCAGAGTATTGCATTACACTGCCAATGACGAAAGGCTGATACAGAACAAGTCGTAGAAATACCGTATGTACTCGCGTATAAGTCGAAAATTTTTGGAGGAATTCCTGCTTTTAGAGTTGAGAGATCGTCTTATACGTGGGCCAATAAAAAACTTCCGTGAATTCTCCCGTGGAATTTACCAACGGATTTGTTTACGTTTTAGATAGCGACACAGAGGCTTTCCTTTCCGTATGTTGCTGCACGATTGTGTTCTGACCTCAAAACTATCGCGCAGTGACATGATCACATCCTCAATTCTGTCCACCACTTCAAGTTTAAATTCGGCAGTGTAACTGAAACGTTTCCTTTTCAGAGACATCATGATTAGCAATGAAGGAAAACAGCAGCAGCGACGTTCGCCAAAACAACGAAAGCAAACTAGATACAAGGTCGCGCACATGAAATCCGAAAGGAGAAACGCATAGGTTCGTGCAGCAAGCGCTGTGCGTACTTCTTTGGCTTTTTGCCAAAAAACAGAGCCGGCACGACAGTCAGAGCTCTCCTCAACGATAAAACGACCCCTGCCATCCCTCCCCACAACTATCCCGATCTTTCATTACGACATTTCTCCCCCTCCTCCCCGCTCTGTACAAACTCCTGAACTGAGGAAAATTCTTCCGAGGGAGTTCCTTTTCCAATTATTACACCTTTCCCTGCACAATCACGCTGCAGATTTTTTTAAATTGGAAGGTCTTATATATATATATATTTTTAAATCGGCGTGTTAACCACATCGGTGTATAATCCGCAAAACCTATAATTTTAACTTTTTCAGCAGATAATCCGCGGATTATACGACGAAAATTACGGTACCATTCTTCCGATAATATCGCCGTTTAACGATATGATTCATGGACATTCCATTTCAAAACGATATGATTGATAAATGATATGATCATTGAGACACCGAAATCCGCAGTCTGATTCGGAAAATATGCGGATCAAAATCGAAGGCCGACAAATCGGCAGCGTCGCACTAAAAGGGTTTAACAAAAAAGTATACAAAATTGAGATTCTCCAAAACACACTGAATTCCGTAATTCTTCCAACCTGTCCGTAATTCCGTAATCTGACAGTCGAAACCGTAATAATTACGGACAATTCGTAATAGTTGGCACCTCTGCTATTTGCTTCTAAATAACGCAGCATACGATATTTAGACATTGTGCTGTTAAATTTCATAACCAATAAGCTGGCACACAGAGATCCTAATGCCATAACGGCAAAAAAAAAATTAAACCCAGGGATAAAGAAAAAATAATGGAAGCAACAAGTAGGGAAACTAACAGTTAATACGGAATACCATTTTGCCTGAGAGGCTACAATTCATATTAGTACTTCCAAAATTCCGTAAGTCTTAAATTGATTGGTTACGTTTGTGACGCAAAACATTAGTACTGAACTTTTCTCGCAGGTCAAATTACTTGTACGGGAAACAATTAGAGGAAGTTTTGTGTGCACGTGTACTCATAAAATCCTCCTAACACTTTTTTGTCAACATAATTTATCATCCTGCGGCGAGTGGCACGTTTATACTTAACAATATCTTTACAAAGGGCAATACATTTGTGCGATGTTGATCAGGCAAAGTGCGAGAAAGGTCTGGAGCCCACTCAGGTCATTTGCAGTAACTCCCCACAAATAACGTCATCCAAAACGGAGACAGAGGCTTTAGCGCCTGCACTGACAAACCTGAAACGCAAGGCAAAGATTTTCATCAGTAGTAACTAGGTAGATTTTTTTTTTTTCGGCAATGTGAGGGTAAAGATGTGAAATGAATAATTTATGCAAATCTTGTGAGGTGCAGCAACGCAAGAAGAAGAATTTACGATTACAAGAAAATTTCTACCCCGCCTAACTTTTGTTCTCGCAATTTTTTTTTTTTTTTTTTTTTTCCCTATGTATAAGCTGAAACTTTGGGAAAAATTACGAGAGAATGATGAATTTTATATTTCTTATTCAAAATAACGGAGATATTTGCGTTTTTACAGAAAACGGTTCTACTATGCACAAAAATTCAAAAAATAATATCTTCTAATCTATCAGAAACAAAAAAAAAATTTAAACTTTCAGGTTTCTTTTTTTTATAACTTGGAGGCAGCTACCCGTAAAAAAAAAAAAAAAAAAAAAAATCGCACGAATCGGAGATGTGTTGGAGGAAAATTATTTCAATATCTGACGATTTTGCGTGGAATGACGACCCAGATGTGAAAATCTATGGTTACGGGCGTCGGACTACCCTATTTTTCGCAACCAGCCAGCTCTTGCAGTAATTGGAATATCGTCTTAAAATAGCTATAAATAAATTTCTTCATGCATTATGAAATAGAAATATGACAGAATAAAAAAATCTCTTTCCGGCCGTAAAACCGGAAGACAACGAATCTAGAAAACGGCCGTGAAATCTGGGAAATATGGTAGGTATGCAATAGTACCAGCTTCATTGCATGGTATTTTTCACATATTTTTTGTCAAAATACTCGTAAGTACTATGAAAAAAATAAATCTTTCCCCCTCTTTGAAGAATCTTCCTATTTCATAATATTTTCCCTGTTCTAACATTTGAAGGTACATACTTTTCCAACTATACCAATTCTGCTACAGAATTACGAAAGCGAAGCTTTAGTTCGCAAGTGATACGAACCTTTTTCAAAATAAATTAGGTGCCCTCAATTTGCAACATTCATCCACACTGCTGTTGAAGGGGAAAGGGGGGGGTATTAGGATGACCAATATCCGGCAAAATAAAATGTTTTTGTACGGTTTGATAAAAGACACGTAGAACATGCAAAAGGGGAAAAAAAAAAAAAAAAGCTCAACTTCTAAAGTTTCCAATGAATTTCGGCGAAATTTGAAATGGAACGTTATTTTCATATATCTTGCCCACTGTAAAAATTTCAGTCGGTTATTTAAAAAATTGAGGAAATGGCTTCTTCATAATTTTTTCCCAGTCTACGCAGAGAACCGGGGCACCTACTCAGGAACAAATGACTGCCTCTCTTCGCGAACGCCAGCAGATAAGAGCCTGCGAAATGGGTGTGCGATTAATGGCTTTCTTTCACGCTTTGACGTGTATGTTTGTTCGGTTGTAGTTTAGATCATCTGGAGACGGGGAAACCGCAAAGAGACGCACTCCCCTGCACAGCTGCACTTTAATCGGTGGGTGGATTACGGAGTTGCCTCGAAGGATAAAACAACTCGGACTTATTTTAAAACTTAGCAATACAGAAATATATTTTACAAAAGTCTGAAACAAAATATTTTTCTGGCAAAATAAAAAATTCCCTGCCTTTATAGTTCCCTGATAAAAAATTCCCTGATTTTTACGGAAAAACACAATTTTCCCTGAGTTTTCCCTGATTTTTGGAACAATTTTAAAATTCCCTGAGAATTCCCGGTTTTCCAGGTTGCGTGGGAACCCTGAGAAAACATCCAAGAAATGCCACAATATTGAAATCATAAAAAAAAAAAAACATTCCCCGGAATGTTTATTGGATGTTACAACCCTGAAAACACAATAATAAACTAGTGTAAAAGCCATGTATGCTGGTAGTAGAGCTTGTGTACGAGTGAATGGTGTTTTATCAAAATGGTTTTCCATTGGTGCAGGAGTTAGACAAGGTTGTGTAATGTCACCATAGCTGTTTAATATATTTATGGATGCATGCATGCGTGATGCCAAAATAGATAATAGTGGTTTATGTCTTGGTGATATCCGTGTGTGCAGATTGCTGTATGCTGATGACACTGTCCTATTGGCAGAGAGCAAAAGTGAGTTGCAGATTATGTTGACTCGGATGCACGAAGTTTGCATGAAATTCAAACTGAGTATAAATAAGGGAATAAACAAAGTTATGGTGTTTGAGAGAGGAATGGGTAGCACTGAATGTAATGTAAGTATAAATGGCCCAGTGATTGACCAGGTGAGTGAGTTTGTGTATTTAGGAAGCATGTTTGACAGAGAGAACAAGTTGGATGGTGAAATCAGTAGGCGAGTGAATTCTTCTTTGAAAGTCATAGCTGCTCTGGGAGGTTTTCACAGGAATGATGGGTTCTGTAGAGAGTCCCGCATGGCTGTGTATGAAACAGTAATTGTTCCTACTCTGATGTATGGCAGTGAAACCTGGGTACTGCAAAAGAAACATAGGAGTCGTTTGTGTGCTGGAGAAATGTGTTACTTACGTGGGGTTTGTGGCAAGACACGATCTGATTGTGTGAGGAATGAAGATGTATTGCAGTTGTGTGATGTGAAGCAAAATGTTGTTAGCAAGGTGGAGACCAATATGCTTCGGTGGTTTGGCCATGTTGAAAGAATGAGTGATGAAATGCTTACTAAGAAAATCTTTTCAGCTCAAGTGACAGGAAGGAAGGGCAGAGGAAGGCCAAGGAAGACATGGGTGGATGAGATTCAGGAGTGTCTGCACGAGAAAAAGATTATGAGTATGAAGTATAAAATATCTTGTGTGCGGCGTGTAATGGATATCAGTGAAGCACGAGTTGTATGTCAAGATCACTGTAAATGGCGAAGTTTGATACGACGACAATAAGTAAAAATATCTGGAAGTTTGTATTTCTTTTTGGAGCTAACCTCTGAATCTCAGAGAACAGCTTAGTGATATGTATGTATGCAGGAGAAATGAAGATGCATTGCAGTTGTGTGATGTGAAACAAAATGTTGTTAGCAAGGTGGAGACCAATATGCTTCAGTGGTTTGGCCATGTTGAAAGAATGAGTGATGAAATGCTTACTAAGAAAATCTTTTCAGCCCAAGTGGCAGGAAGGAAGGGCAGAGGAAGGCCAAGGAAGACATGGGTGGATGAGATTCAGGAGTGTCTGCACGAGAAAAAGATTGAGTATAAAAGTTCTTGTGTACGGCGTGTAATGGATATCAGTGAAGCCCGAGTTGTATGTCAAAATGGCTGTAAATGGCAAAGTTTGATACGACAACAATAAGTAAAAATATCTGGAAGTTTGTATTTCTTTTTGGAGCTAACCTCTGAATCTCAGAGAACAGCTTAGTGATATGTATGTATGTATGCAGGAGAAATGAAGATGCATTGCAGTTGTGTGATGTGAAGCAAAATGTTGTTAGCAAGGTGGAGACCAATATGCTTCAGTGGTTTGGCCATGTTGAAAGAATGAGTGATGAAATGCTTACTAAGAAAATGTTTTCAGCCCAAGTGGCAGGAAGGAAAGGCAGAGGAAGGCATGGGTGGATCAGATTCAGGAGTGTCTGCATGAGAAAAAGATTACGAGTATGAAGTATAAAAGATCTTGTGTGCGGCGTGTAATGGATATCAGTGAAGCACGAGTTGTATGTCAAGATCGCTGCAAATGGTGAAGTTTGATACGACGACAATAAGTAAAAATATCTGGAAGTTTGTATTTCTTTTGGAGCTAAGCTCTGAATCTCAGAGAACAGCTTAGTGATATGTATGTACGCACATCATTAAAAAGATTATTACAGTGAGATTTTCGATTTCCATAGTATATTCGATGCTTTCTGTAATCTGTAACTGACTAACAGTTTCCACAGTGAGTACAGACAATCCATAGTAGTTGCAGTCTCTGGGAATCTATGCCAAACTGCATACATGCTGCAATTTGGGCTAAAAAAGGTTGCACCCAGTATTGAATAAAAGTTTCTGATTAAGTGGCCACTATGTGTAGTACTGCAATACAAACAAATGTTGGATTAGTTGTGAGTCAATAAAGTGTTCTGAACAAAGAATAAAAGTTTCTGATTAAGTGGCCACCATGTGTACTGCAAAACAAACAAATGTTGGATTAGTTGTGAGTCAATAAAGTGTTCTGAACAAAGAATAAAAGTTTCTGATTAAGTGGCCACTATGTGTACTGCAAAACAAACAAATGTTGGATTAGTTGTGAATCAATAAAGTGTTCTGAACAAAGAATAAAAGTTTCTGATTAAGTGGCCACCATGTGTACTGCAAAACAAACAAATGTTGGATTAGTTGTGAGTCAATAAAGTGTTCTGAACAAAGAATAAAAGTTTCTGATTAAGTGGCCACCATGTGTACTGCAAAACAAACAAATGTTGGATTAGTTGTGAGTCAATAAAGTGTTCTGAACAAAGAATAAAAGTTTCTGATTAAGTGGCCACTATGTGTACTGCAATACAAACAAATGTTGGATTAGTTGTGAGTCAATAAAGTGTTCTGAACAAAGAATAAAAGTTTCTGATTAAGTGGCCACTATGTGTACTGCAAAACAAACAAATGTTGGATTAGTTGTGAGTCAATAAAGTGTTCTGCACAAAGAATAAAAGTTTCTGATTAAGTGGCCACCATGTGTACTGCAAAACAAACAAATGTTGGATTAGTTGTGAGTCAATAAAGTGTTCTGAACAAAGAATAAAAGTTTCTGATTAAGTGGCCACCATGTGTACTGCAAAACAAACAAATGTTGGATTAGTTGTGAGTCAATAAAGTGTTCTGAACAAAGAATAAAAGTTTCTGATTAAGTGGCCACTATGTGTACTGCAAAACAAACAAATGTTGGATTAGTTGCGAGTCAATAAAGTGTTCTGAACAAAGAATAAAAGTCTCTGATTAAGTGGCCACTATGTGTACTGCAAAACAAGCAAATGTTGGATTAGTTGCGAGTCAATAAAGTGTTCTGAACAAAGAATAAAAGTTTCTGATTAAGTGGCCACTATGTGTACTGCAAAACAAACAAATGTTGGATTAGTTGTGAGTCAATAAAGTGTTCTGAACAAAGAATAAAAGTTTCTGATTAAGTGGCCACTATGTGTACTGCAAAACAAACAAATGTTGGATTAGTTGCGAGTCAATAAAGTGTTCTGAACAAAGAATAAAAGTCTCTGATTAAGTGGCCACTATGTGTACTGCAAAACAAGCAAATGTTGGATTAGTTGTGAGTCAATAAAGTGTTCTGAACAAAGAAAATAGAAAATGAGTGTACATACCCTGTGTTCTCTAAGCTCCAAAACATCCTGTAACATGAAGCGAATACGAGAAGGCAAGTCTGGGTTGCTGGCAAAGGTTTGCATACGTTCAAAGTACTGATTCATCAGTGCCTGCAAATGAAATGAAAAGGTTTGCATTCATTCAAAGTACTGATTCATAGTGCCTGCAAGAGAAATTAAATTAGTTTGCAGCAAATCTCTGACATATCTTATATGCATTATTAAATATACACAGGCAGATAAATGAAAGACGAAAACTTATTCTTCGACTCAGAATTACAAAATAATCCAAAAACATTTTATATTTATAAAATCATATTTACAAATTCCTTACGGGGGAGAAAGGAGGAATCAAATTTCAGGACTATTCCGGGACTTTTCACAAAAATATGAAAATGGGAAATCGAGGGCTTTCCAGGTCTGGTAAAAAGAAAAGAAATCAAATTCCAGGACTTCTTGCAAAAATATGGAAAATCAAGGACTTTCTAGGCCCGGAAAAAAAAGGGAATCAAAGGTTTGGATATTTTAGGATACAGCACAAATAAGAATTGGAAAGGGAGAGAGACAAGGCGACACCATATCTCCCAAACTCTTTAATGCCACATTGCAAAAAATGTCTTTCAATCATTGAACTGGGAAAACAAAGAGATAAAAAATTAATGGAGATTATTTAACTCACCTTTGTTTTGCTGATGACGTAGTCATTTTTGCAACTACCCCATCAGAGCTGCAGAGTATGATCCAGGAACTTGCTGACAAGAGTAAAGAAGTGGGATTAAAAATGAACTTTCAGAAGACAAAAGTGATGTTCAATGCTTTTACAAGAAATGAAGATTTATCGATTGATGGAGAAAAGCTGGAGATAACAGACACGTACGTTTATCTTGGACAGCAGATATCAAGTGAGGGTCACATTGATGAAGAAATTAATCGGCGTACAAAACTTGCCTGGAGTGTTTTTGGAAGAAACAGTGCAATTTTTAAGAGCAGTATGCCATTAAGTCTTTAAAAGAAAGTGTTTAATCAACGGATCCTGCCAGTACTTACTGACATATGGAGCAGAGACACGGACGTTAACTAAAAAAGACATACAAAAACTGCAGACAACTCAAAGAAGCATGAAAAGATGCATGCTTGGTGCAACCAGGGAAGATAAGAGGAACTTGCGGATAAGGAAAATGACAGGAGTGGACGACATCATGACCAGAGTGAAATCACTGAAATGGCAATGAGCTGGGCATGTTGCCAGAAGAACGGACCACCGACGGACAACCGAAATTTTAGACGGGATTCTGAGGGACAGTAAAAGACCCAGAAGAAGACCCCACGGGAGACGTGTGGATGAAATTCGAAAGCCTGCTGGAGTGACATGGAGGAGACAGGCTCACGGTAGAAAATTGTGGAAGAAACTTGGGAGACCTTCATCTAGCAGTGGATTGATAATGGTTGATGATGAATTCCAGGACTATTTCAGGACTTTTCACAAAAATATGAAAAATCAAGGACTTAACAGGCCTGGAAAAAAAGGTAATTTAATCCCAGGACTTTTCACAATAATATGAAAAATCAAGGACTTGACAGGCCTGGGGGAAAAAGGGAATCTAATTCTAGGACTATTCCAGGAGTTTTCACAAAAATATGAAAAATCAAAGACTTTTTTTTTTTTTTTTTTTTTGATTGGAGGTTTAACGACCACCGTGAGCAACTCAATGGGCTATAAGCAGTCGCCCGTCCCGAATTTAGGGTCACTGGTTCCAGGGAAGGGAGACAGCCAGTGCTGTAAGACAAACACAACATCCATGCCTGACCGGGATTCGAACCCGGACCCCTTACGGACGAATGATCAGAGGCCAACGCCTTAGACCACTGCGCCACCGGGGCGGCAATCAAAGACTTCACAGGCTGGAAAAAAAGGGAATCTAATTCCAGGAACATTCCAGGGCTGTTTAGAAGAATATGAAAAATTAAGGACTTGCCATGCCTGAAAAAAAGAAAATTCCAGAACTATTCCAGGACTTTTCACAAAAATATGAAAAATCAAGGACTTTCTAGGCCTGGAAAAAAAAAAAAGGACTCAAGTTCAAGAACTATTACAGGACTTTTCATAACATTATAGAAATTAAGGACTTCCAGGTAGAATAAAAAAAGAAAATCAAATTCCAGGCAGGACTTTTCCAGGATTCCAGGGGGCTATACAAACCCTCTAACTTAACTTTACTGAGTTTGGATATTTTGTTGCATAGGGCATTGTCTAAAAATCAAACAGCCTTTCTTCTTCTTTGGCATTTGAAGTAAAAGTAGAGTTTTCCCAACAAGTCCTAAAATTCTTTCATTTTCCCAATCCATGCATATTTATTGAATCTACAGTACACAAAAAGTTCAGAAAGAAAATTCTTAAAAACAATGTGGTTGGTGATTTGGAGTTCTACACATTGGACATGAATATTCAGAAATTACTGCAATTTTGAGAGGTGGTTTAGATGAAAAATATTTTAGTGCTCCAACAACAAGCAGCACCAAATTTTTTTTTTTTTTAATTATTGGAGGTTTAATGACCACCGTGAGCAACTCAATGGGCTATAAGCAGTCGCCCGTCCCTAATTTAGGGTCACTGGTTCCAGGGAAGGGAGAGAGCCAGTGCCGTAAGACAAACACAACATCCATTGATTGATTGGAGGTTTAACGACCACCGTGAGCAACTCAATGGGCTATAAGCAGTCGCCCGTCCCTAATTTAGTCACTGGTTCCAGGGAAGGGAGAGAGCCAGTGCCATAAGACTAACACAACATCCATGCCTTACTGGGATTCAAACCCGGACCCCATTCGGACGAATGATTTTTTTTTTTTTTATTGGAGGTTTAACGACCACCGTGAGCAACTCAATGGGCTATAAGCAGTCGCCCGTCCCTAATTTAGTCACTGGTTCCAGGGAAGGGAGAGAGCCAGTGCCATAAGACTAACACAACATCCATGCCTTACTGGGATTCAAACCCGGACCCCATTCGGACGAATGATTTTTTTTTTTTTTTGATTGGAGGTTTAACGACCACCGTGAGCAACTCAATGGGCTATAAGCAGTCGCCCGTCCCTAATTTAGGGTCGCTGGTTCCAGGGAAGGGAGAGAGCCAGTGCCGTAAGACAAACACAACATCCATTGATTGATTGGAGGTTTAACGACCACCGTGAGCAACTCAATGGGCTATAAGCAGTCGCCTGTCCCTAATTTAGGGTCACTGGTTCCAGGGAAGGGAGAGAGCCAGTGCCGTAAAACAAACACAACATCCATTGATTGATTGGAGGTTTAACGACCACCGTGAGCAACTCAATGGGCTATAAGCAGTCGCCCGTCCCTAATTTAGGGTCACTGGTTCCAGGGAGGGAGAGAGCCAGTGCCGTAAGACAAACACAACATCCATGCCTCACCGGGATTCGAACCCGGACCCCTTTCGGACGAATGATCAGAGGCCAACACCTTAGACCACTGCGCCACCGGGGCGGCCACTCTTCTGCGGTTGGAACATAAACTCTTCGAAGCAGGCAACATCAAGGATAAACCACAAACGGGAAGACCATCAACCAGAGTGCAACAGTGTCAAGCGGTCGAGGAATCGGTTATCAGGTCACCGACAAAGTCGCTCCGCAACGATCAGCGGAGCTTGGAATACCACGATCGACACTGCATTAGCACATGAAGAATGACCTGAATTTGCACGCATATCGCCCGACGTTCGTTCAGGAGTTATTGGACATCGATTTAAACCGTAGACGGTGCAATGATGCTCCAGACATTTGCCACAATCCCAAAAACGTGGAAAGGTCATTTTCAGTGACGAATGTGCGATATACTGTCGATCAAGGACCGTTGTGTTCTGGTCCAAGGAAACCCCACATTATGTCGAAAAATTGGAACATCATCCTCCGCATGTCATGATATGGGCTGCAATGAATAGTCGACATCTGTTTGGACCATATTTCTTTGATGGTCCAGTGAATCGGACAACTTATCTGGACATGCTGCAAACCTGGTTTGTGCCAAAACTTGAAAATCTTGACATTCTGAATGACATATGGTTCCAGCAGGATGGGGCACCCGCCCATTACACAATGGCTGTCCGGGTTACCTTGGTGAAGTCTTTCGGGATCGTCGGATCGGCCGAGGTTCGGCAGTTCTGCCCGCTCCACTTAAATGCCCACCTCGAAGCCCAGATCTCTCACCGTGTGATAATGCTTTTGAGGTTTCACAAAGGAGATCGTTGCACAGCAGCGCTACCAAACCCCCACTGATGAACTTAAACAAGCAGCGAGGCGTGCTTTCTCTCGTATCGCCCCGCAACTGCTTTTCGGAAAATGTCCCACAGAACATGGCGTAAAGTTATTCTCCGTCAGGAGAATGACGGAGCCCAAAAGGATCCACTGGATGTTTAAGGATGCCTCAACATATAAATCATACAACAGATACACAGCTCACTTACATTTCTTATTACGGGGAAGGGAGGGGGGGGTAACAAGACATTGTGGACACCCTGTACACAACTGAAAATTTCGCTGTGTATGCAGACATCATCCATCAATTTGTAGCGATGCTGGAAGAACACGAACGTTACTGTTGGTTTCAACAAGATGGAGCAACATGCCACACATCAAACGACAGAATGGAGATGCTCTGCAAGTTCTTCAACGATCGATTAATCTGGAAAAAACTTTACCCGCCTCGCTCATCAGACTTTTATTTGTGGGGCTATCTGAAAGACACAATTTACCACAGCAACCCTAAGACGGTACAGGACCTGCGGAACACCATCATTGCAGCCGTGAGGGACATACCAGCCAACACGCTGAAAAGAGTGTCCGCCAACAGGTGTCGTCAGGTGAATTTGCGTCTTCAAACAGAATGGTGGACAATTCCAGCATCTATTGTAAAGTGGTTTTCATAACTTGTAAGTATGAGTGTCAATATAACAGTATGTAAAAATAGTTACACATCACTATATTCGTGGTAGAAATATTTGAATTCAGAGTTTGGGGAATTTTGAATTCCCCGTATTGTTTTTGGATAACAAAACTCGTCCAAGTTTGTTCTAAGGCTTTGTGTGGTTGCTAATAATTATTAATTCCCTCATACAGTGTTTTCGTAAAGTGGAGAAGGTTCATTGCTTCGTTGAGTAAACACCGTAGGTGCGCTGTTTGTCCAGCGGGCACCCCGAGGCGTTTAAGGCAACTGTGATACAAAGCTCTCCAGATGGCGCTGCAGGTCACATTTTTATTTCCTTGCGATTTCAACACTTCCCAGGGTGTGCGCTCCTCAAAAAGCACTACTGGTCATACATTTGCATTTGGAATCGCGCGGAGTCATAAATACAATGTTCTGCTATGAGTTCAATGTTCTGCTATGAGTTGCAGTTTACAATGTTCTCCTATGAGTTTAATGTTCTCCTATGAGTTTAATGTTCTGCTATGAGTTGCGGTTTACAATGTTCTGCTATGAGTTGCAGTTTACAATGTTCTGCTATGAGTTGCAGTTTACAATGTTCTGCTATGAGTTGCAGTTTACAATGTTCTGCTATGAGTTGCAGTTTACAATGTTCTGCTATGAGTTGCAGTTTACAATGTTCTGCTATGAGTTGCAGTTTACAATGTTCTGCTATGAGTTGCAGTTTACAATGTTCTGCTATGAGTTGCAGTTTACAATGTTCTGCTATGAGTTGTGGTTTACAATGTTCAGCTATGAGTTGAAGTTTACAATGTTCTGCTATGAGTTGCAGTTTACAATGTTCTGCTATGACTTGAAGTTTACAATGTTCTGCTATGACTTGAAGTTTACAATGTTCTGCTATGAGTTGAAGTTTACAATGTTCTGCTATGAGTTGAAGTTTACAATGTTCTGCTATGAGTTGAAGTTTACAATGTTCTGCTATGAGTTGAAGTTTACAATGTTCTGCTATGAGTTGAAGTTTACAATGTTCTGCTATGAGTTCAATGTTCTGCTATGAGTTGCAGTTTACAATGTTCTGATATGAGTTGAAGTTTATAATGTTCTGCTATGAGTTTAATGTTCTGCTATGAGTTGAAGTTTACAATGTTCTGCTATGAGTTGAAGTTTACAATGTTCTGCTATGAGTTGCAGTTTACAATGTTCTGCAATGAGTTCAATGTTCTGCTATGAGTTGAAGTTTACAATGTTCTGCAATGAGTTCAATGTTCTGCTATGAGTTGCAGTTTACAATGTTCTGCAATGAGTTCAATGTTCTGCTATGAGTTGCAGTTTACAATGTTCTGCTATGAGTTGAAGTTTACAATGTTCTGATATGAGTTGCAGTTTACAATGTTCTGATATGAGTTGAAGTTTACAATGTTCTGCTATGAGTTTAATGTTCTGCTATGAGTTCAATGTTCTGCTATGAGTTGAAGTTTACAATGTTCTGCTATGAGTTGAAGTTTACAATGTTCTGCTATGAGTTCAATGTTCTGCAATGAGTTCAATGTTCTGCTATGAGTTGCAGTTTACAATGTTCTGCTATGAGTTGCAGTTTTTACGTCTCTTCATCACAGTGTGAATCGACGTGTTTACGAGCACAGATTTAAAAACAGAATTTGAATATTTGTTATCCATATATTGGGTTGTCGGAAAAGTCATGACGTATTTTAGCCATGTTTTGCAGAGGTCATTTATTGATAGAAAGAACAAAGATCAATCAATGATATAATGTCCGTTTTGTTCGATAACCTTTTGCCATCTTTTAGTGAGCTGCAGAATGCCCCGTTCATAGAAGGACCTGTCTTTCGTGGCGAAAAACTCTACAAGGTGCTGATTTACAGCCTCATCTGAATTGAACGTTATACCACGCAAGGACTGTTGAAGAGAGCGAAACAAATGGAAGTCTGGCGGCACAAGGTCAGGCGAGTAAGCTGGGTGTGGCAACACATCGCACCCAAGCTTCAATAATTTTTGGCGAGTGATCAAACTTGTGTGTGGTCTCGCGTTGTCGTGATGGAACACAACACCTTTACGATGAACGAGCTCTGGACGTTCCTGGATGATGGATTCTTTCAAACTGTCCAATTGCAGACAGTACACATTCGAATTGATTGTTTGGTTCCGTGGTAGGAGCTCGAAAAACACGACACCTTTAAAATCTCACCACACTGAGACCAGAACCTTCCGCTGATGAATGTCTGCTTTGGATGTCGTTTGAGGCGAAGCAGCACGTCGGGACCAAGACTGTTTGCGCAGCACATTGTGGTACACAATCCATTTTTCGTCACCAGTTATCAGTCGCTTCAAAAAAAGGATCGTTTTCCTCACGTTTAATGAGCATGTCACAGATGTTTATACGCGCCGTCAGTTGAGCTTCTTTGAGTTCATGAGGAACCCACACATCGAGCTTGCTTACGTATCCCAGCTTCTTCAGGTGGTCGTGAACGCTTGAATGATGGATGTGCAATGTGTCTGCAATCTCTCGTGTCGTGTAACGTGGGTTTGACTCGATCAATGCCTTGATTTGGTCGTGATCAACCTTGGTTGGCCTCCCGGACCGAGGAGCATCGTTGAGGTCAAAATCCCCAGCACGGAATTTTGCGAACCACCGCTGGCACTGACGTTCTCGTAGAGCATTATCACCGTACACTTTACGCAACTTTTCACAAGCTTGACGCGCGTTCTTCCCTTTACGGAAGTAAAATATGGCGAAAATGCACAGTTTGGTCTTCCATCTTCAACTTGATGTCAAATCTCCGCAAATCAATCAAATCGCTCACTATTCTTTTTAGACTGCAGCTAGAACTGGCACCAGTCGAATGCCATGGCGATAACAGAGCTGCGAATCCCTCTAGTACTTCCAAAACCGCCCAACCGCCATCGGGTGCCAAAATACGTCATGACTTTTCCGACAAACCAATAGGAAGAGATATCAGAAATGCATTCATTTTTTTTATTAAACAACCGCTAAATAAAAAAAGAATGCTTTCGTATGTTCAAAATCAATGCGTGAATTTTTCAGCTCGGGTTACATAGTAAAATTTCTGCTTGTTTTTTTTTTTTATCGTAACAGTGCACACCCATCCTAAATGGCCATGCTATGCCACTGGTCTTCAACATGCACTATGTAGACGAGAGTGTTCACACATGTCGGCCACGCATGCAAATGATGTATTTAAAATGCATTCAAATAATGTCAGACAAACTTACTTTAGCTTTTTCAGAGTCAAGGCGATGTCCAACCGTTTTCATTATCTGACAGAGACATTCCAGGTCTTCGGCCACGTCCTTGGCAGTCTGCCTTTTCTTCTTGGCCAGAAGCTGCTGCACACACTGATGGAGAATGGCCTCGTGCAGTAGACCTTGCTTTCCCAACTCGCCAATGAACTTGATGTTGCCCAACATCTTGTGTTTTGCGACACCTCGCTGTTCCTCTTCTTCAGGGGTGAGAGCGCCATCTTTTTTATCAAAGGCTGAAACGGCAAATTGTTAATTCTGACACACAAACTGGAAATCCACACTAAAAACAAATAACTAGGAAACAGGTTCATCAGGGTTCCCACTCAAAAGTAATAAAAAAATTCCCCAACTTTTCCAGGTTCTCCAGGTGGTTTTTAAAGTTTTCCAGAGTGGCATGTTGCAAAGAATTGTTACATTTCATTCCATTCCATTCATTTTTCTCACCAAAGCACACACTTGTAAATTCTTTACGTAATTTGTCTTTATAAAATTACCTGCTTTTCATTAATAACAACTGTGCACATGTACCAAAGTTCCGTGAACTTTTGTGAATACTCCCCACACAGAATTTGTAAATACATTCCCATAGAAACAGGTCATACGTAAGAAAAAAATTTGTCAGTTGAATACTTTCAGTTTTTCTATAACACAATGCAGCTAAGCTTAATGATGGAATGGCTCTGTTCAAAGAAACATGTTTCAAGAGAACCAACAGACAAAGGACTTTGATCCATCATTTGGTTGATTCTCTTGTGAAGTGTTTCTTCAAGCAGGAGCCATTGTGCCTAATTGTTCCATGTTATAACTGTGAATACTACCCACATGGAATTTGTAAATACATTCCCATAGAAAAAAGTCATATGTAAGAAAAAATCTGTCAGTTGAATAGTTTCAGTTTTTCTATAACACAATGCAGCTAAGCTTAATGATGGAATGGCTCTGTTCGAAAAAACATGTTTAAAGAGAACCAACAGAGAAAAAAATTTGATCCATCATTTGGTTGGTTCTCTTGTGAAGTGTTTCTTCAAGCAGGAGCCATTGTGCCTAATTGTTCCATGTTATAACTGTGAATACTACCCACACGGAATTTGTAAATACATTCCCATAGAAACAGGTCATGTGTAAGAAAAAATCTGTCAGTTGAATAGTTTCAGTTTTTCTATAACACAATGCAGCTACGCTTAATGATGGAATGGCTCTGTTCAAAGAAACATGTTTCAAGAGAACCAACAGACAAAGGACTTTGATCCATCATTTGGTTGGTTCTCTTGTGAAGTGTTTCTTCAAGCAGGAGCCATTGTGCCTAATTGTTCCATGTTATAACTGTGAATACTACCCACACGGAATTTGTAAATACATTCCCACAGAAACAGGTCATATGTAAGAAAAAATCTGTCAGTTGAATAGTTTCAGTTTTTCTATAACACAATGCAGCTAAGCTTAATGATGGAATGGTTCTGTTCAAAGAAACATGTTTAAAGAGAACCAACAGAGAAACAACTTTGATCCATCATTTGGTTGGTTCTCTAGTGAAGTGTTTCTTCAAGCAGGAGCCATTGTGCCTAATTGTTCCATGTTATAACTGTGAATACTACCCACACGGAATTTGTAAATACATTCCCATAGAAACAGGTCATGTGTAAGAAAAAATCTGTCAGTTGAATAGTTTCAGTTTTTCTATAACACAATGCAGCTACGCTTAATGATGGAATGGCTCTGTTCAAAGAAACATGTTTCAAGAGAACCAACAGACAAAGGACTTTGATCCATCATTTGGTTGGTTCTCTTGTGAAGTGTTTCTTCAAGCAGGAGCCATTGTGCCTAATTGTTCCATGTTATAACTGTGAATACTACCCACACGGAATTTGTAAATACATTCCCATAGAAACAGTAAGAAAAAATCTGTCAGTTGAATAGTTTCAGTTTTTCTATAACACAATGCAGCTAAGCTTAATGATGGAATGGCTCTGTTCAAAGAAACATGTTTCAAGAGAACCAACAGACAAAGGACTTTGATCCATCATTTGGTTGGTTCTCTTGTGAAGTGTTTCTTCAAGCAGGAGCCATTGTGCCTAATTGTTCCATGTTATAACTGTGAATACTACCCACATGGAATTTGTAAATACATTCCCTTAGAAACAGGTCATATGTAAGAAAAAAATCTGTCAGTTGAATAGTTTCAGTTTTTCTATAACACAATGCAGCTAAGCTTAATGATGGAATGGCTCTGTTCCAAGAAACATGTTTAAAGAGAACCAACAGAGAAAAAAATTTGATCCATCATTTGGTTGGTTCTCTTGTGAAGTGTTTCTTCAAGCAGGAACCATTGTGCCTAATTGTTTTATGTTATAACTGTGAATACCACCCACACGGAATTTGTAAATACATTCATATAGAAACAGCTCATATGTAAGAAAAAATCTGTCAGTTGAATAGTTTCAGTTTTTCTATAGCACAATGCAGCTAAGCTTAGTGATGGAATGGCTCTGTTCCAAGAAACATGTTTAAAGAGAACCAACAGAGAAAAAATGTTGATCCATCATTTGGTTGGTTCTCTTGTGAAGTGTTTCTTCAAGCAGGAGCCATTGTGCCTAATTGTTCCATGTTATAACAACTGCCTGCAGAAATTGAACAAAAGCTAGTAACTGGCAATTTTAAAAATTAAATTTTGCATCTCTTTTTAGAGAATAAAGGAAATACTTAATATAACTGAAAGTAAGATCTACCAAATTCTAGGCAGGCAGTAATTGCAAGCAAAAGTTTGAAATCTTTAAAAAATAAGTTTTTTTGGCAAAATAAATTATCCATTGATTTCTACCAAAAAAAAAAAAAAAAAGTAAATTTCCCTGATTTTTACAAAAAAGGGTAATTTTCCCTGAGTTTTCCCTGATTTTTGGAACCATTTTCAAATTCCCTGAGAATTCCAGGTTTTCCCTGTTTTCCAGGTTGAGTGGGAACCCTGTTCATTCCACAAGGTGCACAGTAACCTTGTCAAACACATAATGAAGCACATACGTACACAAAATTGATAGAGGATAAGAAAAAAAAAAAAAAGAAGAAAGCTGTATTTTTTGATTGGTTGCAAAATTGGACTGTGTTGAAATAGAGTGAATATAACGTAGATAAGCTACATGCAGGGTTTGAAAAATACCATGCCCGAGATGCCTGGGACATGCAAATTATTGGCTTGGGCAGGTAAGAAAACAAATCTAGTTGCCCGATCGGGCACCTACATTGCTTGGCCACCCAAAATGCAACACCAAGAAGGAGGCATCCAATTGGCCTGAAATTCGCAGCATGTGTCGCCTGCGAGAGGACATGCAAATGATTAGCATTGCAGGGCATATGCAAATCGGGTGCGCCCGGCACGCCACCGGGAAGCACTATAATAAGAAGGGTGCACAGAAGGCGGGGTGCAAGTAGTGGAAGTGTGTTGTGCTGCCGGACCCGTGTGTGGGAAGCTTCCCGATGCCTCGTCGCAGAATACGGCAGTCATTCCAGCACGTTTCCGAGTTCGACAGAGGACGAACAGTGGCTTATCGCGACAGCGGTTTATCGTGCCGAGACATCGGCGCCCGTGTGGGACGACATCCACCCACAGTGAGGCGAGTATGGATTCGGTGGTTGCAGGAGTGACGGACGCACCGACGTGAGCGATTGCCGCAGACACGGCACACCGCCGAACGAGAGGACCGGCATGTCGTGCGGCGGGCATCGACGGCTCGCACCGCAACGTCCCGAATGTTTCCGCAGGAATTAGGGCGTGTTGCGCAACAACCTGTGTCGGCACGTACCGTTCGACGTCGTCTACAGGAGCGGGGACTTGTAGCACGGCGGCCATTGCACCGATTACCATTGAGTGCGGCAGCAGTGGGTTGCTGCACCTGCACTACGGAATGGTAATACATTGTCTTCTCTGACGAATCCCGCTTCTGCCTGCAACACCACGATGGTCGGATCCGCGTGTGGCGGCACCGCTGCGAGAGACTGTATGACGCCCATGGGTGCCAGTAAAGTGCTTACGCCAAGACTGAAAATCGAGACACAATGTAATGAGTTGGGCTATATCGATTAATGTGACAAGGGGGAAAAAAAAAAAAAGAAAATATAATTAACTACCTCCCTCAACTTTTATAAGTTGATAAGACAAAAACTGAATACAACCATTTTGGTGATCCGTTCAGCTCTTTTCACAGCATTTTCTTATTCACTGTTTGCTATGTCAAGAAATAAAAGGTGCGAGCATTTTCCCTTTTGTTTAATCAAAAATTAAAGTTCAAAATCGGGACCTCAACTGTCCGTCGCCGTATATAGTGATACACAGCAGTTTTCTCTGCACAATGAGTAATAAGTAGTGGCATTTTTTAACTTTGACTTCGTTAAGAAAATGGCAAAATGCCTGCTCTGTGATTTGATGTAGCAAGGGATAACTAAGGAATGGCAAAACATGCATTTTAAGTTAAATTAATTCCAAAAATCGGCACTGAGGTAGTCACTCTGCCTTGAATACGATTTTACAGGTCACGACGGAGATAAAACCAATGCTTTTTTTTTTTTTTTTTTTGATTGGAGGTTAAACGACCACCGTGAGCAATTCAATGGGCTATAAGCCATCGCCCGTCCCTAATTTAGGGTCACTGGTTCCAGGGAAGGGAGAGAGCCAGTGCCGTAAGACAAACACAACATCCATTGATTGATTGGAGGTTTAACGACCACCGTGAGCAACTCAATGGGCTATAAGCAGTCGCCCGTCCCTAATTTAGGGTCACTGGTTCCAGGGAAGGGAGAGAGCCAGTGCCGTAAGGCAAACACAACATCCATTGATTGATTGGAGGTTTAACGACCACCGTGAGCAACTCAATGGGCTATAAGCAGTCGCCCGTCCCTAATTTAGGGTCACTGGTTCCAGGGAAGGGAGAGAGCCAGTGCCGTAAGACAAACACAACATCCATTGATTGATTGGAGGTTTAACGACCACCGTGAGCAACTCAATGGGCTATAAGCAGTCGCCCGTCCCTAATTTAGGGTCACTGGTTCCAGGGAAGGGAGAGAGCCAGTGCCGTAAGGCAAACACAACATCCATTGATTGATTGGAGGTTTAACGACCACCGTGAGCAACTCAATGGGCTATAAGCCGTCGCCCGTCCCTAATTTAGGGTCCCTGGTTCCAGGGAAGGGAGAGAGCCAGTGCCGTAAGACAAACACAACATCCATTGATTGATTGGAGGTTTAACGACCACCGTGAGCAACTCAATGGGCTATAAGCAGTCGCCCGTCCCTAATTTAGGGTCCCTGGTTCCAGGGAAGGGAGAGAGCCAGTGCCGTAAGACAAACACAACATCCATTGATTGATTGGAGGTTTAACGACCACCGTGAGCAACTCAATGGGCTATAAGCAGTCGCCCGTCCCTAATTTAGGGTCACTGGTTCCAGGGAAGGGAGAGAGCCAGTGCCGTAAGACAAACACAACATCCATTGATTGATTGGAGGTTTAACGACCACCGTGAGCAACTCAATGGGCTATAAGCAGTCGCCCGTCCCTAATTTAGGGTCACTGGTTCCAGGGAAGGGAGAGAGCCAGTGCCGTAAGACAAACACACAAACTCCATTGATTGATTGGAGGTTTAACGACCACCGTGAGCAACTCAATGGGCTATAAGCAGTCGCCCGTCCCTAATTTAGGGTCACTGGTTCCAGGGAAGGGAGAGAGCCAGTGCCGTAAGACAAACACAACATCCATGCTTCACTGCGATTCGAACCCGGACCCCGTTCGGACGAATTATTATTATTATTTTTTTTTATTGGAGGTTTAACGACCACCGTGAGCAATTCAATGGGCTATAAGCCATCGCCCGTCCCTAATTTAGGGTCACTGGTTCCAGGGAAGGGAGAGAGCCAGTGCCGTAAGACAAACACACAAACTCCATTGATTGATTGGAGGTTTAACGACCACCGTGAGCAACTCAATGGGCTATAAGCAGTCGCCCGTCCCTAATTTAGGGTCACTGGTTCCAGGGAAGGGAGAGAGCCAGTGCCGTAAGACAAACACAACATCCATTGATTGATTGGAGATTTAACGACCACCGTGAGCAACTCAATGGGCTATAAGCCGTCGCCCGTCCCTAATTTAGGGTCACTGGTTCCAGGGAAGGGAAAGAGCCAGTGCCCTAAGACAAACAAACACAACATCCATGCCTCACCGGGATTCGAACCCGGACCCCTTTCGGACGAATGATCAGAGGCCATCGCTAAGACCACTGCGCTTCCGGGGCGGCACCGATTCTTTCACGGACACATCGTGAATCGAGTTTGAAATATTTCGCTAACAAAAACTGGAGTGTAAAAATGCAAGCTCCACTGATTTATTTTGAAGCAGATACTACGCAGTAGGAAAGCAAGCATTTCGTTTGGAAAAAATCTTTAAAAATGCGAATTTGTTATTTTGCACGGTTATGGAAAAATAAATGAACATCATTGGAAACAATAAAAAATTAGGAATACATCCAGGAAGAGAAACAGTAATAAAAAGACCCATTCAGAAAAATTAAAAAAAAAAAAAAAAAAAACGGAAAATCAGTCCCCTACACTGCGCATCTTTGCCGAACTTCCAGAAAATGTGATGAACCCCAAAAAACGCACTTTTAGAACGGAAGAGATTTGACAAAATCCGGAAAATTTGGCAGGTGTGCAATCGTGATGAACTATCTAGAACATTTTGATCACTTTTAAAACATTTGGTGCAACTCCACAATTTCAATGATTACAGAAATACACAACTTTCGGAGGAAAAACAAAAACAGAATTTAAAAATATTCTAACAAGAATAACAGGTAGCCAAAATCTTCAAAAGACGGAAATCCGTCCCCAGGACGGAAGAATGGCAGGCATGATGACGCCTGCATTATGCATCGCCATACCGGTCCATCGCCTGGCGTTACGGTTTGGGGCGCAATTGGATATGACACCCGCACCTCTCTGGCACGCATCACCGGTACACTCAACCTACATCTCCAACGTTTTGAAGCCTGTAGTCCTCCCTTACCTGCAGGACCTGCCAGCGGCCACGTCTCAACAGGACGACGCGCACCCGCACATGGCACGCATCGTGCAACAATTCTTCACGGCCCACCAGGTGTCACTACTGCCGTGGCCCGCCCGTTCTCCCGATATGGTGCCCATCGAATACGTCTGGTCGCTGACCGGCAACCGAGTGGCCCGGCAAGCACCACCCGTGATGAACTGTGGCAACGTGTGGAAGCAGCGTGGACCGACACACCCCAAGCCTACATCCAAAGCCTCTTTCGTTCGACGCCGCGCCGTGTTGCGGCCGTTATTGCCAGCCATGGGGGGGGGGCACACGAACTATTGATGTCTGCGTGTTCCGCAAGTCGCACGGGCTTGTAAGCTCAATCGTTTCATCTTTGTATCTGTTGTTATGTGTCCAGTAAATCTGGCTTTGCTATCTCGTGTCATTCTTGCTGTTGCATTTTGGGTGGAAAGCAGTGTAGATTTTAGAGACAAAAAGTTTCCAATGGAGAATTTCCTCCTATAAGAAAAAAGACAGTCATCATTAGGGCTTGAAAAATATTTTGCCCAAGATGCCTGGCGCCAGAGTCCGAAAGTTAAACACAAAAAATTGCCTTGTACATGACGTGTAAAATACGCATAATGACATAAATGTAAAAAATGTAATAAATTCAAAACTTGCTTTAAACAAAAAAACAAAAAAAAAGAAATGTTACCCGAGTTTTTTTATTGGAGGTTTAACGACCACCGTGAGCAACTCAATGGGCTATAAGCAGTCGCCCGTCCCTAATTTAGGGTCACTGGTTCCAGGGAAGGGAGAGAGCCAGTGCCGTAAGACAAACACAACATCCATTGATTGATTGGAGGTTTAACGACCACCGTGAGCAACTCAATGGGCTATAAGCAGTCGCCCGTCCCTAATTTAGGGTCACTGGTTCCAGGGAAGGGAGAGAGCCAGTGCCGTAAGACAAACACACAAACTCCATTGATTGATTGGAGGTTTAACGACCACCGTGAGCAACTCAATGGGCTATAAGCAGTCGCCCGTCCCTAATTTAGGGTCACTGGTTCCAGGGAAGGGAGAGAGCCAGTGCCGTAAGACAAACACAACATCCATGCTTCACTGCGATTCGAACCCGGACCCCGTTCGGACGAATTATTATTATTATTTTTTTTTATTGGAGGTTTAACGACCACCGTGAGCAATTCAATGGGCTATAAGCCATCGCCCGTCCCTAATTTAGGGTCACTGGTTCCAGGGAAGGGAGAGAGCCAGTGCCGTAAGACAAACACACAAACTCCATTGATTGATTGGAGGTTTAACGACCACCGTGAGCAACTCAATGGGCTATAAGCAGTCGCCCGTCCCTAATTTAGGGTCACTGGTTCCAGGGAAGGGAGAGAGCCAGTGCCGTAAGACAAACACAACATCCATTGATTGATTGGAGATTTAACGACCACCGTGAGCAACTCAATGGGCTATAAGCCGTCGCCCGTCCCTAATTTAGGGTCACTGGTTCCAGGGAAGGGAAAGAGCCAGTGCCCTAAGACAAACAAACACAACATCCATGCCTCACCGGGATTCGAACCCGGACCCCTTTCGGACGAATGATCAGAGGCCATCGCTAAGACCACTGCGCTTCCGGGGCGGCACCGATTCTTTCACGGACACATCGTGAATCGAGTTTGAAATATTTCGCTAACAAAAACTGGAGTGTAAAAATGCAAGCTCCACTGATTTATTTTGAAGCAGATACTACGCAGTAGGAAAGCAAGCATTTCGTTTGGAAAAAATCTTTAAAAATGCGAATTTGTTATTTTGCACGGTTATGGAAAAATAAATGAACATCATTGGAAACAATAAAAAATTAGGAATACATCCAGGAAGAGAAACAGTAATAAAAAGACCCATTCAGAAAAATTAAAAAAAAAAAAAAAACGGAAAATCAGTCCCCTACACTGCGCATCTTTGCCGAACTTCCAGAAAATGTGATGAACCCCAAAAAACGCACTTTTAGAACGGAAGAGATTTGACAAAATCCGGAAAATTTGGCAGGTGTGCAATCGTGATGAACTATCTAGAACATTTTGATCACTTTTAAAACATTTGGTGCAACTCCACAATTTCAATGATTACAGAAATACACAACTTTCGGAGGAAAAACAAAAACAGAATTTAAAAATATTCTAACAAGAATAACAGGTAGCCAAAATCTTCAAAAGACGGAAATCCGTCCCCAGGACGGAAGAATGGCAGGCATGATGACGCCTGCATTATGCATCGCCATACCGGTCCATCGCCTGGCGTTACGGTTTGGGGCGCAATTGGATATGACACCCGCACCTCTCTGGCACGCATCACCGGTACACTCAACCTACATCTCCAACGTTTTGAAGCCTGTAGTCCTCCCTTACCTGCAGGACCTGCCAGCGGCCACGTCTCAACAGGACGACGCGCACCCGCACATGGCACGCATCGTGCAACAATTCTTCACGGCCCACCAGGTGTCACTACTGCCGTGGCCCGCCCGTTCTCCCGATATGGTGCCCATCGAATACGTCTGGTCGCTGACCGGCAACCGAGTGGCCCGGCAAGCACCACCCGTGATGAACTGTGGCAACGTGTGGAAGCAGCGTGGACCGACACACCCCAAGCCTACATCCAAAGCCTCTTTCGTTCGACGCCGCGCCGTGTTGCGGCCGTTATTGCCAGCCATGGGGGGGGGGGGCACACGAACTATTGATGTCTGCGTGTTCCGCAAGTCGCACGGGCTTGTAAGCTCAATCGTTTCATCTTTGTATCTGTTGTTATGTGTCCAGTAAATCTGGCTTTGCTATCTCGTGTCATTCTTGCTGTTGCATTTTGGGTGGAAAGCAGTGTAGATTTTAGAGACAAAAAGTTTCCAATGGAGAATTTCCTCCTATAAGAAAAAAAGACAGTCATCATTAGGGCTTGAAAAATATTTTGCCCAAGATGCCTGGCGCCAGAGTCCGAAAGTTAAACACAAAAAATTGCCTTGTACATGACGTGTAAAATACGCATAATGACATAAATGTAAAAAATGTAATAAATTCAAAACTTGCTTTAAACAAAAAAACAAAAAAAAAAGAAATGTTACCCGAGTTTTTTTATTGGAGGTTTAACGACCACCGTGAGCAACTCAATGGGCTATAAGCAGTCGCCCGTCCCTAATTTAGGGTCACTGGTTCCAGGGAAGGGAGAGAGCCAGTGCCGTAAGACAAACACAACATCCATTGATTGATTGGAGGTTTAACGACCACCGTGAGCAACTCAATGGGCTATAAGCAGTCGCCCGTCCCTAATTTAGGGTCACTGGTTCCAGGGAAGGGAGAGAGCCAGTGCCGTAAGACAAACACACAAACTCCATTGATTGATTGGAGGTTTAACGACCACCGTGAGCAACTCAATGGGCTATAAGCAGTCGCCCATCCCTAATTTAGGGTCACTGGTTCCAGGGAAGGGAAAGAGCCAGTGCCGTAAGACAAACACAACATCCATGCCTCACCGGGATTCGAACCTGGACCCCGTTCGGACGAATGATTTTTTTTTTTTTTTGATTGGAGGTTTAACGACCACCGTGAGCAACTCAATGGGCTATAAGCAGTCGCCCGTCCCTAATTTAGGGTCACTGGTTCCAGGGAAGGGAGAGAGCCAGTGCCGTAAGACAAACACAACATCCATTGATTGATTGGAGGTTTAACGACCACCGTGAGCAACTCAATGGGCTATAAGCAGTCGCCCGTCCCTAATTTAGGGTCACTGGTTCCAGGGAAGGGAGAGAGCCAGTGCCGTAAGACAAACACAACATCCATTGATTGATTGGAGGTTTAACGACCACCGTGAGCAACTCAATCGGCTATAAGCAGTCGCCTGTCCCTAATTTAGGGTCACTGGTTCCAGGGAAGAGAGAGAGCCAGTGCCGTAAGACAAACACAACATCCATTGATTGATTGGAGGTTTAACGACCACCGTGAGCAATTCAATGGGCTATAAGCAGTCGCCCGTCCCTAATTTAGGGTCACTGGTTCCAGGGAAGGGAGAGAGCCAGTGCCGTAAGACAAACACAACATCCATTGATTGATTGGAGGTTTAACGACCACCGTGAGCAACTCAATGGGCTATAAGCAGTCGCCCGTCCCTAATTTAGGGTCACTGGTTCCAGGGAAGGGAGAGAGCCAGTGCCGTAAGACAAACACAACATCCATTGATTGATTGGAGGTTTAACGACCACCGTGAGCAACTCAATGGGCTATAAGCAGTCGCCCGTCCCTAATTTAGGGTCACTGGTTCCAGGGAAGGGAGAGAGCCAGTGCTGTAAGACAAACACAACATCCATTGATTGATTGGAGGTTTAACGACCACCGTGAGCAATTCAATGGGCTATAAGCCGTCGCCCGTCCCTAATTTAGGGTCACTGGTTCCAGGGAAGGGAGAGAGCCAGTGCCGTAAGACAAACACAACATCCATTGATTGATTGGAGGTTTAACGACCACCGTGAGCAACTCAATGGGCTATAAGCAGTCGCCCGTCCCTAATTTAGGGTCACTGGTTCCAGGGAAGGGAGAGAGCCAGTGCCGTAAGACAAACACAACATCCATTGATTGATTGGAGGTTTAACGACCACCGTGAGCAACTCAATGGGCTATAAGCAGTCGCCCGTCCCCAATTTAGGGTCACTGGTTCCAGGGAAGGGAGAGAGCCAGTGCCGTAAGACAAACACAACATCCATTGATTGATTGGAGGTTTAACGACCACCGTGAGCAACTCAATGGGCTATAAGCAGTCGCCCGTCCCTAATTTAGGGTCACTGGTTCCAGGGAAGGGAGAGAGCCAGTGCCATAAGACAAACACAACATCCATGCCTCACCGGGATTCGAACCCGGACCCCTTACGGACGAATGATCAGAGGCCAGCGCCTTAGACCACTGCGCCACCGGGGCGGCTTACCCGAGCTCCTAGCATGTGTGTGGGTTACTTGCGGCTCCCCCATAGCAGAAAGTAACTGGTAATTCTGCAACAGATTATGTGGTGCCGCAAAATGTTCTGCGAGTGGTCACTGTGCAAAATAAAATACCTTCATTTTTGGGCTAAGAGCTGCGGCTCTTACATTACTAAAAGTGAAAATTTTCGGGTGTGCGGCCCTTATGCGGAATTTGTTTTCGATAAAACCGTGTCTTCCCTACCCTTTTTTTTTCATGCAGATGCTTAGTAAATTTTTTCAAACAACGTCTTTTCTTTTTTCACAAACTCGACTGTGATCCAGTCCCCCCCTACTCATACTAAGTTACACACGTTTACTTAAACAATAACTCTGCTGTCCTGATGTTGGTTTAGGAGGGAAAGTGGGGGAGACAACCAGGCCTGTTATGGCAATGCCCGACTCAAATGCCCTTTGCATGGGGGGATGGAATGGGGACACAAGCACACAGACGAGTAGCGTGACGTCCGAGGCTTCTGCGGATAGCGCGCCCGGCGTATCTCTTTCGTTGGCTACAGCATACGTCACGCAGGAAGGTTGATTTTCACTGGGGGGTGGGGAGACCGGTTTGAAGGGCGCTTCCCTGAACAAAAGCTTAAAAACAGGAACAATGCAAAAGCCTGCACCAGGATGATTCCATTATCCCAAACAATACTGGCGGGACGGAAAGACAAATTCCGTTCACTCTTTTTGGTTTATCTGGCATGCGATACAGGTGTTTTTTGGCTCGGTGCACCTGAGTTTTGCTTCGATTTTAATTTTTTTTTCTTTTACAGGGGTGCTTATTCTGTGAAATCAAATTTCCTGAAACTAAACCCAAATTTCCTGAAATTAAAGTAGATCAATACTTACAACAACAACAAAAATCAGAATATATGTGTTACATTCGTAATTTATTTCCCAAGTTCTGATATTTTTTTAAAGAACAGTGGCCTTTATAAAATTTGACTAATTGCAAATTTCCAGTGTTTGGCCCTTCAAAGCTATAAATAATACTTATAAAAAGTAAAATACTGAGAAAAAAAATAAAAAAGCTGCTCAGGAAATCTTTGTCATTGCACTGAAACCAATGACTAAGATTTCCTGAGCAGCAAATAGCAGGCATCCCAAAGGAAAGGGGGAGGGGTGAACAAAAAGTCAGCTGGGAGATCCTCCCTAGATCTCTGTGATGATGAGATGAGAAGTCTTGAAGGTCAAAAGCAGCAGACAGAGCGGGTGGGCCACTAAGCCCTAAGGTGGGGCATGAGCAAAGGGGCACTGCCAGGAAAAGAAAGGGGTGAGAAATTTCTTTTTGGAGTAGCTCTGGACAAACCCAGCACCAAACCACAAAGGAAAGCAAACAGTTAACACACTTTTAGAAGACAAATATAACATTAGGCGGGGGGTGGGGCGGGGGCGGGGGGGGGGTCTCTCCCAGCTGAATTGGGTAGACACAGAGTGGACCTGTTTCTCTTCTCCTCTGTGGGGGTAGATTGGCAGTCAGACTTCCCAACTCCCAGTGGAATTGAGTTTTGCTTTGGCCACCAAACAAGGGAAAACCGGGAAAGGACAGTGACAGGCCATGCCACTGGCCATAAAAAAAAAAAAAAAAAAAAAACACCGCCGAAAATTTCCGTGAATAATAAAAAAAAAACACCGCCGAAAATTTCCGTGAAAAAAAAAAAAAACGCCGCCGAAAATTTCAGTACAACGCTAAAAATTTCCGTGAAAAAAAAAAAAAAAAAAAAAGCTGAAAATTTCCGGAATTTCCGGAAATTAAGGAAAATAAGCACCCCTGTTTTTATTGACTGACGATAGTGGAAGTTAAAGGCTTCGTTCGGCTGGAAAAGAAATAAAAGAAGCTTTCCCATTCACATAAAAGTGAAGCTCAACGCGAAGGCTCAGTGCGCAGTAAATGAAAGTAGGTCAAATTACTTGAAAGAGAGAAAGAAAGCGCGGTGTTTCAAACTGTTGGCGGCCAGATCCGCGAACACGTGCGAGGCAGCTGGTAAAAGCAAGCGCAACTTTATTCTAACAAAAACATCTTTAGATGAGAAAAAAAGCATAACATAGAAGGAACATATTATTAAAGAAAACATTAATCAAAAGCATAACAAGCGATAATTTATAAGTTAATTACTTTTAAGACGGATTCTATTGCGGTGAACAGAGAACCATCCTGTAGGAGACATCCACATTGAATGGAATTTAGACAATTGTGCGATTTTACGAGCAATGCGATATTCTAACGGGAGTCTTAAGATTAGCTGTGATTTATATTGATTATATAAATGGTTCTGAGCATTTAATAAAGGCAAACAAATAACATCATTAGCATGATTAATAAAAAATGAATAAATAAAATTTTTGCTAGTATTAAAAAATAAGTGCATAAAGCAGATCAATACTGAATTGCAGATTAGCCTTTTAAGTATACATACACTGCCTGACAATTACTAAGGACGGATGACAATAGCAACGACAGCAACCATAAAATGGAAGGCAGGAAAATGTGGAAATTAGCATAAGTGCGGGATACAGTAAGACGTGTTGTGCGTATGCAAATTTTGGATTGCCGAACTTGTTCGTGACGTCGTAGCGCTGATAAGAGATATAAAGGATTTGACGCGTATTGACCGTTGTTGTTCAAACGCAAAGTGGAAAGGGAAAGAATCAATTGACGAACTTGCAATTTTCAGTATGTCTTCCCGACATCACCTAGATGATTTTACGCGTGGCCGTATTATGGGCAAGATTGAAGAAGGGCGAAAAATAACAGATGTTGCCAGGGAGTTCGACGTCAGCCACAGTGTTGTTTCAAGGCTTTGGAAATCATTTCAAACAAATGGAGAGTGTAGCAAACGTCACGGGGAGGTCGTGTTCGCAGTACGACACCTGCAGAAGATCGGTACATAGTGCTATCAACAAAAAGACACCGGCGCAGCACAGCTAGTGAGGTAGCAAATCAGTTTATGGCTGCTACTGGCAAGCGGATCTCCCGAAAAACTGTCGCCAGACGTTTGCCTGAAGGAGGACTATACGCCCGCCGTCCTGTTGTGTGCATCCCATTGTCCAGACGTCACCGTACCGCCCGGGTGCAATGGTGCCATCAACATCGCAATTGGACTGAGAACGACTGGTCTGTTGTCCTCTTCTCAGATGAGAGTAGATACAGTCTATCGTCTGATTGTCGACGACAACTGATCTGGCGTGATAGTGGTACTGCATATTGTCCAGCAAACATACAGGAAAGGGACTGATATTCGACATGTAGTGTCATGGTATGGGCTGGCATCATGATCAATGGCCGTAAGTCCCTCTATGTGATTCCAACTGGGACTATGACTGGCCAACGATACATTAATGATGTTCTGCTACCTCATGTCCGCATGTTCCGTGGTGCTGTCGGTGATAGATTCATTTTCATGGACGACAACGCAACATGTCATCGAACAGTCGCTGTCCAGGAGTGTCTTGAGAGCGAGGATATTCAACGTCTCGTATGGCCAGCACGTTCTCCAGATCTGAATCCCATTGAAAATGTGTGGGATGCTTTGGGGAGGAGTCTTGCTGGTCGCCAATGCCCTCCAATAAACAAGGACACCCTCATCCGTGCACTGACAGAGAAATGGGATAAATTACCCCAACAGCTGCTTGATAATGTTGGCCATATCCCGTATTGACATCTTACACCGGAACGCCTGCGGACGGTAATTGCATTTTTTTCACATTTACGTATTCTGCACAAAATGGCCTGTTTGTCCCTTGAACACGTTCCAAAGCCTTCTGGATTTCAGAGCACAATAAATTTTCTTTTTTGTAATGCCCTGGCATTCTGACATTATTTTATTTCACTTGGCATCCAAAGACACTTACTTTTTTATGAGCTATATAGCCGTTTATGATCCGTCCTTCGCAATTGTCCAGCAGTGTATAACATCATCTACAGGTAAAGGAATTATATTTGAATCTCTGTTTAGTCACATATATGCTGAACAAAAAGAAACAACCAGGCCTGTTATGGCAATATTTTTTAAGAAGATGCAGCTGCTCGGAAAATGAATGAAAGTGAAGGGGCACTTTGAGAGAAACTTAATCTGCTGAAGGATCAGCCTGGAGTGACCAAAGGGTCAAGGTTAACTAAAACAACCTTTGCCATAATACAGTATAATGTACCTTTGCCATGGTATATTTGATCTTTGCCATGGTATACCTTGCAAATAATATAATGTCATCTACAAGTAAAGGAATTATATTTGAATCTCTGTTTAGCCACATATATGCTGAACAAAAAGAAACAACCAGGCCTGTTATGGCAATATTTTTTAAGAAGATGCAGCTGCTTGGAAAATGAATGGAAGTGAAGGTGGGCTTTAAGAGAAACTTAATCTGCTGACAGATCAGCCTGGAGCAACCAAAGGGTCAAGGTTACTAAAAACAACCTTTGTCATGGTATACCTTGTACAAAGTATAACATCATCTACAAGTAAAGGAATTATCTTTGAATCTCTGTTTAGTCACATATATGCTGAACAAAAAGAAACAACCAGGCCTGTTATGGCAATATTTTTTAAGAAGATGCAGCTGCTTGGAAAATGAATGGAAGTGAAGGTGGGCTTTAAGAGAAACTTAATCTGCTGACAGATCAGCCTGGAGCAACCAAAGGGTCAAGGTTACTGAAGCAACCTTTGCCATAATACAGTATAATGTACCTTGCCATGGTATACCTTGTACAAAGTATAACATCATCTACAAGTAAAGGAATTATCTTTGAATCTCTGTTTAGTCACATATATGCTGAACAAAAAGAAACAACCAGGCCTGTTATGGCTATATTTTTAGGAAGATGCAGCTGCTTGGAAAATGAATGGAAGTGAAGGTGGGCTTTGAGAGAAACTTAATCTGCTGACGGATCAGCCTGGAGCGACCAAAGGGTCAAGGTTACTGAAGCAACCTTTGCCATAATACAGTATAATGTACCTTTGCCATGGTATACCTTGCAAAAAGTATAATGTCATCTACAGGTAAAAGAATTATCTTTGAATCTCTATTTAGTCACATATATGCTGAACAAAAAGAAACAACCAGGCCTGTTAAGGCAATATTTTTTAGGAAGATGAAGCTGCTCGGAAAATGAATGAAAGTGAAGGGGCGCTTTGAGAGAAACTTAATCTGCTGAAGGATCAGCCTGGAGCGACCAAAGGGTCAAGGTTACTAAAAACAACCTTTGCCATGGTATACCTTGTACAAAGTATAACATGCATCTACAAGTAAAGGAATTATATTTGAATCTCTGTTTAGTCACATATATGCTGAACAAAAAGAAACAACCAGGCCTGTTATGGCAATATTTTTTAGGAAGATGCAGCTGCTTGGAAAATGAATGGAAGTGAAGGTGGGCTTTGAGAGAAACTTAATCTGCTGACAGATCAGCCTGGAGCAACCAAAGGGTCAAGGTTACTAAAGCAACCTTTGCCACAATAAAGTATAATGTACCTTTGCCATGGTATACCTTGCAAAAAGTATAATGCCATCTACAGGTAAAGGAATTATATTTGAATCTCTGTTTAGCCACATATATGCTGAACAAAAAGAAACAACCAGGCCTGTTATGGCAATATTTTTTAAGAAGATGCAGCTGCTTGGAAAATGAATGGAAGTGAAGGTGGGCTTTGAGAGAAACTTAATCTGCTGACAGATCTGCCTGGAGAGACCAAAGGGTCAAGGTTACTGAAGCAACCTTTGCCATAATACAGTATAATGTACCTTTGCCATGGTATACCTTGCAAAAAGTATAATGCCATCTACAGGTAAAGGAATTATATTTGAATCTCTGTTTAGTCACATATATGCTGAACAAAAAGAAACAACCAGGCCTGTTATGGCAATATTTTTTAAGAAGATGCAGCTGCTTGGAAAATGAATGGAAGTGAAGGTGGGCTTTGAGAGAAACTTAATCTGCTGACAGATCAGCCTGGAGTGACCAAAGGGTCAATGTTGTTACTAAAGCAACCTTTGCCATAATACAGTATAATGTACCTTTGCCATGGTATATTTGATCTTTGCCATGGTATACCTTGCAAATAGTATAATGTCATCTACAAGTAAAGGAATTATATTTGAATCTCTGTTTAGTCACATATATGCTGAACAAAAAGAAACAACCAGGCCTGTTATGGTAATATTTTTTAAGAAGATGCAGCTGCTTGGAAAATGAATGGAAGTGAAGGTGGGCTTTAAGAGAAACTTAATCTGCTGACAGATCAGCCTGGAGCAACCAAAGGGTCAAGGTTACTAAAGCAACCTTTGCCACAATAAAGTATAATGTACCTTTGCCATGGTATACCTTGCAAAAAGTATAATGCTATCTACAGGTAAAAGAATTATCTTTGAATCTCTGTTTAGTCACATATATGCTGAACAAAAAAGAAACAACCAGGCCTGTTATGGCAATATTTTTTAGGAAGATGAAGCTGCTCGGAAAATGAATGAAAGTGAAGGGGCGCTTTGAGAGAAACTTAATCTGCTGAAGGATCAGTCTGGAGCGACCAAAGGGTCAAGGTTACTAAAAACAACCTTTGCCATGGTATACCTTGTACAAAGTATAACATCATCTACAAGTAAAGGAATTATATTTGAATCTCTGTTTAGTCACATATATGCTGAACAAAAAGAAACAACCAGGCCAGTTATGGCAATATTTTTTAAGAAGATGCAGTTGCTTGGAAAATGAATGGAAGTGAAGGTGGGCTTTGAGAGAAACTTAATCTGCTGACAGATCTGCCTGGAGCGACCAAAAGGTTCAAGGTTACTAAAGAAACCTTTGCCATGATACCGTATAATGTACCTTTGCCATGGTATACCTTGCAAAAAGTATAATGTCATCTACAGGTAAAGGAATTATATTTGAATCTCTGTTTAGTCACATATATGCTGAACAAAAAGAAACAACCAGGCCTGTTATGGCAATATTTTTTAAGAAGATGCAGTTGCTTGGAAAATGAATGGAAGTGAAGGTGGGCTTTGAGAGAAACTTAATCTGCTGACAGATCAGCCTGGAGTGACCAAAGGGTCAATGTTGTTACTAAAGCAACCTTTGCCATAATACAGTATAATGTACCTTTGCCATGGTATATTTGATCTTTGCCATGGTATACCTTGCAAATAGTATAATGTCATCTACAAGTAAAGGAATTATATTTGAATCTCTGTTTAGCCACATATATGCTGAACAAAAAGAAACAACCAGGCCTGTTATGGCAATATTTTTTAAGAAGATGCAGCTGCTTGGAAAATGAATGGAAGTGAAGGTGGGCTTTGAGAGAAACTTAATCTGCTGACGGATCAGCCTGGAGCGACCAAAGGGTAAAGGTTACTAAAGCAACCTTTGCCATAATACAGTATAATGTACCTTTGCCACAGTATATTTCATCATTGCCATGGTATACCTTGCAAAAAGTATAATGTCATCTACAGGTAAAAGAATTATCTTTGAATCTCTGTTCAGTCACATATATGCCGAACAAAAAGAAACAAACTGTTATGGCAATGTTTTTAAGATGATGCAGCTGTTACATCTAATGCCATGTAGTACTTGCTCCTTGTGAGCGTGGCTTTTCAGAAATGAACCTCATAAAACTGAGTAATCGGGAATGTCTGAATAGTGACACTTTAAATGACTTAATGATGATTAGATGCAATGACCCTTCAACTGAAGATTTTGATCCTCAAAATGCTATTCAATTGTGGTGGGCAGATACGTCTGATGGGAAGACCAGACACAGTATGTATCAGCGGTAAACTGTATCAACATTATTAGTGCTACTTTATGCATACAAATCCTAGCTTTTGTCCCTCTTTTAATTATTAAAGAAATTAGACATCTAACTTCAATGTCCTCTCAAAAATAAATTACGTACAGTGGTGGAAGCGCAGAGTACCCATTTTGGAACAGCTCCTGGAGTAGGAAAATCTGCATGATATATTATTAAAATAACCAATCACTTACCCGAAAGATCATGGTCACTTTTTTTTTTCTGTAACACTTCAATCGTCACCGTGTAATGTTGTTGGCCTTCAAAGGTTGAAAGACTCTTTTGCCTATGAGATTCATTCTTCCGGGGATGAAACATCGTATTTTCCTTTTTTTTTTTTTTTTTGTTGTTTACTGGACAAAAAACGTAGGTTTCTCTCTGCCATATGAGACGTAACCATAGCTCGTCATCTCCATAAATACCTCACAAAACATACACACCATACCACTCATTCATACATTCAGTTAAAAACACTATGTACATAATTACACTATTTACATTCCCAGGCGGTTAAACCTCTGTCAACAGTGACTAAAAAAGCCAAAAATCGGATTGTCATCTTCAAAATTTGTATTATATGGCGTAATCCCGTATTTCTTTCATGATTTATCTGCTTCTCCGGGCAAACACGGGATAAGATTCTTAACCTCCAGATTCGCTAAACATGAATGCCGGTTGCTTCGACTAGCGAATCCCGTGATGGTTAAATTCAAATTGATCGGAAACTTGAAACTTGGTCGTTCTGGGTGGTGTAGTGGTTAGCATACCCGGGCGCTATCTGGGAGACGCGGATTTAAGTCCCGGGAGACGCGGATTTAAGTCCCGCTCCAGGACGATGAAAAAAAAAACTGTTTTCGTATATTATCTGACTTACCATCCTTGTCACATTTACGCCAAAAATCGGATTGTCATCTTCAAAAATTTGTATTATATGGCGTAAACCCGTATTTCTTTCATGATTTATCTGCTTCTCCGGGCAATCATGGGATAGGATTCTTAACCTCCAGATTCGCTAAACATGAATGCCAGTTGCTTCGACAAGCGAATCCTGTGATGGTTATATTCAAATTGATCGGAAACTTGAAACTTGGTTGTTCTGGGTGGTGTAGTGGTTAGCATACCTGGGCGTTATCTGGGAGACACGGATTCGAGTCCCGCTCCAGGACGATGAAAATTTTCAAGTTTTCAGATATTATCTGACTTACCATCCTTGTCACATTTACGCCAAAAATCGGATTGTCATCTTCAAAATTTGTATTATATGGCGTAATCCCGTATTTCTTTCATGATTTATCTGCTTCTCCGGGCAAACACGGGATAAGATTCTTAACCTCCAGATTCGCTAAACATGAATGCCGGTTGCTTCGACTAGCGAATCCCGTGATGGTTAAATTCAAATTGATCGGAAACTTGAAACTTGGTCGTTCTGGGTGGTGTAGTGGTTAGCATACCCGGGCGCTATCTGGGAGACGCGGATTTAAGTCCCGCTCCAGGACGATGAAAAAAAAAACTGTTTTCGTATATTATCTGACTTACCATCCTTGTCACATTTACGCCAAAAATCGGATTGTCATCTTCAAAAATTTGTATTATATGGCGTAAACCCGTATTTCTTTCATGATTTATCTGCTTCTCCGGGCAATCATGGGATAGGATTCTTAACCTCCAGATTCGCTAAACATGAATGCCAGTTGCTTCGACAAGCGAATCCTGTGATGGTTATATTCAAATTGATCGGAAACTTGAAACTTGGTTGTTCTGGGTGGTGTAGTGGTTAGCATACCTGGGCGTTATCTGGGAGACACGGATTCGAGTCCCGCTCCAGGACGATGAAAATTTTCAAGTTTTCGGTTATATTCTGACTTACCATGATGGTCACATTTACGCCAAAAATCAGATTGTCATCTTCAAAAATTTGTATTATATGGCGTAAACCCGTATTTCTTTCATGATTTATCTGCTTCTCCGGGCAATCACGGGATAGGATTCTTAACCTCCAGATTCGCTAAACATGAATGTCGGTTGCTTCGACTAGCGAATCCTGTGATGGTTATATTCAAATTGATCGGAAACTTGAAACTTGGTCGTTCTGGGTGGTGTAGTGGTTAGCATACCCGGGCGTTATCTGGGAGACGCGGATTCCACTCCCGCTCCAGGACGATGAAAAAAAAACTGTTTTCGGATATTATCTGACTTACCATCCTTGTCACATTTACGCTAAAAATCGGATTGTCATCTTCAAAATTTGTATTATATGGCGTAATCCCGTATTTCTTTCATGATTCTTTCTTTCATGGCATATGAAATATTTGCAGTCAATCTAAGGAACTTATGTAGTAACTGCTCTGGATGTTTTTATGAAGTTAATGGAAGAGTTGTCTCTCATTATAAAGAAAACAAAAACATTTACCCATTTAATTTCACAGAATGTAAGTAGAGAATTACGGAATTATTATTATGATTTAACTTTGCATGGGCAATTGTCTAGTAAAAATTTTTTGTCACTAGCCACACTGGCTAGTAGAAATTTCAGCAGTTTCACAAAGGCTGGCTCAGACTACTGCACCACCAGGGTGGTGGTGCATCCCTACATGGGATAGCAATCAAAAATCAGATTTCAACAATGGTTTTGACTACAGTTGAACCCTCATATAACGAGCTCGGATATAAGGAAGGTTCATATATATCGATGCCTTTGCAGTTCCCTGAATTTTCAATGCCATCGTAATGTTATTTCAACTGGATATTACGAACAGCAGTTTTGTCCAAATTCATATATAACGAAGTTTTTGCCTTTTCCCCATTCAACATTTCTCCTGCGGGAAAGTAGCCATTTTCTTGTCTTTCTTCTTCAGGATATCATGAGACCTCTGACTCAGAGAAATGGCCGGACTAGCCAGGCGGTGTCGGAATCCTCCAAATTTCCTTAATCCTCCTTCACTAAATGGACCCCCACTTCATCACCCCTAGAGCTTAGAGGGTAAATAATCTGTTTCCCAGCTTCAGAACAGAAGGGGGAATGCGACAAAGGATCAGGGGGTGGGGTGTTGGGGAATCATGCCAGGGGTGTCCGATGTCAGCGTCTTTGTTTTGGGGCCGTATGTTAAATTGTTCGGATGGACCAGATAGGCAGACGTTTGTCTTAGTCGCACTTCTGCGATTCCTAAGCGGGCGCATCTGATGGTTTAAAGCTTTGGAAGCAGCAATTTTTCTCACAAATTCCTTCGTTAGAACGCATCAACACAAGATGACAAATCATGTCAGTTGTTAAACGAAAAACCCTGAGTTTAAGTGAAAAAATTGAAGTAATCAATTTGGTGGAGAAAGGGAAAAAGAAGTGCGACGTAGCCAAAACATTTGGCATTCCGGCAAATTCACTATCCACAATTTTAAAAAATAAAGATGGTTTGAAGCGAAAGTTCTCGGAAGGTTCTTTTAGCCATGATAGAAAACTGTTTCGTGAAGGTCTTTATCATACATGAGACCGGCCGATGACAAAAAAAGCTGAACTTTTTAACTGGGTGGAAAATTGGGACACGCGAACGCGCGTTGAGCAAATTCAAATACAGCATATATACAATATTTAAGAGTATGCTAGCCATATGGAATTATTTTCTGTAAATTATGGAAGAAAATATTAAAGTGAAGCACATTATTATATTCACAATAGAAAAGTAGGGATTTAAGAACAAAATAAAATGAAATATTTTAAGAAATCAGATTTAAAAACTTACATGTGAATCTTTACTAGCTAAATCCTGAGGTGAAAAGTATTTGTCTAGGAAAGTTTGTGAATTTAGTCAAGCAATTAGAAACTTGCAAGAATTAGAAACATATATCTACAGCTTAGTTTTTAGTCATTGAAGAAGTCGATAAAGTATTTCTCAATGTAACCTTATAAAATGGCTTGCAAAATTTTTTGCTTGCATTGTGAATATGGTGACATGAATCTCCATCAACGTCAAGCAAGTGGGGAGATTTTCTCTGCCGAATTCTTGTTTTTCAAACTGTTTTTGAGCCTCCCATGACACATTCTTTCCACTTAGCTTTCAAACAAGCAAAACAAATTCCTTCTTAGAAAGAAAGAATAAAATAAAAAGCAAAAAAAAAAAAAAAACGGAAAGCTGCGTCACGAACTTTTTAGAGGCTTCGGCCCGACGTAATAACGGCCCGAAGCCGTGCCCCCCCCCCCACACTTAGCTTTCAGACATGCAAAACACATTCTTCCTTAGAAAAAAAAAAAAAGAAAGGAAAGAAACAGAGTTGCGTCACGAACTTTGTTCAGCGGCTTCGGGCCGACGTTATCCTAGCCGGGCGCCGTGCTTTCTTTCCACTAAGTTTTCAAACAAGCAGAACACATTCCTCCTCCTTAGAAAAAAAAAACCAAAAAAGGTTCGTCACAATTCTGGGCAACAGCGAAAGCACGTCCGAACCAACGTAATTCCGGATCACGGCAAAAGAAGCACGTCCGAACCAACGTAATTCCGGATCACGACAAAAGAAGCCTGCCAGGCCTACATAATTCCGGCGTGGCGCCATTCTTCCTTTCCACTTAGCTTTCAAACAAGCAAAACAAATTATTTCTCTTCGGGGGGGGGGGACGAATTTAAGAAAAGAAAGCTGCGTCACGAACTTTATATTCAGATGCTTCAGGTCGACGTAATCCCGGGCCACGGCGAAAGAAGCACGACGGGCATTTTTTTTTGTTCACACTTTGAAACAAGCAAAATAAATTCCACCACCTGAGAAAAAAAAAAAGACAAAGGGCTGTGTTACGAACTTTGTTCAGAGGCTTTTACGTCGATTATTTACAAAATCAGTAAAACTTTCTTAATAACAAGCGAAAATCTGAATATCCATAATTTTTTTGTCAGTCACCCATAATCCCGGGGAAATCCGTAATAATTACGGAGGTTCCGTATTTTTTGGCATCCTCCATAGGAAGAGGATTCACGAGTGCTTCGATTCTCGAACGATCTCAGAAAAGCGGGAACGCATTCGGGTACATTTGCAAATTACAAGAGAGAGTTTCTGGCGATGACGTCACGGATAGAATCAAGCGGATAGTTTGGCCCTGATAGAATGCAGAGTGGCGATTTCCCGCAAGACACGGAAAGGGCTGCGGTAGTTTCCCTAACGCACGGAGTAGGCGGAGCTTCCACCCTTTGCGCTGCGATGCTCAAGTGACTGACATCCCATCCATTGTTGACAGCAGTAAACGAATTGAGCTCCTGACTCCACCCTCTAACATTTCTTCTTGCCCCCCGCGTCTGCTCCAAAAACAACACTTTAAGCTAGAAAGTGCTTAGTTCTTTTACTCCACAAAAAAGCGGAATCGCGGAATTCCGCTTTTTTTTATTTTTCTATAGAACGACGACCCCCCCTAAAAAATCCTGAAAAATTTCTCTTCATTTTTGCAATGACCTCGAGAATAACCAAGATGATGCCGAAAAAGCGAAATTCCGCGAATTCGTGGAAGAATCTCATGTATGCTTTATACAGACGTGGAAGCAGTGCTGTTAAAGTGGTTCCAAGAAGTGAGAAGCGAAAATGTTGCAGTCTCTGCCCCTTTGCTGAAGGAAAAAGCATTAGATTTCGCCCGACTTCTAGGTAAACCTGATTTTCAGCCAAGCAATGGTTAACTTCAAAGATTTAAAGAGCGTCATGGAATCATATATAAGTAAATTTGCGGAGAGAGTGCTTCTGTGGATGATGAAACAACCCAAAAGTGGCTGGAATCAAGTGAAACCTTAATTTCACAGTATGAAGCTTGCGATGTTTACAATGCTGATGAAACTGGTGTTTTTTTTATCAGTTATTGCCAGAAAAAACCTTAGCTTTCAAAGATGAAAAATGTTCTGGTGGGAAAAACTCAAAACTCCGTTTAACTGTATTGCTGTGCGCAAATATGGATGGATCAGATAAAAGGGAACTTTTCGTAATCGGGAAATCAAAAAATCTCGGATGCTTTAAGAAAGGTGAAAAATTACCAGTAAGTTACAGAGCTAATAAGAAAGCGTGGATGACTCTTTACAGAATGCCATGGATCAGGGTGTTATAAAAAACCTAAAACCTCATTACCGCAAAAAATTCTTATTAACGTAGAAAAGAGGCAACCAACTGTCATCGATGTTCGAATGGCATGTGATATGCTATCTAATGCTTGGACTACCGTAACTGATGTAACCATAAAAAATTGTTAGAAACATGTTGGTTTTGGTATTTCAGTAGTAAATGAAGACACAGTGGTTACTACTAAAGACGAAACATGGAATCGCCCGAGTGCAAAAGGGCTCATTTCATGGGATTTATCTTTTCCAGATTATCTGCTGGTTGACGATGACGTCTCAACGGAATCTCAAAATCCAGATCAGGACATCGTTGATGGCGAGTTGAACTCTCAGTATGACGTGTCCACTGATGAGGAGGAAGAATATGCAGAAGATGAAAAAAATTTCAAATGCGGTGGCAATTGAAAGTCTTGATAATTTGCGTGCTTTTTTTCTTTGCGTCAAAAAATCTGTTTTGTTCAGCATTGTTGGATCAAATAGAAAAACAGCTGTCTACAGCAATTGTTCAATCCCAAAAAACAGGCAACTCTAGATAGTTACTTCCAGAAGTTTGAATAAAAAATTAAAGGTAAATGTTTCAATTATTGTACTTCTGCTTTCTAATACATATGTACTATAGTAGTATACTGTATGTGCTTTTTACATAACTTTTGCTCGTTTGCCGATACATTTAGGGCAAAATCGGATAAAACGAAGTTTGCGTATAACAAACTTTTCCTTAACCCCCTTCAACTTCCTTTATAAACGGTTTTGACTGTACTTCCATTACCCATTTTCATTACATCCAAATTTTTCAATTGGGATTTACATTACTACTGTCAAGAAAGATGCATACCATCAAAACCTTCCACAGAAGCACCTTACCACTTAATCATAAACTTTCTCCAAATCTACAGACAGCCAACATTGCTCACTCAGATATAAGTTTGCCATCAGCAATCCACCACTAGCCCGTAAATCCAAGAAAAGAGGAACAGAGAGGAGAGAATGAGTGGGTATGAAGATTTGCAGGAATGAAAACTGACACAAGCAATCAAAGAATTCCGCATGGATTCACTTACCTTCGCTAGCTTTTCTTCTATTTTCAAACTCGTCTTGGCACTTAGCTAGCAAAAGGCGACGGAATGTCTAAGGAAAGGAAATAAAGATTTATTTAATATTAATAATCAGCACAGAGGGAAAAAAATTCTCATTAGTAACATTTTAGAGTTACAACCACACACACACACATATATATATATACATATATATATTCTATTAAGAAGAGACTGAAGCAAAAAAAATTTTTGACTCATACCAAGTACAACATAGAAAAGGTTATGTATTGACTGGTGTGAGTAAAAAGAAAAAAATAGAACAACTGAATGTAGAAAGTGTCGAGAATACTGAGCCTTGGCTTTAACAAGGACCAGCAAAAACTCTGCATTTTCGCACTTCCACAAAGACCTATTTGGAAATGGGTTTCTGCAAAGTCATAGATGCAAGTAATAAGCCCACCAAAAAAAAAAAAAAAAAAATTTAAATATATATATGTCATAACCTCCTCAGAGTTGTATCACCAAGCTTTAGTTAACAATTTAGCTTGCATCCATAACTTTCCTGGCCCGACCCATGCTCTTTATCTGTTACTAATAAACAGAAAGAAGATGATTATAGAAAACTCAAGTTGTAAGAGTGACATAATGAATCAGAAATAATGTTCAGCAATAACAAATTGCCAAGTTCGCCTGAGAGAGAATTTAAACCTGAATAGCAATACAAAAGTATTACAAATTCTTAACATTGCAATAAAAAAGGAAATATTAATTTTTATCTAAAGCACAGATTCTTGAAAGAAAACTGGATTATAAAAACCCCCTACTCCACAACTTCTGACAACACAAAAACGAGAATAAAATAAAGACAATAATTAACTAAAGAAACGCTTTGTGAAGGTTATATGACATAAACAATTAGTTGCAATATGTACAAAGTATTTCAGAAGTGCTTTAAGTGCATAATTAAGTAGTTATTAAGACCTTAACTACATTGAAAACACAGCGCACACTACAAGAACAATGAAACGGCCGGCTGCTTGGCCTTAGTTCCCTAAAAACGCGCAAAGATACCAAGAAAAGAAAGAGTTAAAATCCGCAAAAAAGTTAATAGACTTCCTAGTGTCTAAATGCTTAAAGCAAAAAAAAGAAAAAATGTTCAAGAAGTTCAAATATTGAACCTGGAAAACCTAAAACCCAAAGACAACGAAGAGAGCTTACTTCTTATGCAACTTAACTTCTTCCACTCTTGAGGAAACATGTGCGTTTTTTAGGGAACTAAGGCCAAGCAGCCGGCCGTTTCATTGTTCTCGTAGTGTGCGCTGTGTTTTCAATGTAGTTAAGGTCTTAATAACTACTTAATTATGCACTTAAAGCACTTCTGAAATACTTTGTACATATTGCAACTAATTGTTTATGTCACATTACCTTCACAAAGCATTTCTTTAGTTTATTATTGTCTTTATTTTATTCTCGTTTTTGTGTTGTCAGAAGTTGTGGAGTAGGGGGTTTTTATAATCCAGTTTTCTTTCAAGAATCTGTGCTTTAGATAAAAATTAATATTTCCTTTTTTATTGCAATGTTAACAATTTGTAATACTTTTGTATTGCTATTCAGGTTTAAATTCTCTCTCAGGCGAACTTGGCAATTTGTTATTGCTGAACATTATTTCTGATTCATTATGTCACTCTTACAACTTGAGTTTTCTATAATCATCTTCTTTCTGTTTATTAGTAACAGATAAAGAGCATGGGTCGGGCCAGGAAAGTTATGGATGCAAACCAAATTGTTAACTAAAGCTTGGTCATGCAACTCTGCGGAGGTCATGACATTTATATATATATTTAAAAAAAATTTTGTTTTTTTTGGTGGGCTTATTACTTGCATCTATGACTTTGCAGAAACCCATTTCCAAATAGGTCTTTATGGAAGTGAGAAAATGCAGAGTTTTTGCTGGTCCTTGATAAAGCCAAGGCTCAGTATTCTCGACACTTTCTACATTCAGTTTTTCTTTTACTCACACCGGTCAATACATAACCTTTTCTATGTTGTACTTGGTATGAGTCAAAAAAAAAAAATTTTTTTTTTTTTTGGTGGGCTTATTACTTGCATCTATGACTTTGCAGAAACCCATTTCCAAATAGGTCTTTGTGGAAGTGAGAAAATGCAGAGTTTTTGCTGGTCCTTGATAAAGCCAAGGCTCAGTATTCTTGACACTTTCTACATTCAGTTTTTCTTTTTACTCACACCGGTCAATACAAAACCCTCTTCTATGTTGTACTTGGTATGAGTCAAAAAAAATTTTTTTTTGGTGGGCTTATTACTTGCATCTATGACTTTGCAGAAACCCATTTCCAAATAGGTCTTAGTGGAAGTGAGAAAATGCAGAGTTTTTGCTGGTCCTTGATAAAGCCAAGGCTCAGTATTCTCGACACTTTCTACATTCAGTTTTTCTTTTTACTCACACCGGTCAATACAAAACCCTTTTCTATGTTGTACTTGGTATGAGTCAAAAAAATTTTTTTTTTGGTGGGCTTATATGAGTCAAAAAAAAAATTTTTTTTTGGTGGGCTTATTACTTGCATCTATGACTTTGCAGAAACCCATTTCCAAATAGGTCTTTGTGGAAGTGAGAAAATGCAGAGTTTTTGCTGGTCCTTGATAAAGCCAAGGCTCAGTATTCTCGACACTTTCTACATTCAGTTTTTCTTTTTACTCACACCGGTCAATACAAAACCCTTTTCTATGTTGTACTTGGTATGAGTCAAAAAAATTTTTTTTTTTTGGTGGGCTTATATGAGTCAAAAAAAAATTTTTTTTGGTGGGCTTATTACTTGCATCTATGACTTTGCAGAAACCCATTTCCAAATAGGTCTTTGTGGAAGTGAGAAAATGCAGAGTTTTTGCTGGTCCTTGATAAAGCCAAGGCTCAGTATTCTCGACACTTTTTACATTCAGTTGTTCTATTTTTTTCTCTTTTTACTCACACCGGTCAATACAAAACCCTTTTCTATGTTGTACTTGGTATGAGTCAAAAACATTTTTTTTGGTGGGCTTATTACTTGCATCTATGACTTTGCAGAAACCCATTTCCAAATAGGTCTTTGTGGAAGTGAGAAAATGCAGAGTTTTTGCTGGTCCTTGATAAAGCCAAGGCTCAGTATTCTCGACACTTTCTACATTCAGTTTTTCTTTTTACTCACACCGGTCAATACATAACCTTTTCTATGTTGTACTTGGTATGAGTCAAAAAAATTTTTTTTTTTTTTTTTTTTTGCTTTAGTCTCTTCTTAATAGAATGTGAATTCTGAATTTTCATAACTGCTGCGTTGCACGTTTTGATCTTCAGGTTTTTTTGCAACTTAAGTTTTAAATTCTAAAGTTTTTCTTATGTTTTCAGCTTTGCTCTTTAGTATATATATATATATATATATATATATATATATATAACATAGATCACATACAGTAGTGGCCAAAATTGTGGAAACCTTTTGGAAATAGTGTATTTTTGAGGTTTGATGGCTCATAACACCGCTTTTTTTTTTTTTTTTTGAGTAATAGCATAAAATTAAATATCAATGGAAAGATAATTTCATCAAGAATGTAATGCAATAACTTTCATGAAGGATTTTGTATTAGAACAGCAGTTATAAAGAAAAAAGTGAAACACATAGAAAAAAATGAGATATACAAAAATTCTCACCATGTCTGTTAATACTTAGTTGGGCAACCTTTAGTGTTAATTACGGCCTTATAACGCTTTCCCATGGAGTGAACCAAGTTTTTTAGTTCTGCAGCTGTTATAATGTGAAACCAAAATTGAACTATTGCTTCTATTAATTGGGTTTTATTTGCTGGGTTGCTTCTGACTAACAAGTTTCTTTAGTCGGCTCCATAGATTTTCGATGGGGTTAAGGTCTGGGCTATTCCCAAGCCATTCCAGCAGTGGAATATGATTATCTTGAAACCACTTTTTGCACACAGCAGCAACATGACATCAAGCTGAATCCTGTTGAAATATAAATGCTTCATTATCTTGGAAAAGATCACGTGCGGAAGGCTTCAGTTTGGGCTCAAGTATTTCATTAATGTATTTTTGGCCATTTATATTCCCATTAATCACGCAAATTCTTCCCACACCTTTTGATGACATACAACCCCACATCATAACACTAACTGGGTGTTTCACGGTACATGTAACGCAATCAGGATGCAAATCTTCTCCGATTATTCTCCTTACGTATTTTATGCTGTCACTACCAAACAGAGTTTTTGGTTTTATCACTCCAAATCACACTGTCCCATTGTTCCACTGTCCAGTTAACATGGGTTTTAGCCCAGTGCCCTATTTAGATAAAACAGATTTGAAAAAAAAAATTGTACACCAAGTTTCTTTAAAAACTTGGTGTGCAATTTTTTTTTATCATATTGCAGCATGCATCGCCGCGCGAGGCTGTATGACGCGCTATTGTAGATGACTGGATTGTGTGCCACAGATAGTCTCTAATTGTCCTGCAGCTCTGTTTTTGCCATGTGTATCATTCATCTGTATCATTACGTCCATAAAATTTCGGTTCAATCCAATGCTTCCTTCTTGGTGCGCAAATTTTATTGTCCGCGAGTGTAACAAAAATTTTATCATATCTACACCAAGATTTGTCATTTTCAGGGGTGATTGTGAGATGAAGCAAAAACAACCCAGAACCCTGATCTCAGTAATGCATATATAAATAATGCCTATTTATATATTATACTGTATATAAGTTATGTAATGTCAATGAAAGGGCACCTTGTTTTTATATTAAGTCCTTCCACTATGACGTTCTACAGTGATTTTTGTCAATTCTGCAATTAGCTCTTTGACTAGCTAACGAAACTTAGCTAACGAGATTACTTTTTGACTTAGCTACCGAAATTACTCTTTGACTTAGCTAACGAAATTACTCTTTGACTTAGCTAACGAAATTACTCTTTGACTTAGCAAACGAAATTACTCTTTGACTTAGCAAACGAAATTACTCTTTGACTTAGCAAACGAAATTACTCTTTGACTTAGCAAACGAAATTACTCTTTGACTTAGCAAACGAAATTACTCTTTGACTTAGCAAACGAAATTACTCTTTGACTTAGCAAACGAAATTACTCTTTGACTTAGCAAACGAAATTACTCTTTGACTTAGCTAATGAAATTACTCTGACTTAGCAAGCAAAATTACTCTTTGACTTAGCTAACAAAATTACTCTTTGACTTAGCAAACGAAATTACTCGAGTTAGCTAATGAAATTACTCTTTGACTTAGCTAACGAAATTACTCTGACTTAGCAAATGAAATTACTCTGACTTAGCAAATGAAATTACTCTGACTTAGCAAACGAAATTACTCTTTGCTAATGAAATTACTCTTTCACTTAGCTAATGAAGTTACTCTTTGCCTTAGCTAACGAAATTACTCTTTGACTTAGCTAACAAAATTACTCTTTGACTTAGCTAACAAAATTACTCTTTGACTTAGCTAACAAAATTACTCTTTGACTTAGCTAACAAAATTACTCTTTGACTTAGCTAACAAAATTACTCTTTGGCTTAGCGAAGGAAATTACTCTTTGCTAATGAAATTACTCTTTCACTTAGCTAATGAAATTACTCTGACTTAGCAAATGAAATTACTCTTTGCTAATGAAATTACTCTTTCACTTAGCTAATGAAATTACTCTGACTTAGCAAACGAAATTACTCTTTGCTAATGAAATTACTCTTTGACTTAGCTAATGAAATTACTCTTTGCCTTAGCTAACGAAATTACTCTTTGACTTAGCTAACAAAATTACTCTTTGACTTAGCTAACAAAATTACTCTTTGACTTAGCTAACAAAATTACTCTTTGACTTAGCTAACGAAATTACTCTTTGGCTTAGCTAACGAAATTACTCTTTGGCTTAGCTAAGGAAATTACTCTTTGCTAATGAAATTACTCTTTCACTTAGCTAATGAAATTACTCTGACTTAGCTAACGAAATTACTCTCTGACTTAGCTAACGAAATTACTCTCCGACTTAGCTAACGAAATTACTCTCTGACTTAGCTAACGAAATTACTCTCTGACTTAGATAACGAAATTACTTGGTATAAATATAGCTGCCAAAATGATAGAAGTAGCCTTCCTTTCAGCATGCACAACGGTTTTGAATCTAGGAAAGGCATTTTTAATTAATTACCACTTCATATCACTTTCAGAAATGACTTCATATCCCTTTGAAAATTCTCAAATTCCTACACAAAACTTGAAGATTACAAAGACCCGAAATTCCAAGCTACACCCAGATGACAAATAGGCCTACATTTTATTAGGAGTTTTAACAACAAATCTTTCGGAGTGACCAGAGCAGAATATCAATACCGGAGCAACTCTGGGCAAACTGGAGCACTTGACTTGACAACTCTTACCTTGGTTGTTCAGCCTGCAAAGACTTGCAAAAACCAGCATGTTTCCATCAGTTTTGAGCTGCTTCTTTTGAAACAGTCCTCTAAGCACAGCTTGGCACATCACATGTCATTCTAACATCAACAACTCTTGTTTCTTTTTTTTTTTTTTTTTTAAATGAATCAGAACTTCCTAAAGTATAATTTTTCTCTTAAAATGCTTTCAAACTTTTAATTATTTCTTGATCCACTGGCATCAGCTTGTTTGTTAAAAGTGTACTGTTGGTAATGGCAGGAGAGCCTTATCATGACTCATCGTGGAACGCAAGAACGGTATCCATGCTCTTCAACTGTTTTCTTTGTGATCCCCCCCCACACACACACACACACATCTCACAAGCGTGGGGATTGTGAGTGTGTGTGTGTGTGTGGGGGTCTGGTGGAGGCAGAACTGCTTCCCCTACTGCCTGTTAAGTAACCAACCTTTCAAATTTCCCCCATTGTCAATTTATTGTCTCTGTGTTGTTAATATTGGGAGGTCTTCCACCCCCCCGTTCCGAGTTGTATCCCAAGTGGGCAGAAACAGCCGAAAGTATGAAGCTCTTGATTCAGCAACTTCTCATAACAAATTTATTTCCAAAAGCGCACTAACTTCTGGAACTTTTTTAGATGGCAATTTCGTTCGATAAACTGCTGAGCAAACAAAAATGGATTTTGAGCAATAATTCTACTGGTTTTCGCTCAAAACTCTAGGGACTACTTTTCGTAGCGGAGGTAGTTGTTTCGCACCCTACTTACTGGTACATTCTTAGGTTGAATCGGAGTATAGTATTAAGGGAGAAACAGTGACCAGTTGTCATTATTAAATGATATTCAACAACAATGCTGGACATAAAAAACAAAAAGAAATTAGGATTACTAGGGAAATCTTGACTCCATTTAACAGTTCCATTTTTGAAAGTTTTGAAAGATGAAATGCTATTATACTCAGATGGAAATGACTCCCCCCCCCCACACACACACACACACACAAGTTTCTCTTCAGTTTTGCATCAATCTTGAGACGGCCCAAATGATGACAAAAAATAAAAAGTGGAATTCTATAAATCTGAAGAATATCACATATGGCTCGATGAAACTACTACAGATCTAACGTTCCATTTTTGAAAATTTTGAAAGATGAAATACTATTATACCCAGATGGAAATGACTCTCGCCCCACACAAGTTTCTCTTCAGTTTTGCATCCATCTCGAGACGGCCCAAATGATGACAAAAAATAAAAAGTGGAATTCTATAAATCTGAAGAATCTCACTTATGGCTCGGAGAAACTACTACAAATCTACAGTTCCATTTTTGAAAATTTTGAAAGATGAAATACTATAACACCCAGATGGAAATGACTTCCCTCCCACACAAGTTTCTCTTCAGTTTTGCATCCATCTCGAGACGGCCCAAATGATGACAAAAAATAAAAAGCGGAATTCTATAAATCTGAAGAATCTCACATATGGCTCGGAGAAACTACTACAAATCTACAGTTCCATTTTTGAAAATTTTGAAAGATGAAATACTATAATACCCAGATGGAAATGACTTCCCTCCCACACAAGTTTCTTTTCAGTTTTGCATCCATCTCGAGACGACCCAAATGATGACAAAAAATAAAAAGTGGAATTCTATAAATCTGAAGAATCTCACAAATGGCAAGGAGAAACTACTACAAATCTACAGTTCCATTTTTGAAAATTTTGAAAGATGAAATACTATAATACCCAGATGGAAATGACTTCCCTCCCACACAAGTTTCTTTTCAGTTTTGCATCCATCTCGAGACGACCCAAATGATGACAAAAAATAAAAAGTGGAATTCTATAAATCTGAAGAATCTCACAAATGGCAAGGAGAAACTACTACAAATCTACAGTTCCATTTTTGAAAATTTTGAAAGATGAAATACTATTATACCCGGATGGAAATGACACCCCCCACACACAAGTTTCTCTTCAGCTTTGCATCAATCTTGAGACGGCCCAAATGATGACAAAAAATAAAAAGTGGAATTCTATAAATCTGAAGAATCTCACATATGGCTCGGAGAAACTACTACAAATCTACAGTTCCATTTTTGAAAATTTTGAAAGATGAAATACTATTATACCCAGATGGAAATGACACCCCCCACACACACACACACACACAAGTTTCTCTTCAGTTTTGCATCAATCTTGAGACGGCCCAAATGATGACAAAAATAAAAAGTGGAATTCTATAAATCTGAAGAATATCACATATGGCTCGATGAAACTACTACAGATCTAACGTTCCATTTTTGAAAATTTTGAAAGATGAAATACTATTATACCCAGATGGAAATGACTTCCCCCACCTACAAGTTTCTCTTCAGTTTTGCATCAATCTTGAGACGGCCCAAATGATGACAAAAAAAAAAAAAAAGTGGAATTCTATAAATCCGCGGAAGGATTTTACATATCGCTCGGAGAAACTAATACAAGTCTAAAATTCCATTTTTGAAAGTTTTGAAACATGAAATGCTATTATACCCAGATGGAAATGACTCCCCCACACACAAGTTTCTCTTCAGTTTTGCATCAATCTTGAGACGGCACAAATGACAAAAAATAAAAAGTGGAATTCTATAAATCTGAAGAATCTCACATATGGCTCGGAGAAACTACTACAAATCTACAGTTCCATTTTTGAAAATTTTGAAAGATGAAATACTATTATACCCAGATGGAAATGACACCCCCACACACACACGTTTCTCTTCAGTTTTGCATCAATCTTGAGACGGCCCAAATGATGACAAAAAATAAAAAGTGGAATTCTATAAATCTGAAGAATCTCACATATGGCTTGGAGAAACTTCTACAAATCTACAGTTCCATTTTTGAAAATTTTGAAAGATGAAATACTATTATACCCAGATGGAAATGACTCCCCCACACACAAGTTTCTCTTCAGTTTTGCATCAATCTTGAGATGGCCCAAATGATAACAAAAAATAAAAAGTGGAATTCTATAAATCCGCGGAAGAATCTCACAAATGACTCTGAGAAACTACTACAAATCTACAGTTCCATTTTTGAAAATTTTGAAAGATGAAATACTATTATACCCAGATGGATATGACACCCCCACACACAAGTTTCTCTTCAGTTTTGCATCAATCTTGAGACGGCACAAATGATGACAAAAAATAAAAAGTGGAATTCTATAAATCTGAAGAATCTCACATATGGCTCGGAGAAACTACTACAAATCTACAGTTCCATTTTTGAAAATTTTGAAAGATGAAATACTATTATACCCAGATGGAAATCACACACCCCACACACAAGTTTCTCTTCAGTTTTGCATCAATCTCGAACGGCCCAAATGATGACAAAAAATAAAAAGTGGAATTCTGTAAATCCGCGGAAGGATTTCACATATCGCTCAGAGAAACTAATACAAGTCTACAGTTCCATTTTTGAAAGTTTTGAAACATGAAATGCTATTATACCCAGATGGAAATGACTTCCTCCACCCACAAGTTTCTCTTCAGTTTTGCATCAATCTTGAGACAGCCCAAATGATGACAAAAAAAAAAAAAGTGGAATTCTATAAATCCGCGGAAGGATTTTACATATTGCTCGGAGAAACTAATACAAGTCTACAGTTCCATTTTTGAAAATTTTGAAAGATGAAATACTATTATACCCAGATGGAAATGACTTCCCCCACACACAAGTTTCTCTTCAGTTTTGCATCCATCTCGAGACGGCCCAAATGATGCCAAAAAATAAAAAGTGGAATTCTATAAATCTGAAGAATCTCACAAATGGCAAGGAGAAACTACTACAAATCTACAGTTCCATTTTTGAAAATTTTGAAAGATGAAATACTATTAAACCCAGATGGAAATGACACCCCCCACACACAAGTTTCTCTTCAGCTTTGCATCAATCTTGAGACGGCCCAAATGATGACAAAAAATAAAAAGCGGAATTCTATAAATCTGAAGAATCTCACATATGGCTCGGAGAAACTACTACAGATCTAACGTTCCATTTTTTGAAAATTTTGAAAGATGAAATACTATTATACCCAGATGGAAATGACTTCCCCCACCCACAAGTTTCTCTTCAGTTTTACATCAATCTTGAGACGGCCCAAATGATGACAAAAAAAAAAAAAAGTGGAATTCTATAAATCCGCGGAAGGATTTTACATATCGCTCGGAGAAACTAATACAAGTCTACAGTTCCATTTTTGAAAGTTTTGAAACATGAAATGCTATTATACCCAGATGGAAATGACTCCCCCACACACAAGTTTCTCTTCAGTTTTGCATCGATCTTGAGACGGCACAAATGATGACAAAAAATAAAAAGTGGAATTCTATAAATCTGAAGAATCTCACATATGGCTTGGAGAAACTTCTACAAATCTACAGTTCCATTTTTGAAAATTTTGAAAGATGAAATACTATTATACCCAGATGGAAATGACACCCCCCACACACAAGTTTCTCTTCAGTTTTGCATCAATCTCGAACGGCCCAAATATGACAAAAAATAAAAAGTGGAATTCTGTAAATCCGCGGAAGGATTTCACATATCGCTCAGAGAAACTAATACAAGTCTACAGTTCTATTTTTGAAAGTTTTGAAACATGAAATGCTATTATACCCAGATGGAAATGACTCCCCCACACACAAGTTTCTCTTCAGTTTTGCATCAATCTTGAGACGACCCAAATGATGACAAAAAATAAAAAGTGGAATTCTATAAATCTGAAGAATCTCACATATGGCTCGGAGAAACTACTACAGATCTAACGTTCCATTTTTGAAAATTTTGAAAGATGAAATACTATTATACCCAGATGGAAATGACTTCCCCCACACACAAGTTTCTCTTCAGTTTTGCATCCATCTCGAGACGGCCCAAATGATGCCAAAAAATAAAAAGTGGAATTCTATAAATCTGAAGAATCTCACAAATGGCTCGGAGAAACTACTACAAATCTACAGTTCCATTTTTGAAAATTTTGAAAGATGAAATACTATTATACCCAGATGGAAATGACTTCCCCCACACACAAGTTTCTCATCAGTTTTGCATCCATCTCGAGACGGCCCAAATGATGCCAAAAAATTAAAAGTGGAATTCTATAAATCTGAAGAATCTCACAAATGGCTCGGAGAAACTACTACAAATCTACAGTTCCATTTTTGAAAATTTTGAAAGATGAAATACTATTATACCCAGATGGAAATGACTTCCCCCACCCACAAGTTTCTCTTCAGTTTTGCATCAATCTTGAGACAGCCCAAATGATGACAAAAAAAAAAAAAAAAAAGTGGAATTCTATAAATCCGCGGAAGGATTTTACATATCGCTCGGAGAAACTAATACAAGTCTACAGTTCCATTTTTGAAAGTTTTGAAACATGAAATGCTATTATAACCAGATGGAAATGACTTCCCCCACACACAAGTTTCTCTTCAGTTTTGCATCGATCTTGAGACGGCACAAATGATGACAAAAAATAAAAAGTGGAATTCTATAAATCTGAAGAATCTCACATATGGCTCGGAGAAACTACTACAAATCTACAGTTCCATTTTTGAAAATTTTGAAAGATGAAATACTATTATACCCAGATGGAAATGACTTCCCCCACACACAAGTTTCTCTTCAGTTTTGCATCCATCTCGAGACGGCCCAAATGATGCCAAAAAATAAAAAGTGGAATTCTATAAATCTGAAGAATCTCACATATGGCTTGGAGAAACTACTACAGATCTAACGTTCCATTTTTGAAAGATGAAATACTATTATACCCAGATGGAAATGACTCCCGCCCCACACAAGTTTCTCTTCAGTTTTGCATCCATCTCGAGACGGCCCAAATGATGACAAAAAATAAAAATGGAATTCTACAAATCTGAAGAATCTCACATATGGCTCGGAGAAACTACTACAAATCTACAGGTTCCATTTTTGAAAATTTTGAAAGATGAAATACTATTATACCCAGATGGAAATGACACCCCCCACACACAAGTTTCTCTTCAGTTTTGCATCAATCTTGAGACGGCCCAAATGATGACAAAAAATAAAAAGTGGAATTCTATAAATCTGAAGAATATCACATATGGCTCGATGAAACTACTACAGATCTAACGTTCCATTTTTGAAAATTTTGAAAGATGAAATACTATTATACCCAGATGGAAATGACTCTCGCCCCACACAAGTTTCTCTTCAGTTTTGCATCCATCTCGAGACGGCCCAAATGATGACAAAAAATAAAAAGCGGAATTCTATAAATCTGAAGAATCTCACATATGGCTTGGAGAAACTACTACAAATCTACAGTTCCATTTTTGAAAATTTTGAAAGATGAAATACTATTATACCCAGATGGAAATGACACCCCCCACACACAAGTTTCTCTTCAGTTTTGCATCAATCTTGAGACGGCCCAAATGATGACAAAAAATAAAAAGTGGAATTCTATAAATCTGAAGAATCTCACAAATGGCTCGGAGAAACTACTACAAATCTACAGTTCCATTTTTGAAAATTTTGAAAGATGAAATACTATTATACCCAGATGGAAATGACACCCCCCACACACAAGTTTCTCTTCAGTTTTGCATCAATCTTGAGACGGCCCAAATGATGACAAAAAATAAAAAGTGGAATTCTATAAATCCGCGGAAGAATCTCACATATGGCTCGGAGAAACTACTACAAATCTACACGAGTCAAGAACTTTCTGAAGGTGCCTCGTACTTCTCAAGAGTTTTGACGCATTGGAGTATTTCACTTCAGCATTTTGAAACTCATTTCCTTTACTTTGATTTTTGTGAGGGAAGAGAACATATGATTTACACTTTAACAGGGAACTTCATACAAGACAGAATAAAGGAGGAAGTTTTACTTACATTGTTGTTGTGGCTACCGGTGTTGGTTGAAGGGGGATCAAAGTTTGGAGCTTCTTCACATAATTTCCGGCATAGCAATGCATACATAGAACTGTACTTGGGTTCATCTAAAGCTTTGTCAAAGATCTGTAATAAAAGAAAAACTAACTTAGGCAAGAACAAAAGCACAAAGCTACATCACTTAAGTATAAGAATACAAGCACTATACACACACACATACATATATACACTATCTACCAACAAGTAATTGGACACCCCTGCAATAGACGATATCTGCGGTCCTGATACACGTCACAACCGCCGCCGTTAAATATCGTGTGGGAAACAACAACGCAACCAGTCGCACGCAAGATGCCACGCAGTTCGGAGCTCTCTGATTTCGAGAAAGGTGTAATCGTCGGGTATCACAGAAATGGCCGATCACATATCCAGCGAGTACCCAAAATCGACAGTGGCCTACGTGATTGGCAAGTGGAAGATGAGAGGTGACTGTCGGAATGTGCCACGACCCGGCAGACCCACAAAACTGGGAGTTAGAGACTGACGGGTGCTGGCCAGAGAAATTCGGAAGAACCGCACCAAATCGATGGGCCACACCCGCGAGGAGTTTCAACAGGCATCTGGGACTGTTCTTTCGATGAATACCATCCGTAAGGAAGCCCATCTGCTCGGTTATCATGGACGTGCTGCCGCCCACAAGCCTTTGATCACCAAGTCCAATAGCGCTGCTCGGCTAACGTGGTGCAAAGAACGTCGACAGTGGACCGTTAAACAGTGGAAACAGGTTCTCTGGAGCGACGAATCAAGGTTCACCCTCTACCGTTCGGATGGCAGGGTCTGGGTTTGGCGTCTGCCTGGAGAACGCCTCCTGCCGGAATGTATTGTGCCAACTGTGAAGTTTGGCGGCAGTGGAATTATGCTATGTGGGTGTTTCTCCTGGTATGGCACGGGACCCTTGGTCGCAATTCCTGGTAGACTCAACGCCGAGACCCACTGCACCATTTTGGATGACCATGCGCTTCCTACGTTGTGGCAGTTTTACGGGCTGGACTCATGTTACTTTCAGGATGACAATGCCACCTGTCATGTTGCGAGGTCCACCATGGCTTGGTATGGTGACAATGGGATTAATCGAATGGACTGGCCTGCGCCGAGCCCGGATCTTAACCCTATCGAGCACCTCTGGGACAAGTTGGAGCGTCAACTTAAGGGGTGCCCCCACCGTCCGAAATCGGTGAAGGAACTGGCCCGTCTTCTCCAAGCCGAGTGGAAGCCGTCGTACAACGCCTGGTTGAGAGTATGCCCCGGAGGGTCGCAGCTGTAATCGCCGCTCATGCAGGCTCCATCAACTATTGAAGGTGAATAAACTTTGTTTTCCTTTACTATCACAGGTGTCCAATTACTTGTTGGTAGATAGTGTATATACATATGAAACAAGTGTGGGGAAATGGGAGTGTTTCTGTCCACAAATTGTTTAACCACTTCTAAATTACCCAGAGATCTGAAAATTAGCATGCTGACAGGTCTTAAGGTCCGGATACCTGGAAAAGTACAAAAACCCAAAAAATCAAAATGGCGGCTTTGGAACCATTGTCTGCTTGAATTTTTCACGAATTGTTTGACCACTTTTAAATGACCTAGAGATCTAAAAATTGGTATGCTGATAGGTCTTAATGCCCATATACAGTCAACTCTGGATATAGTGAACTCTTATATAGTGAACCTAAATCATTGGTCCCGACCCGCAACATCAGAAATGTACATTTAAATTTTCGTTTATAGTGAACCCTCAACTTCGGTTATAGTCAACCTAAAAAAATAAAACTTCAAAGGAAAGAATGTACTTGTAACATGAAATTGTAACTTATTTCAAAGCAAACCTTCTTGTAAAAAACTTGAAAGAATGTGTTGAGAACAATATTCAGAGGTGTTTGCAAGGCAAGGCATGAAACCCTGAAATCATCGGCGTCTCCCAACGGTGCCAATGCATAAACTCGAGACATAAATGAACATGTGAGGGTACCCCCCCCCCGCAGAACAAAAGTATTTCCGTTACTTCTAGTATCTCTAATTATTATACTTATCAGCAAAGCTGTTACTGATACTTTGAAAGATAAAATGGTTTCACTTTGGGAATTACTTTCTACCTACCCATACCTTTTGCTCACAACAGTAAATTATTTTGGGGTTGAGCTTTCAGTATTAATTTGTTGCTAAAAAAATTAACTCCTTTAGTGAAATTTAAGTAACTTTGATTTCGACAACTACATTATATTGTCTTTAACATATACTACACTAAGAACGTTAATAAAAGTTTTGCCTTTCTTTCCAATTGCAAAATTACCCATTTGGCAAATAAATAAAAGAAAATCTGCATTCAAGTTTTTATGTTACTAGAAGGGCAACTCCTCTTTTTTATAGGATATTGATCTTTTTTTAACAGAAATTTTAGTCGTTAAGTTTCAGTCAGGTGGTATTGACCTAAAGCTCTATTTACTAATAAAATAACAGAATATTTAGCAAATTGGATGTTGATCTAAGTTCCATTTATTAATTAAAAAAACACATCAGTCTGGTGTGGTGTTAATCTAAAGTTATATTTGCTAATAAAATAACACCATTTCTGAAAAAAGTGTGCAATCTTCATTTGTTTTTTTAGCGGAGACGCTATCACGCTGACGCTTACGTTTCCAACATCCTTCATTTGCAGTGTCTTGTTTGTGTACCGAAGAGGAGAAGAACCTTTACTATTACAAGTAGCCCGTTATAATTGCTTTAACAGGTTTTGGAGGCAGAACTGTAGCACGTACTCCATTTATATATGCAGAAACATGACCCAGCTGTATCAATTTTCCGACACCATATCCCAGCTTTCTCCTTTTGGGTGTCTTTTTGTTCTAGCCAATCCCACCGGAATTTATTTTTGACTGAAGCCTCTAATGTCTTGAGATCGTCAGTTTTGGTTAAAAATTTCATTGTTGATGACGAACTTAACTTAAACCGTGTCAACTTTCAAATTCCTAAAAACATTCATCCATCACATCACACACACACACACACAAAAAACCATCACTTTTGCCTAAACAAAAAACCACAAACATTTCATCAGGGAAACAAAGACACCTCATCTCCGTCACTGACTTACTAATACAATGAGGCAAGCTGTTCCCGCGCATAGGTGCAGATAGGTGCAGACACGTTAGTGACATACTTTATTTACTTTAACTCCCCCATCTCCAAGTTCCAATCCCACATCACTCATCAGAGCGAAAACCTGTTGTTGTTTTTTTGCATTGAGGAGCAGAAGCGCCGACGAAATGACTGAGAATTTGTGTGCGTGCCCTTCTCACAGAACAACGAACAACCACAGCACGAACCCGCCAGCTTCGCGTGTCGAGCTCGAGTCAGCTGCATCGGCGAGGAAGACAATATTATTATCACATTAATTCATTGGCGAAATCTATTTTTTTTTAGTAAATACTTTTGCCATGAATCGTTTTAATTTTTTTTTTTTTTTTTTTTTTTGATTTGTCGCTTATTAAAACTCAAAATTTAACAGTCTTAAAAATGTCTTCAAAGCTAAACATCCGGAATTCCGGGCATGAAAGATCGCCCAAACCCGGAAATCCGGGTTAGACCTGAAACACAAACAGCCCTGAATATTGTAGGCCTACTACTCCTTAAGTACATTGAAGGACATAGGTACGATTAGAAACCTAAGCAACATCAAGATGGTGTTTCTACGTGCCAACACAAGGTTCGTACTCTTCCAAGCAAAATAACACCACCCAAAATGCAACACACACCAAGAAGGGCACGAGATAGCAAAGCCAGATTTACTGGACACATAACAACAGATACAAAGATGAAACGATTGAGCTTACAGGCCCGTGCGACTTGCGGAACACGCACACATCAATACTTCGTGTGGCCTCCATGGCTGGCAATAACGGCCGTTGCATCGAACAAACGAGGCTTTGGATGTGGGCTTGGGGTATGTCGGTCCAGGCTGCTTCCACACGTTGCCACAGTTCATCAGGGGTGGTGCTTGCCGGGCCACTCGGTTGCCGATCAGCGACCAGACGTGTTCGATGGGCGACATACCGGGAGAACAGGTGGGGCACGGCAGCAGTGACACCTGGTGGGCCGTGAAGAATTGTTGGCACGATGCGTGCCACATGCGGGTGCGCATTGTCAGGTAAGGGAGGACTACAGGCTCCAAAACGTCGGAGATGTAGCGGTGACTGTTGAGTGTACAGGTGATGCGTACCAGAGGGGTGCGGGTGTCATATCCAATTGTGCCCCAAATCGCAACGCCAGGCGACAGACCGGTATGGCGATGCATAATGCAGGCGTCATACAGTCTCTCACTGCGGTGCCGCCTCACGTGGATCCGACCATCGTGGTGTTGCAGGCAGAAGCGGGATTCGTCGGAGGAGACAATGTCGTGCCATTCCGTAGTCCAGGTGTGGTGTTCAACGGCCCACTGCCGCCGCACTCGGCGGTGGTGTAACGTCAATGGTAATCGGAGCAATGGGCGCCGTGCGACAAGTCCCCGCTCCTGCAGACGACGTCGATCGGTACGTGCTGACACAGGTTGTTGCGCAACACACTCTAATTCCTGAGCTAACATTCGTGATGTGGTGGTGCTAGCCGGCAATGCCCGCGGCACAACGTGCCGGTCCTCTCGTACGGTGTGTGCCGCGTCTGCGGCAATCGCTCTCGTCGGTCGGCCCGTCCGTCCATCCATCCCTCCTGAACCCACGGAATCCACACTCGCCTCACTGTGGCTGGATGTCGTCCCACACGGACGCCGATGTCTCGGTACGATAAACCGCCGTCGCGATAAGCCACCATTCGTCCTCTGTCGAACTCCGAAACGTGCTGGAATGACCGCCGTATTCTGCGACGAGGCATCAGGAAGCTTCCCGCGCACAGGTCCGGCAGCACAACACACTTCCACTACTTACCCCCCGCCTTCTGTGCACCCTTCTCACAGTGTTTTTCGGTGGCGCGCCGGGAGCACATGATTTGCATATGCCCTGCAATGCTAGTCGTTTGCATGTCCTCTCGCGGGCGACGCATGCTGCGAATTTCAGGCCAATCGGATGCTTCCTTCTTGGTGTTGCAATTTGGGCGGCCAGCACTGTATATCAAAATAATAGCAAAATAGAAAAAAATTAAACAAATTGAAAAATGGCAGAATCCGTAGTTTGGACAGCGAGTTCCGTAGTCAGACAACAAAATCCGCAGAAACTACGGACGTTCCGTAGTAGTTGGAAGGTATGATAATGCACCATGGCACAGGTCGTCAGAGTGGTTCCAGGAGAACGACTTAAGGACTCCCAAATGCTAAAATGGCCCCCACAGTCCCCAGATCTTAACCCGATTGAACACAAGTGAAATGGGATTGAGAGAGCTATTCCTCCAGCTAACATTCAGCAATTGATGGGCACTATCACAGCTACTTGGCTGAATACATGTAGAATGATATCAGCACCATGTTGAATCCATGCCACAAGGAATCTTAACTGCTTTGAAGGCAAAGGCTGGACCAACACGTTATTAGGTTTCATGTATTCCTAATAATTTGCCAGAAATTACTTTAGTAAGAAGTAGAAAACTTTACTTACAAGAAGAATAACACCTTTTAGAATCTGGGTAGAGTCCAATCCCACGCTGAGGAGCTCTTCGCTCAGCTTGTGGAACTTCTCAGGTGTAAGTTTATTAAGGATGCTGGAAAACAGAAGAAAATGTTACATAAGCTGACAACCCATAATTCAAGTTTAAGACCAAATGCACATTATAAAACAAAAAATGCACACTGTAAGTATCAAAATTGCATGCATGCATGACACCAAAATAGATAATACTGTTTTACTCATATGTCAACAAACTTGTCGTCACATCATTCACTGTTTCTCACGTTATCATAAATTGAGTACGGAAAACGTCAATATTACAATATACACTATCTACCAACAAGTAATTGGACACCTGTGACAGCAAAGGAAAACGAAGTTTATTCACCTTCAATAGTTGGTGGAGCCTCCACGAGCGGCGATTACAGCTGCGCATACTCTCAACCAGGCGTTGTACGACGGCTAGCGGTATTTTCTTCCACTCGGCTTGGAGAAGACAGGTCAGTTCCTTCATCGATTTCGGACGGTGGGGGCACCCCTTAAGTCGACGCTCCAACTCGTCCCAGAGGTGCTCGATAGGGTTAAGGTCAGGGGCCAGTCCATTCGATTAACCCCATTGTCACCATACCAAGACATGGTGGACCTCGCAACATGAAAGGTGGCATTGTGATCCTGAAAGCAACATGGGTCCACCCCGTAAAACTGCCACAACGTAGGAAGCGCATGGTCATCCAAAATGGTGCAGTAGGTCTCGGCGTTGAGTCTACCAGGAATTGCGACCAAGGGTCCCGTGCCATACCAGGAGAAACACCCCCATAGTATAATTCCACCGCCGCCGAACTTCACAATTGGCACAATACATTCTGGCAGGAGACGTTCTCCAGGCAGACGCCAAACCCAGATCCTGCCATCCCAACTGTAGAGGGTGAACCTTGATTCGTCGCTCCAGAGAACCTGTTTCCACTGTCAACATTCTTTGCACCACGTTAGCCCAGCAGCGCTATTGGACTTGGTGATCAAAGGCTTGTGGGCAACAGCACGTCCATGATAACCAAGCAGATGGGCTTCCTTACGGATGGTCTTCATCGAAAGAACACTCCCGGATGCCTGTTGAAACTCCTCCTGGATGTGGCCCATCGATCTGGTGCGGTTCTTCCGAATTTCTCTGGCCCGCACCCGTCGGTCTCCAACTCCCAGTTTTGTGGGTCTGCCGGGTCGGGGCACATTCCGACAGTCACCTTTCATCTTCCACTTGCCAATCACGTAGGCCACTGCCGATTTTGGGTACTTCAACTCGCTGGATATGTCATCGGCCATTTCTGTGATACCCAACGATTACACCTTTCTCGAAATCAGAGAGCTCCGAACTGCGTGGCATCTTGCATGCGACTGGGTGCGTTGTTGTTTCCCACACGATACTTAACGGCGGCGGCCGTGACGTATATCAGGACCGCAGATGTCTTCGATTGCTGGGGTGTCCAATTACTTGTTGGTAGATAGTGTATATTAAAAAATTTATCTCAACTTGTTATTCACATTCCTTCTCGAGGTTCCTTAAGATATTTTAGAATTTCAGTATTTGAAGTCTTCAAACTTACATGGAAAATGTTTCATATGGATACTCAGATGTAGCGTAGATTTGGCAAAGTCTTCCAATATGTAGATAAAATACACTGCCGGACAATTGCTAAGGACGGATGACAATAGCAACGATAGCAACCATAAAATGGAAGGCAGGAAAATGTGGAAATTAGCATAAGTGCGGGATACAGTAAGACGTGTTGTGCGTATGCAAATTTTGGATTGCCGAACTTGTTCGTGACATCATAGCGCTGATAAGAGATATAAAGGATTTGACGCGTATTGACCGTTGTTGTTCAAACGCAAAGTTGAAAGGGAAAAAATCAATTGACTAACTTGCAATTTTCAGTATGTCTTCCCGACATCACCTAGATGATTTTACGCGTGGCCGTATTATGGGCAAGATTGAAGAAGGGCGAAAAATAACAGATGTTGCCAGGGAGTTCGACGTCAGCCACAGTGTTGTTTCAAGGCTTTGGAAATCATTTCAAAGAAATGGAGAGTGTAGCAAACGTCACGGGGGAGGTCGTGTTCGCAGTACGACACCTGCAGAAGATCGGTACATAGTGCTATCAACAAAAAGACACCGGCGCAGCACAGCTAGTGAGGTAGCAAATCAGAACATGGCTGCTACTGGCAAGCGGATCTCCCGAAAAACTGTCGCCAGACGTTTGCATGAAGGAGGACTAAACGCCCGCCGTCCTGTTGTGTGCATCCCATTGTCCAGACGTCACCGTACCACCCGTTTGCAATGGTGCCATCAACATCGCAATTGGACTGATAACGACTGGTCTGCTGTCCTCTTCTCAGATGAGAGTAGATACAGTCTATCGTCTGATTGTCGACGACAACTGATCTGGCGTGATGGTGGTACTGCATATTGTCCAGCAAACATACAGGATATCCGACATGTAGTGTCATGGTATGGGCTGGCATCATGATCAATGGCCGTACGTCCCTCTATGTGCTTTCAACTGGGACTACGACTGGCCAACGATACATTAAAGATGTTCTGCTACCTCATGTTCGCATGTTCCGTGGTGCTGTCGGTGATAGATTCATTTTCATGGACGACAACGCAACATGTCATCGAACAGTCGCTGTCCAGGAGTGTCTTGAGAGCAAGGATATTCAACGCCTCGTATGGCCAGCACGTTCTCCAGATCTGAATCCCATTGAAAATGTGTGGGATGCTTTGGGGAGGAGTCTTGCTGGTCGCCAATGCCCTCCAATAAACAAGGACACCCTCATCCGTGCACTGACAGAGGAATGGGATAAATTACCCCAACAGCTGCTTGATAATGTTGTGCAAAGCATGACACGACGTGTGGAATCTTGCATCGCCCTCCATGGTGGATATATCCCGTATTGACATCTTACGCCTGCGGACGGTAATTGCATTTTTTTCACGTTTACGTATTCTGCACAAAATGGCCTGTTTGTCCCTTGAACACATTCCAAAGACTTCTGGATTTCAGAGCACAATAAATTGTCTTTCTTGTAATGTCCTGGCATTCTGACATTATTTTATTTCACTTGGCATCCAACCACACTTACTTTTTTATGCGCTATATAGCCGTTTGTGATCCGTCCTTAGCAATTGTCCAGCAGTGTACTCTACTAAAAGTTGTACGTCTACTTCAATGATTGTTCGTTAAAAGTAGAAAAGAAAAAACTTTTTAAGAGTAGTTATCACACACTTCCTGTGTTTTGAAAAATAAAAACCACTCTGGTGTTCTAGGCTGACTTAAAATGCATCATCTTTGGGTAGTGGCATTATGATAAAATTAAATTTAATCCTGTCAGTACATGATTTTTTTTTCTGAAGATTGATTTCAATGAGCATAAATTAAAGTGTCAAACAGTGTACATTACATTTATTTTCCATTTGCTTATGTAAGTATAAATATACATTACCTCTTCATTCTTTTGATTTTTTAAAAGGACCCAGAATATCTCACAAAATACCCACTTTTTAAAAATCTGTGGGTCCCTAAGACCCAGCTTGGTAACACTACAACTAAATAAAAAGTTCTCCACAAACAAAAGTATTTCCATTATTTTGATATGCTCCTGTACATCTTTATCACCCAAAATGTGAAATGTAAGCAATACAGTTCAGCAAATAAAAGGTAACTTGATTCACGCTAGTTACGTTAACTGAAAACTTTTACAAAAAGTTTGTAAGTTGGAAGCTTTCGACCTTATCTTAGGTCTTCATCACGCCAATGGAGGACTAAGATTGTTGCCAGATTCTACATTTGAATTGTAGAATCTGGCAACAATCTTAGTCCTCCATTGGCGTGATGAAGACCTAAGATAAGGTCGAAAGCTTCCAACTTACAAACTTTTTGTAAAAGTTTTCAGTTAACGTAACTAGCGTGATCAAGTTACCTTTATTTGTTAATATTGTTACGTGTTTTGCCCATCATCGTCAAATACAGTTCAGTTCTTAGTACACATCAATTTCAGACTTTGTAAGAAAAAAAAAAAAAAAAACTTAAAAAAATAAAACAGTACAAAAATTCCTTACTGCAAGAAAAAAACTTACCCTCGAACTCGGCGAAAAACCAGGTCATTTTTTTCTTCGGGGGTGACTGCATCTCGTTTAATGCTGCTTGGAGGTACCCATCTGCGAATGGCAGCAGAGCCTACGCTAGTGGTTGCTGGACGAGGAGGTTCGTCCCTAATAAAACACATTGCACACCAATCAAACTTAACTCACAAAAATCACACTTCTGCACCCATAATTCAACAAAGTTTACTTTTAAAATATCAAAAACTAACATACAAAATACAGAGGATGTTCACACATTTTTAGAACCTTTCTGATAAGAAATTACAGAAAATAGAAGGAGTTCAAAGAATTGAAACCGGCAACAGCATATTAGATGAACATTAAAGAAAACATGATGAACATTATTCAGGAATAATAGATAGCTTACCTTTTTAAGGCCAGCTCTTTTGACATACATTTTACTTCACGTTAGGTCTTGGAGTCTTTTGTTGGCTCCAGCCTCCAAGCGTAGTGGCCTTATTTCGTCTTCATTCATTTCATACTTGCCGATGAGTGAATTAAACTACTTGAAGTGTTTTGCAGCAGTGACACATGACTGCAAAAACTATTAATATTTCCTTAAAAACTCTTCTACCAACATATAAATTAAACCAGACAACTTTTCAAACCAAAATTCGTCAACCCAACTACAAACATACATCGACAAACTCACATTAACTCCAACTACGAAACCACAAACACACACTGGCGGAAAGTGAAAAAAGAACACCAAGAAGGAATTGGCGGACGATCATGAAATTTACATATGTTAATGGGGTCAAGTTTACGTAGGTGTGATGTTAATTTCGGGACCAACCGGTGAGCGCTTACGACACAGCACGGCATAATATGCAAATTATCGTCGGTGGTATTTAAGGAGTACGGCGAAGTGAATGTAATCAGTCGTCAGCGTACGGACACGTGCGAAGACCCTGAAGAAGCTGCAATGCCTGGACATGGAAGACTTGTACGATTTCAGCGGTTGTCGGACTTTGAGCGAGGTCGTTTAGTCTGGCTCTGCGAGGCTGGGTGGTCGTATCGTCGTACTGCGGAGCGAATTGGACGGGAAGTATCGGTGGTGGTACGATGGTGGCGTAGATGGTCCCAGGAACATTCTCACATGAGAAGATGTGGAACTGGGAGTCACAGACGGACTGATGAGCGGACCGATCGACGCATAAAAAGAGTGGCGTTATCAAGCAGAACATCCACTGCGACGCAAATCTGAGCTGCCATTGCACCTGAGGTGACTGTGTGAACAATCCGCAACAGTCTACTGGATGCAGGACTACGTGCACGTGTGCCTCTGGCATGTGCACCTCTGACTCCAGCCCACCGTCAGGAACGGCTGCAGTGGTGTCGCCAACGTCTGCACTGGAGAACGCAATGGCGATCTGTCGTGTTCAGCGATGAAAGCAGATTCTGCTTGGGAGCCTCCGATGGCCGTATGCGCGTTCGCAGACGCACAGGGGAGTGTCTCCACCCTTCTTGCATCCGCCAGCGACACACAAGGCCTACACCTGGTTTCCTGGTGTGGGGAGCGATCAGCTATCACTCCCGTACACAACTAGTGTTCGTACCGGGTACGTTAAACGGCACCTCCTACATCAACAACATCATTCAGCCAGTTGTTGTGCCATTTGTAAGGTCCGTTCATCGTGGTGTTTTCCAGCAAGATAATGCAACCCCACACACGGCACGTGCAACACAACATGCACTTCAGGGTGTGAGACAACTTCCATGGTTCACCGGATTGAGCACGTGTGGGATTTTATGGGACAACGACTTATCTGGTCTCCATAGCCAGCCACGACCATCCCCGATTTAGGCGTCCAGGTTGAGGATGCTTGGAACTCAATACCCCAAACTTACATCCAACATCTGTACGACAGACTCCATGCCAGAATTGCACAGTGTGACGCAGTTCATGGCGGTTCAACCTCGTACTAACCATGTTACATGGAAATGTTATTTTTCAGTTTACCAGCAAATACAGCTGTATTTTGCCATAATGTTTTGATCACGTTATCCTCTGTATTCCGTTATGTATGAATTTCGTTGGTATCAGACGTCTCCTTTTTGGTGTTCTTTTTCACTTTCTAGCCACGACCATCCCCGATTTACGCGTCCAGGTTGAGGATGCTTGGAACTCAATACCCCAAACTTCCATCCAACATCTGTACGACAGACTCCATGCCAGAATTGCACAGTGTGACGCAGTTCATGGCGGTTCAACCTCGTACTAACCCTGTTACATGGAAATGTTATTTTTCAGTTTACCAGCAAATACAGCTGTATTTTGCCATAATGTTTTGATCACGTTATCCTCTGTATTCCGTTATGTATAAATTTCGTTGGTATCAGACGTCTCCTTCTTGGTGTTCTTTTTTCACTTTCTAGCCACGACCATCCCCGATTGAGGCGTCCAGGTTGAGGATGCTTGGAACTCAATACCCCAAACTTACATCCAACATCTGTACGACAGACTCCATGCCAGAATTGCACAGTGTGACGCAGTTCATGGCGGTTCAACCTCGTACTAACCATGTTACATGGAAATGTTATTTTTCAGTTTACCAGCAAATACAGCTGTATTTTGCCATAATGTTTTGATCACGTTATCCTCTGTATTCCGTTATGTATAAATTTCGTTGGTATCAGACGTCTCCTTCTTGGTGTTCTTTTTTCACTTCCCGCCAGTGTATATTCCAAACATATCTCTAAAGCCGTTTTTACACTAATTACAAAGAACCAGTCGTATTGGCGTCTATGTCATTCTGTGCTATTCGTGTCTTACACTTCAACACGATGTATTTAGCATGTCGCCCCCACACCCGTCTTTCCCACGCGGATCGCCTCAAGCGCTTTCAACACCCCACCCACCCCGTTGTCTTCAGGAAGCATTATCAATGCTAACTATTCTGCCACCGCAAAGTGAGTGAGCGAAACAATCCACCCATTCGCCCCAGTTCCGTTAGCATCGACAACGCTTTCTGAAGACGAACGGGGTAGGAAAGCCCTTGAGGCGGTCTGCGTGGGAAAGGCAGGGGTGAGGTGGCTACGTGCTAAATACATCTAGTTGAAGTGTAAGACATGAATAAGGACAGAATGACAGTAGTACTAGTTCGTCAATAGTACTAGTTCTTTGTGAATGCTGTAAAAATGGTTTTACAGATATGTTTAGAACATTATTAACTAAATGTCAACAAAATAGTTTCCATATCATCTACTGTTTCGCACGTTACTAGAAATTAGAGCGCGGGAAAAACGGGCACATTATTTTTGTATTCGTCTGCTGGTATGACACTTATTTTGCTTGCTTTAACTTTTTATTTTTGATGCATGACTTTGATGCAGCCAGGAGACGAAGGGTCCACGCATGAAGCAATTCCTGGAAGTTCCACCCTCCCGCAAGAATGAATCCCCAACTCCAATAAACAGAAGCCCATCACAATTTGTGAATATATCATTCCACTTATTTTACACCCATGGCTGATGCTTTACTCTGTAGTGATATCATAGCCAAGGCACCATAGCTGTCCACACACTCCCCTGGGTTGAATGCAAATTCTGCGCTAGTTGATCAGCTTGGTGTTTTTATGACAACTACGCAGAAATCTCTTATACATCTTTTTATCATAAACAATTATTTAACACATGCTTTTTCATATCATTAATTAAAAACAAATCAAGTACTATTTAGAGAGCCTTAAACTTTTTCAAGTACTTTCAAGGACTTGAAAATGAATTTCAAGTACTTTCAAGGACTTGAAAATGGATTTCAAGGACTTGAAAATGAATTTCAAGTACTTTCAAGGACTTGAAAATGAATTTCAAGTACTTTCAAGGACTTGAAAATGAATTTTTTTAATTCAAGGACTTTTCCAAGGTTTTCAAGGAGCGTACGAACCATGATGAATTATGAACCCAACACGTTCCCTGGATATCTCCCATGGCAGATGCTTTATTCTGTAGTGATATCCCGGCCAAGGCACCATAGCTGTCCACACACTCCCCTGGGTTGAATGCAAGTTCTGCGCTATTTGATCAGCTTGGAGTTTTTATTACAACTACGCAGAAATCTCTTATACATCTTTTTATCATAAACAATTATTTAACACATGCCTTTTCATATCATTAATTTTAAAAAAATCAAGTACTATTTACAGAGCCTTAAACTTTTTCAAGTACTTTCAAGGACTTGAAAATGAATTTCAAGTACTTTCAAGGACTTGAAAATGGATTTCAAGTACTTTCAAGGACTTGAAAATGAATTTTTTTAATTCAAGGACTTTTCAAGGTTTTCAAGGAGCGTACGAACCATGATGAATTATGAACCCAACACGTTCCCTGGATATCTCCCATGGCAGATGCTTTATTCTGTAGTGATATCATAGCCAAGGCACCATAGCTGTCCACACACTCCCCTGGGTTGAATGCAAATTCTGCGCTAGTTGATCAGCTTGGTGTTTTTATGACAACTACGCAGAAATCTCTTATACATCTTTTTATCATAAACAATTATTTAACACATGCTTTTTCATATCATTAATTAAAAACAAATCAAGTACTATTTAGAGAGCCTTAAACTTTTTCAAGTACTTTCAAGGACTTGAAAATGAATTTCAAGTACTTTCAAGGACTTGAAAATGGATTTCAAGGACTTGAAAATGAATTTCAAGTACTTTCAAGGACTTGAAAATGAATTTCAAGTACTTTCAAGGACTTGAAAATGAATTTTTTTAATTCAAGGACTTTTCCAAGGTTTTCAAGGAGCGTACGAACCATGATGAATTATGAACCCAACACGTTCCCTGGATATCTCCCATGGCAGATGCTTTATTCTGTAGTGATATCCCGGCCAAGGCACCATAGCTGTCCACACACTCCCCTGGGTTGAATGCAAGTTCTGCGCTATTTGATCAGCTTGGAGTTTTTATTACAACTACGCAGAAATCTCTTATACATCTTTTTATCATAAACAATTATTTAACACATGCCTTTTCATATCATTAATTTTAAAAAAATCAAGTACTATTTACAGAGCCTTAAACTTTTTCAAGTACTTTCAAGGACTTGAAAATGAATTTCAAGTACTTTCAAGGACTTGAAAATGGATTTCAAGTACTTTCAAGGACTTGAAAATGAATTTTTTTAATTCAAGGACTTTTCAAGGTTTTCAAGGAGCGTACGAACCATGATGAATTATGAACCCAACACGTTCCCTGGATATCTCCCATGGCAGATGCTTTATTCTGTAGTGATATCCCGGCCAAGGCACCATAGCTGTCCACACACTCCCCTGGGTTGAATGCAAGTTCTGCGCTATTTGATCAGCTTGGAGTTTTTATTACAACTACGCAGAAATCTCTTATACATCTTTTTAGCACAAACAATTATTTAACACATGCTTTTTCATATCATTAATTAAAAACAAATCAAGTACTATTTAGAGAGCCTTAAACTTTTTCAAGTACTTTCAAGGACTTGAAAATGAATTTCAAGTACTTTCAAGGACTTGAAAATGGATTTCAAGTACTTTCAAGGACTTGAAAATGAATTTCAAGTACTTTCAAGGACTTGAAAATGAATTTCAAGTACTTTCAAGGACTTGAAAATGAATTTTTTTAATTCAAGGACTTTTCAAGGTTTTCAAGGAGCGTACGAACCATGATGAATTATGAACCCAACACGTTCCCTGGATATCTCCCATGGCAGATGCTTTATTCTGTAGTGATATCCCGGCCAAGGCACCATAGCTGTCCACACACTCCCCTGGGTTGAATGCAAGTTTTGCGCTATTTGATCTGCTTGGAGTTTTTATTACAACTACGCACAAATCTCCTATACATCTTTTTATCATAAACAATTATTTAACACATGCCTTTTCATATCATTAATTTAAAAAAAATCAAGTACTATTTACAGAGCCTTAAACTTTTTCAAGTACTTTCAAGGACTTGAAAATGAATTTCAAGTACTTTCAAGGACTTGAAAATGAATTTCAAGTACTTTTAAGGACTTGGAAATGATTTTTTTTAATTCAAGGACTTTTCCAAGGTTTTCAAGGAGCGTACGAACCATGATGAATTATGAACCCAACACGTTCCCTGGATATCTCCCATGGCAGATGCTTTATTCTGTAGTGATATCATGACCAAGGCACCATAGCTGTCCACACACTCCCCTGGGTTGAATGCAAGTTCTGCGCTATTTGATCAGCTTGGAGTTTTTATTACAACTATGCACAAATCTCCTATACATCTTTTTAGCACAAACAATTATTTAACACATGCTTTTTTATATCATTAATTAAAAACAAATCAAGTACTATTTACAGAGCCTTATACTTTTTCAAGTACTTTTAAGGACTTGAAAATGAACCTTTTTTTATTCAAGGACTTTTCAAGGACTTTTCAAGGAGCGTACGAACCATGATGAATTATGAACCCAACACGTACGTTCCCTGGATATCTCCAGTGTCTCAGCTATTGTTATAGCCGAGATTCGACGATCTGGCAAAATCAAGTCATGAACACGATCAACAATTTTGGGTGTAGTCACTGTTGAAGGCCTCCCAGATCTTGCTGCATCTTCGGTCTCAAAGTCCCCACGCTGAAAGTCGGCACGCCATTTCTTCACAGTGGAATATGAAGGGCACTTGTCACTTAATGTTTGCATCATACACTCGTAGATTTCCTTCTGCAGGAACAGAAATTTCATGACACAGTCTGGAGTTTCACATTCGAAAATTCAACACTCTGCATTGACATGATTCAGTTCAAGACGTCAAACATTTGCAAAAAAAAAAAAAAAAAGTATGTCTGAAAATTGGCACTTTACTATGCAAAAAACAGTCTTTCGAGACGGCAGTAACAAAATAATGCTACAGTTTCAGGAAGTGGGTTAGGGCGCTGAGAACTTTTCAGCATCCCCTCGTCTGCTAAGAAAATGGCGCACATGAACAAGCTATGGATAGAAAGGTTATGTTTTTGCTCTTTGTGAAGAGAAATATTTGTATTCAGTATTTAAAAACCACTGTAAAAATCATGGAATTAGCATTTCTAAATGTGTAATAATATTGGGTTGTCGGAAAAGTCACGACGTATTTTGGCACCCGACAGCGGTTGGGCGGTTTTGGAAGTACTAGAGGCATGCGCAGCTCTGTTATCGCTATGGCATTCGACAGGTGCCAGTTCTAGCTGCAGTCTAAAAGGAACAGTGAGCGATTTGGTTGATTTGCGGAGATTTGACATCAAGTTGAAGATGGAAGACCAAACTGTGCATTTTCGCCCTATTTTACTGTTTTACTTCCGTAAAGGGAAGAACGCGCGTCAAGCTTGTGAAAAGTTGCGTGGTGATAACGCTCTACAAGAACGTCAGTGCCAGCGGTGGTTCGCAAAATTCCGTGTTAGTGATTTTGACCTCAACGATGCTCCTCGGTCGGGGAGGACCACTGAGGATGATGACAACCAAATCAAGGCATTGATCGAGTCAAACCCACGTTACACGACACGAGAAATTGCACGACCACCTGAAGAAGCTGGGATACGTAAGCAAGCTCGATGTGTGGGTTCCTCATGAACTCAAAGCTCAATTGACGGCGTGTATAAACATCTGCGATATGCTCATTAAACGTGAGGAAAAAGATCCTTTTTTTTTGGAGAGACTGATAACTGGTGACGAAAAGTGGATTGTGTACAACAATTTGCTGCGCAAACGGTCTTGGTCCTGACGTGCTGCTTCACCTCAAACGACATCCAAAGCAGACATTCATCAGCAGAAAGTTTTGGTTTCAGTGTGGTGGGATTTTAAAGGTGTCGTGTTTTTCAAACTCCTACCACGGAACCAAACAATCAATTCGAATATGTGTACTGTCAGCAATTGGACAGTTTGAACGAATCCATCATCCAGAAACTTCCAGAGCTCGTTCATCGTAAAGGTGTTGTGTTCCATCACGACAACGCGAGACCACACACAAGTTTGATCACCCTCCAAAAATTATTGGAGCTTGGGTGGGATGTGTTGCCACACCCAGCATACTCGCCTGACCTTGGGCCATCAGACTTCCACTTGTTTCGCTCTCTTCAACAGTCCTTGCGTGGTATAACGTTCAATTCAGACGAGGCTGTATATCAGCACCTTGTACAGTTTTTCGCCTTGAAAGACAGGTCCTTCTATGAACGAGGCATTCTGCAGCTCACTGAAAGATGGCAAAAGGTTATCGAACAAAACGGGCATTATATCGTTGATTGATCTTTGTTCTTTCTATCAATAAATGACCTTTGCAAAACATGGCTAAAATACGTCATGACTTTTCCGACAACCCAATATAATTAATCAATGATAAGAGAGAAAAATTGTCAAGGATTGCTTTTAACAGAAAAAAGAACACCAAATGAATATCCAAAGAAGTGAATCCTCTTGCTGCAGTTGTCAGCAATATGTTTACTTTGAGATTGAGACTTTCCATGTGCCACTACATGATATAAATAGTGAAATGTAAACCATGATTAGACTTTAAGAATACATACATGTATATTTCAAGAATAGCAAAATCACTGCTATTTGAACAAGTTCAGAAGCAGGACTAGTCTTAAAATATCAGCACTTAGAAATTCCTTTCCACCAGATCACAGGATTGGTTATCTTACCACTGCTGCTGAATAGGAAGAGGGAATGGTGCTATCTCAGCCTCATAATAACAGCAAAATCACTGCTATTTGAACAAGTTCAGAAGTAGGACCAGTCTTCTTTGGAAATTCCTTCCCAGCAGATCACAGGCTTGGCTGTCTTTCCACTTCTGCTGAATAGGATGAGGGAATGAATGGTGTCATCTGTCTCATAAGAATAGCAAAATCACTGCTATTTGAACAAGTTCAGAAGTACGACAAGTCTTAAAATTTTGGCATTTGGGAATTTCTTTCCACCAGATCACAGGATTGGTTAACTTACCACTTCTGCTGAATAGGAAGAGGGAATGGTGCTATCTCAGCCTCATAATAACAGCAAAATCACTGCTATTTGAACAAGTTCAGAAGTAGTATCTCGGCATTTGGAAATTCTTTTCCACCAGATCACAGGATTGGTTATCTTGCCACTTCTGCTGAATAGGAAGAGGGAATGGCACTATCTCAGCCTCATAATACAGCAAAATCACTCCTATTTGAACAAGTTCAGAGGTAGGACCAGTCTTAAAATCTCGGCATTTGGAAATTACTTTCCACCAGATCACAAGATTGGTTATCTTGCCACTTCTGCTGAATAGGAAGAGGGAATGGCACTATCTCAACCTCATAATAACAGCAAAATCACTCCTATTTGAACAAGTTCAGAGGTAGGACCAGTCTTAAAATCTCGGCATTTGGAAATTATTTTCCACCAGATCACAAGATTGGTTATCTTGCCACTTCTGCTGAATAGGAAGAGGGAATGGCACTATCTCAGCCTCATAATAACAGCAAAATCACTCCTATTTGAATAAGTTCAGAAGTAGGATCAGTCTTAAAAAATCTCGACATTTGGAAATCATTTTCCACCAGATCACAGGATTGGTTATCTTACCACTTCTGCTGAATAGGAAGAGGGAATGGCACTATCTCAGCCTCATAATAACAGCAAAATCACTCCTATTTGAACAAGTTCAGAAGTAGGACTAGTCTTAAAATCTCGACATTTGGAAATTATTTTCCACCAGATCACAGGATTGGTTATCTTACCACTTCTGCTGAATAGGAAGAGGGAATGGCACTATCTCAGCCTCATAATAACAGCAAAATCCCTCCTATTTGAACAAGTTCAGAAGTAGGACTAGTCTTAAAATCTCGACATTTGGAAATTATTTTCCACCTGATCACAGGATTGGTTATCTTACCACTTCTGCTGAATAGGAAGAGGGAATGGCACTATCTCAGCCTCATAATAACAGCAAAATCACTCCTATTTGAACAAGTTCAGAAGTAGGACTAGTCTTAAAATCTCGACATTTGGAAATTATTTTCCACCAGATCACAGGATTGGTTATCTTACCACTTCTGCTGAATAGGAAGAGGGAATGGCACTATCTCAGCCTCATAATAACAGCAAAATCACTCCTATTTGAACAAGTTCAGAAGTAGGACTAGTCTTAAAATCTCGACATTTGGAAATTATTTTCCACCTGATCACAGGATTGGTTATCTTACCACTTCTGCTGAATAGGAAGAGGGAATGGCACTATCTCAGCCTCATAATAACAGCAAAATCACTGCTATTTGAACAAGTTCAGAAGTAGGACCAGTCTTAAAATCTCGACATTTGGAAATTATTTTCCACCAGATCACAGGATTGGTTATCTTACCACTTCTGCTGAATAGGAAGAGGGAATGGCACTATCTCAGCCTCATAATAACAGCAAAATCACTCCTATTTGAACAAGTTCAGAAGTAGGACCAGTCTTAAAATCTCGACATTTGGAAATTATTTTCCACCAGATCACAGGATTGGTTATCTTACCACTTCTGCTGAATAGGAAGAGGGAATGGTGCTATCTCAGCCTCATAATAACAGCAAAATCACTCCTATTTGAACAAGTTCAGAAGTAGGACCAGTCTTAAAATCTCGACATTTGGAAATTATTTTCCACCAGATCACAGGATTGGTTATCTTACCACTTCTGCTGAATAGGAAGAGGGAATGGTGCTATCTCAGCCTCATAATAACAGCAAAATCACTCCTATTTGAACAAGTTCAGAAGTAGGACCAGTCTTAAAATCTCGACATTTGGAAATTATTTTCCACCAGATCACAGGATTGGTTATCTTACCACTTCTGCTGAATAGGAAGAGGGAATGGCACTATCTCAGCCTCATAAGAATAGCAAAATCATTGCTATTTGAACAAGTTCAGAAAGCAGGACCAATCTTAGAATCTTGGCATTTGTAAGTTCCTTTCTACCAGATCGGATTGGTTATCTCTCTTTCTCTCTCCTCTTCACTTACAATGAAATAAAACGGAGAGAATGGCACTTTCTCAATTTCATAAGAAATCAGCAGAGGCAAACATCCACTAATTCTTTCTCTGTCACTCATGCGCAGGCAGATTTTTTTTTTTTGTATGCTGATTAACCTTTCCCTTATATGTTTAGAGTTAAAAACATTACTGAAATAATGGAGACTGTAGGATTAATTAATACACACTATTGTCATGGATTAGGAACATCAAACAGAAGTCATCGCTCTTTCCGCGTTTATAAATGAGACATGGAGTCTGGAAAATTCCAGGCCGCTGTGGTGCAGTGGTAGCATGTCCGGCGCATAACTGGAAGACCCTTTGTTTGATTCCCGGTGGTAGCCGATGAGAATTTTTCCGTGACACTTATAAATGTGGAAATAGCGATGACTTCTTGTTGATGACTGTAGGATTTGCTCCATTCTATTTTTCACTTTCTTAATGTCTTTCAAGGGGATTTCCTTTCAAGAGACTAGGCCAAACATAGCATGAATCGGGAATTGTTGCTAAATCTCACTAGAATATTTAATAGGCTATCAGATATTGCATAATAGAAGCGTATGCAATTTAAGAAACCTTACTACATGCAATACATTACTCAGGTGTTAATATCAAGTCTTAACAATCAAGCCAACTTTCGAGGAAATCATAAGAGTACAGGTTGAAAATGGCTGTTTGGTTGGGTTGACAGACAGATAGACATGTTCCTAAACCATGAGCAGTTTATGAGCTTCATTACACACACACACATACACATCATTAAGCTACTCTCCGAGATTCAGATGTTAGCTCCTGAAAGAAAGACCAGTACACATATAACTGATAGAACTAGAAATTACCTACTGTTGGCATATCAACTGTCTCCATTTATAACCTCAGCACACAGCTCATGCTTCATTAACATCCATCACACAGCACACACAGGACCTTTTATACTTCATACTCATTATGTACGTATTCTTCATGCAGGCACTCCTGCAGGGTTCCCACTCAAAAGTAATAAAAAAAATTCCTGACTTTTCCAGGTTCTCCAGGTGGTTTTTAAAGTTTTCCAGAGTGGCATATTACGAAGAATTGTTACATTTCATTCTATTTCATTTTATTCCATTCATTTTACTCACCAAAGCACACACTCGTAAATTCTTTACGTAATTTGTCTTTATAAAATTACCTGCTTTTCATTAATAACAACTAACTGTGCACATTATTTTCTGTACCAAAGTTCCGTGAACTTTTGTGACTACCACACGGAATTTGTAAATACATTCCCATAGAAACACGTCATATGTAAGAAAAAATCTGTCAGTTGAATAGTTTCAGTTTTTCTATAACACAATGCAGCTAAGCTTAATGATGGAATGGCTCTGTTCAAAGAAACATGTTTCAAGAGAACCAACAGACAAAGGACTTTGATCCATCATTTGGTTGGTTCTCTTGTGAAGTGTTTCTTCAAGCAGGAGCCATTGTGCCTAATTATTCCATGTTATAACTGTGAATACTACCCACACGGAATTTGTAAATACATTCAAATAGAAACACGTCATATGTAAGAAAAAATCTGTCAGTTGAATAGTTTCAGTTTTTCTATAACACAATGCAGCTAAGCTTAATGATGGAATGGCTCTGTTCAAAGAAACATGTTTCAAGAGAACCAACAGACAAAGGACTTTGATCCATCATTTGGTTGGTTCTCTTGTGAAGTGTTTCTTCAAGCAGAAGCCATTGTGCCCAATTGTTCCATGTTATAACTGTGAATACTACCCACACGGAATTTGTAAATACATTCCCATAGAAACAGGTCATATGTAAGAAAAAATCTTTCAGTTGAATAGTTTCAGTTTTTCTATAACACAATGCAGCTAAGCTTAATGATGGAATGGCTCTGTTCAAAGAAACATGTTTCAAGAGAACCAACAAAGGACTTTGATCAATCATTTGGTTGGTTCTCTTGTGAAGTGTTTCTTCAAGCAGGAGCCATTGTGCCTAATTGTTCCATGTTATAACAACTGCCTGCAGAAATTGAACAAAAGTTTAATAACTGGCAATTTTAAAAATTCAATTTTGCATCTTTTTTTTAGAGAATAAAGAAAATACTTAATATAACTGAAAGTAAAGATCTACCAAATTCTAGGCAGGCAGTAATTGCAAGCAAAAGTTTGAAATCTTGAAAAAATAAAGTATCCACTGATTTAAAAAAAAAAAAAAAAAAAAAAAAAGGGTACCGTATATACTCGCGTATAAGTCGAGAAATATGGGACAAAATGAGAGCTTCAAAGTAATGGGGTCGACTTATACGCGGGGTCTAAAAAAATCGTAAGTCCAAAAGTTCTTCCCGTGAAGCAAAAGGCAATCCATTCCAAAAGAAATAAAAATGCCGATTAGGTATTAATTACGAAATCGCAACCCTCCGAAAGAAAAAAAAAGAAAGAAAAAACACTGATGTGGTAGAATTACGAAATTGCGACCCTCCAAATTTCTCCGCGCTTTGAAAAGTTTCCTCCCTCCTGGCTTTGTATATCCACATCGCAGTCACAGCCGCGCATAGAAAGCTCCGCCCTTCCGACTACCAGTTGATTGGGCTGACCTTCGACGTAACGGAGCCATGCGACAGCCAGTGTTAGGTGTTGCTTGTTCTTAATCACACGTGTCTCGCTTCTCCTATTATGGGTGACACGGATTGTGTAAAGAAACGGATGTCCTATAACGGAGGATTGAAGTTGAAAGTGGTTTCTTTTGCAGAAAATACTAACAACTGTGCTGCTTCACGTCAATTTGGCATTAACGAAAAACTGATTCGAGATTGGCGTAAAAAAAAAAACGGACTTGGTGAAAATCCCAAAATCGTAAAAGGCGCTGCGCCGTGGAACGACATCTTTCCCAGAGCTGGAAAGTGTCTTGAATGATTGGATTGTGGGCTGCAGACAAAATGGTTACATTGTAACGCGAACTGGTATACGTTTGCGAGCAATGAAGCTCGCAAAAGATGAAAAGTTTGCAGCCGCAAATAACACTTTTCGTGCCTCACCAGGTTGGTGCACAAGGTTCATGAACCGCTATGGGTTGTGTCTACGCTAGCGCACCAAAATTGCACAAAAGTTACCTCGTGACCTCGAAGCAAAGATAATGGAATTTCAAAAGTATGTAATTCAAAAGAGAAAAGAGACTGCTTTTGAACTTTCCCAAATAGGGAACATGGATGAAACTGCCATGTGTTTCGACCTTCCTGGAAATAAGACGGTGAACCAAAAGGGCGAAAAAAATATCTTTATCAAAACGACTGGCCACGAAAAATCCAGTTTAACGGTTGTTCTTTCCTGTTTGGCCGACGTCAGTAAGCTACCTCCGGTAATTATTTTCAAACGCAAAACTCTGCCGAAAAATGTTGTCTTTCCGTCTGGTGTGCTCGTTCGTGCCCACGGAAAAGGATGGATGAACGAATCCGGAACAATTGACTGGTTAAAGAATGTGTGGAACAAAAGACCAGGTGCACTTTTGAGGAAACCTCTTTTGGTGTGGGATATGTTTGTTGCATACCATTGTGCAGAAGTGAAAAAAACTGCAGAAAATTCAAAAACAACTCTTGCTGTCATCCCAGGTGGGTTGACATCTGTTCTTCAACCACTAGATGTCTGCCCTAATAAGCCCTTCAAGACAATGTGCGGAGGTATTGGGCAGATTGGATAAGTTCCGATTTGCCGACTGAAACCAAGGGCGGAAATCTAAAGAAGCCGGATATCGTTTTGATTGTGCGATGGGTCAAGGATGCTTGGGATGCGACACCTGCGGAAATGGTCGTGAAATCATTCAAGAAATGTTGCATTAGTAACAAACTTGATGGCACAGAGGATGATGAGATTTTTATGAGTGATGATGACAGTGATTCTAATGACACAGGCATAGATGGGAATACTGATGTTTATGATGACACACCAATGACGGAGAAAGACTTTTTTGAACTGTTTGGCGAGTCTGACTCGGAATCAGATTTTGAAGGGTTCCGATGAAGTTTTTGGGTATGCAAATTAAATTTAGTATTATATATATATATAATTTTTTTCAATTTCAAATGTTTTTGAATAAATTCATTTAAATTTTTTTTCTCTCATTCTGGGATCGACTTATACGCGAGTTTCCGATTTCTTACGATTTTTTCCTCTGAAAGTGGGGGGTCGACTTATACTCGACTTAACGAAGGTGGGTTAGATAATTAATGGAGATTATCTAACCCACCTTCATTTTGCTGATGACGTAGTCATTTTTGCAACTACCCCATCAGAGCTGCAGAGTATGATCCAGGAACTTGCTGACAAGAGTAAAGAAGTGGGATTAAAAATGAACTTTCAGAAGACAAAAGTGATGTTCAATGCTTTTACAAGAAATGAAGATTTATCGATTGATGGAGAAAAACTGGAGATAACAGATACGTATGTTTATCTTGGACAGCAGATATCAAATGAGGGTCACATTGATGAAGAAATTAATCGGCGTACAAAACTTGCCTGGAGAGCTTTTGGAAGAAACAGCATAATTTTCAAGAGCAATATGCCATTATGTCATAAAAGAAAAGTGTTTGATCAATGCATCCTTCCAGTGCTTACGTATGGTGCAGAGACGTGGACCTTAACTAAAAGAGACATACAAAGGCTGCAGACAACTCAAATCAGCATGGAGAGGTGCATGCTTGGTGTAACCAGGAGAGATAAGAAGAGGAACACGTGGATCCGAAAAATGACAAGAGTGGAAGACATCATGATCAGAGTTAAATCCCTGAAATGGCAATGGGCTGGACATACTGCCAGAAGGACAGATCATCGATGGACAGCCGAAATTTTAGATTGGATTCCAAGGGACAGGAAAAGACCCAGAAAAAGACCACATGGGAGATGGGTGGATGAAATTCGTAAATATGCGGGAGTGACATGGAGGAGACTGGCACAAGACAGACCGTTGTGGAGGAAACTTGGGGAGACCTTCGTCCAGCAGTGGATTGATAATGGTTGATGATGATGATGATGATGATATACGGTAATTTTTCCTGATTTTTGGAACCATTTGCAAATTCCCTGAGAATTCCACGTTTTTCCCTGTTCCCCAGGTTGAGTTGGGAACCCTGTCCTGAATCTGATCCTTCCACGATTTCTTTGGTCTTCCTCTAATTTTCTTTCCTGCCACTTGGGCTGAAAAAATTCTCTCAGTCAGCATCTCAATCACTTATTCTTTCAACATGGCCAAACCACCTAAGAATGTTAGTCTCCACCTTACCAACAAACATTTTGCCTCACATTAGGAAATTAAACACAGATGTGCATTTCTGATGCGACAGTTTAGAAACAATGGTTAAAGACGTCAAAAAACTTGCCAGCCCTGCTGTGGTATCATAGGTTACAACACATAAACAAAACTACATGAACTGATAATTTTAACAATTGTACAACAGCATAAGTCTATCAATAAAGCATGATAACACTAAATACTTTTAATGACAGTACGATGAGTACAGTACCTTCCTCCTGAGCATCGAGAAGCACCCCCCGGTCCTCTCTGCCTGTCCGTTGTTACGTTTATTGTGACCACAGGCAGAACAAAAGTGGAGCCAATAGTGAAGGGTCACAACAGCACCTTGTTCTTTGCATGAAAAGAAAATAGCAGAAGTTAAAATTAAAATCACATTTTTTTTTTTTTCATTGAAGAGTTAAAAGTTCGTAAATCTGAAACACAAATATTAAACTATTCAGGAAGTGAAAACTTGCCATAACACATGCAACAGCAAAGCAACGATTACAATATTTGAGAACAATTAGCTCCCCCTCAATATCAATAACATGTTCCCAAACCGTGAGCACTTTGAGAATTTCATTAAAAGTGCCAGTGTTGTTAGGTCTGCGGAGAATGTTGGTAATTTGAAAGTCCAAATCCTGCTTGTTGTTGCAGAGCAGGGTTCATAATATTTTTTTTCTTCTAATAATTGGATTTCTTTTTTATGGAATAGCTTTTTTTTACGGGTCTTATAGAGGTTATTATTCATCAAAGTTGGTTGTCAAATTTTCGAACTAAAGCCTAGTTCGTCATCAGGACTATGTCACTGGAGTAGTTGCTGCCACTCAATTGGAAGAGTCCATCCGCAATTATCGTTAATTGTGGTACTTCTTCTTCTTGCTACTTTTTTTTTTTATTGGAGGTTTAACGACCACCGTGAGCAACTCAATGGGCTATAAGCAGTCGCCCGTCCCTAATTTAGGGTCACTGGTTCCAGGGAAGGGAGAGAGCCAGTGCCGTAAGACAAACACAACATCCATGCCTGACCGGGATTCGAACCCGGACCCCTTACGGACGAATGATCAGAGGCCAACGCCTTAGACCACTGCGCCACCGGGGCGGCCTTGCTACTTCGATCCCTTCTTCTAGTTTCCTCTTTACTAAGTTTGACTGGTGGGCAATTATTTTCACTGAGTCCCAATTTATGGAGTGTCCACTTGCTTGTATATGTCTGTCTAGCCCTGTTTTGTTCCCAATGTTCCTAATAGCTGCTTGGTGTTCTTTTATTCGGACTTTAATACTTCTCCCTGTTTCTCCTATATAGCTGAGTCATTAATTGTGGTACTTCTTTTTCTTGCTATTTCGATCCCTTCTTCTAGTTTCCTCTTTACTAAGTTTGACTGGTGGGCAATTATTTTCACTGAGTCCCAATTTATGGAGTGTCCACTTGCTTGTATATGTCTGTCTAGCCCTGTTTTGTTCCCAATGTTCCTAATAGCTGCTTGGTGTTCTTTTATTCGGACTTTAATACTTCTCCCTGTTTCTCCTATATAGCTGAGTCATTAATTGTGGTACTTCTTTTTCTTGCTATTTCGATCCCTTCTTCTAGTTTCCTCTTTACTAAGTTTGACTGGTGGGCAATTATTTTCACTGAGTCCCAATTTATGGAGTGTCCACTTGCTTGTATATGTCTGTCTAGCCCTGTTTTGTTCCCAATGTTCCTAATAGCTGCTTGGTGTTCTTTTATTCGGACTTTAATACTTCTCCCTGTTTCTCCTATATAGCTGAGTCATTAATTGTGGTACTTCTTTTTCTTGCTATTTCGATCCCTTCTTCTAGTTTCCTCTTTACTAAGTTTGACTGCTGGGCAATTATTTTCACTGAGTCCCAATTTATGGAGTGTCCACTTGCTTGTATATGTCTGTCTAGCCCTGTTTTGTTCCCAATGTTCCTAATAGCTGCTTGGTGTTCTTTCATTCGGACCTTAATACTTCTCCCTGTTTCTCCTATATAGCTGAGTCCGCAGTTACAGTCGATGCAGTAAATTACTCCTTCCTGCAATTGGATGTCCAATTCTTTCTGCTTTAAAGCTGGCAGGAATTTCTTTATTTTGTTATTCAGATCTGGAGCTAGCCTGATATTATATTTTGCTCCGATCCTTTTCAGGTTCTCGAAAAGTCCCTTGTGGTACATAATTTTGCTGGTGAATTTGAAGTTGGTTTTCTCCTGCTTCTTTTTTGGCACTTGTTTAAATATTTTCTCAACATATGGGGAGGGGTAATTGTTTTCTGCCAATATTTCCTTTAATTCTTCTTTGTGAAGATCTTTCTGAGTATTTAAATCAGATTTTTTTTTTTTTTTTTGAATAAGCATTTAAATAACAGTATTTTTTGTTCCTGTTATGATTTGGAGTTTAACAACCGCTATGAGCAATTTGATGGATTACAAGCAATTATTGCCTGTCCCTAATTTGGGGTCACTGGTTTCACAGAAGGGGTACACAGCTAGCGCCATAAGACAAACACAACATCCATGCCTCACAGGGATTCAAACCTGGGACCCATCTCGAACAAATGATAAGGTGCGAGCGCTTTGACATTCAAACCTGGAGCCATTAGACAAACAGCATCAATGCCTCATCGGGCTTCAGACCTGGGGCCATAAGACAAACACAGCATCCATGCCTCACCGGGATTCAAACCCGGGACCCATCTTGAACAAATGATAAGGTGCGAGTGCTTTGACATTCAAACCTGGAGCCATAAGACAAACACAGCATCAATGCCTCATCGGGATTCAGACCTGGGGCCATAAGACAAACACAGCATCCATGCCTCACCGGGATTCAAACCTGGGACCCATCTCAAACGAATGATAAAGTGCGAGCGCTTTGACATTCAAACCTGGAGCCATAAGACAAACACAGCATCAATGCCTCATCGGGATTCAGACCTGGGGCCATAAGACAAACACAACATCCATGCCTCACCGGGATTCAAACCTGGGACCCATCTCGAACAAATGATAAGGTGAAAGCACTTTGACCTTCAAACCTGGAGCCATAAGACAAACACAGCATCAATGCCTCATTCGGATTCATACCTGGGGCCACAAGACAAACACAACATCTATGCTTCACCGGGATTCAAACCTGGGGCCATAAGACAAACCCAACATCTATGCCTCACCGGGATTCAAACCTGGGGCCATAAGACAAACCCAACATCAATGCCTCATCGAGATTCAGACCTGGGATCCATCTCAAACGAATGATAAGGTACCAGCGATTAGACATTCAAACCTGGGACCCATCTCGAATGAATAAGGTACCAGCGCTTAGACATTCAAACCTGGGAGCCATCTCGAACGAATGATAAGGTGCAAGCGCTTTGACATTCAAACCTGGAACCATAAGACAAACACAGCATCAATGCCTCATCGGGAATCAGACCTGGGGCCATAAGACAAACACAACATCCATGCTTCACCGGGATTTAAACCTTGGACCCATCTCAAACGAATGATAAGGTGCCAGCGCTTAGACCACTGCGCTACAGGAGCGGTAAATAAATATAATGTTCATTCAAATGAGAATGAGCCAAAGGACTAGCAAATTGCGAATGATAAGGTACCAGCGATTAGACATTCAAACCTGGGACCCATCTCGAATGAATAAGGTACCAGCGCTTAGACATTCAAACCTGGGAGCCATCTCGAACGAATGATAAGGTGCAAGCGCTTTGACATTCAAACCTGGAACCATAAGACAAACACAACATCCATGCCTCACCGGGATTCAAACCTTGGACCCATCTCAAACGAATGATAAGGGTACCAGCGATTAGACATTCAAACCAGTGACCCGTCTCGAATGAATAAGGTACCAGCGCTTAGACATTCAAACCTGGGACCATCTCAAACGAATTCAAACCTGGGACCCATCTCGAACGAATGATAACGTGCCAGCGATTAGACCACTGCGCTACAGGAGCGGTAAATAAATGTAATGTTCATTCAAATGAGAATGAGCCAAAGGACTAGCAAATTGCGAATGATAAGGTACCAGCGCTTAGACATTCAAACCTGGGACCCATCTCGAACGAATGATAACGTGCCAGCGCTTAGACCACTGCGCTACAGGAGCGGTAAATAAATGTAATGTTCATTCAAATGAGAATGAGCCAAAGGACTAGCCAATTGCTGAATGGGTTCACTGTGGCAGCGTCAACACAAAACATTAGGTGGCACCACTGTAGTGTTATGAAGCAGTGAAATGTGGAGCTGCGATCATGTGATGACAGAAGCAGTTGACCTTTCAGGGGTCGATCCAGGTTTTTAAAGATCACACCCATTTTTGTGGAATTCTGCCAATTTTTGTGACTTTGCCTATTTTTAGGATAATTTTAATCCTCTGTAATTATTATTCTGACAGTAATTATTGTTTCATTTTTATTTATTCTTATTGTATTGTGTACAGGTCTTTCTTTCAGGAGCTTGTTTTGATGATTGTGTGATGCAGAACGTTTTTTCTTTAAATGTTTTTTTTTTTTTTTTTAATGCAGGGTGTCCCCCTTGCTACCGAACCCGACATTTCTTTAATAATATTAACACCAATGAAGATACTGAAACGAAATTTGAAGTGGACTTACCTCATTTCGTGAGAAATGTGATGACATCGCAACCAGAGTTTGCCGAAAAAAAAATTTGAAAGAGTATTTTTACTCCTTTGAAAAAATTTAGGGAGTGTTTTTTTTTTTTTTTTTTTAAGTGGGGAGTAATTTAGAAAAATTAACAGACGAAATTAAAAAATTTACAAAAATGGTGGGCGATTATGAAAAATCAATCCAGATTTTTTCATATTAAAAAATATTTCACTACCACTCAATGTATTTAGAATTTGGATCCATTTTTCTTTTCATTTTAGTAATATAAATAAATACAATATTCATATTTTAAAACAATAACATTAAATTCATCATGTTTCGTAATGGCAACAGCAACATGTTCAAGAAGTGAATACATTGCACTTTTGATATTCTTATACACTGCTGGACAATTGCTAAGGACGGATCATAAACGGCTATATAGCGCATAAAAAATTAAGTGTGGTTGGATGCCAAGTGAAATAAAATAATGTCAGAATGCCAGGACATTACAAGAAAGACAATTTATTGTGCTATGAAATCCAGAAGGCTTTGGAAAGTGTTCAAGGGACAAACAGGCCATTTTGTGCAGAATACGTAAACGTGAAAAAAATGCAATTACCGTCCGCAGGCGTTCCGGCGTAAGATGTCAATAAGGGATATGGCCACCATGGAGGGCGATGCAAGATTCCACACGTCGTGTCATGCTTTGCACAACATTATCAAGCAGCTGTTGGGGTAATTTATCCCATTCCTCTGTCAGTGCACAGATGAGGGTATCCTTGTTTATTGGAGGGCATTGGCGACCAGGGAGACTCCTCCCCAAAGCATCCCACACATTTTCAATGGGATTCAGATCTGGAGAACATGCTGGCCATACGAGGCGTTGAATATCCTCGCTCTCAAGACACTCCTGGACAGCGACTGTTCGATGACATGTTGCGTTGTCGTCCATGAAAATGAATCTATCACCGACAGCACCACGGAACATGCGAACATGAGGTAGCAGAACATCATTAATGTATCGTTGGCCAGTCATAGTCCCAGTTGGAAGCACATAGAGGGACGTACAGCCATTGATCATGATGCTAGCCCATATCATGACACTACATGTCGGATATCGGTCTCTTTCCTCTATGTTTGCTGGACAATATGCAGTACCACTATCACGCCAAATCAGTTGTCGTCGACAATCAGACGATCGACTGTATCTACTTTCATCTGAGAAGAGGACAGCAGACCAGTCGTTATCAATCCAATTGCGATGTTGATGGCACCATTGCAAATGGGCGGTACGGTGACGTCTGGACAATGGGATGCACACAACAGGACGGCGGGCGTATAGTCCTCCTTCATGCAAACGTCTGGCAACAGTTTTTCGGGAGATCCGCTTGCCAGTAGCAGCCATAAACTGATTTGCTACCTCACTAGCTGTGCTGCGCCGGTGTCTTTTTGTTGACAGCACTATGTACAGATCTTCTGCAGGTGTCGTACTGCGAACACGACCTCCCCCGTGACGTTTGCTACACTCTCCATTTGTTTGAAATGATTTCCAAAGCCTTGAAACAACACTGTGGCTGACGTCGAACTTCCTGGCAACATCTGTTATTTTTCGCCCTTCTTCAATCTTGCCAATAATACGGCCACGCGTAAAATCATCTAGGTGATGTCGGGAAGACATACTGAAAATTGCAAGTTCGTCAATTGATTCTTTCCCTTTCAACTTTGCGTTTGAACAACAACGGTCAATACGCGTCAAATCCTTTATATCTCTTATCAGCGCTATGACGTCACGAACAAGTTCGGCAATCCAAAATTTGCATACGTACAACACGTCTTACTGTATCCCGCTTATGCTAATTTCCGCATTTTCCTGCCTTCCATTTTATGGTTGCTATCGTTGCTATTGTCATCCGTCCTTAGCAATTGTCCGGCAGTGTAGATATCTAAAAATATCTAAAACTTATATAGATTAACATTAAATTTATCATGTTTCGTAATGGCAACAGCAACATGTTCAAGAAGTGAATACATTGCACTTTTGATATTCTTATAGATATCTAAAAATATCTAAAACTTATATAGATTAACATTAAATTTATCATGTTTCGTAATGGCAACAGCAACATGTTCAAGAAGTGAATACATTGCATTTTTGATATTCTTATAGATATCTGAAAATATCTAAAACTTATATAGATTAACATTAAATTTATCATGTTTCGTAATGGCAACAGCAACATGTTCAAGAAGTGAATACATTGCACTTTTGATATTCTTATAGATATCTAAAAATATCTAAAACTTATATAGATTAACATTAAATTTATCATGTTTCGTAATGGCAACAGCAACATGTTCAAGAAGTGAATACATTGCACTTTTGATATTCTTATAGATATCTAAAAATATCTAAAACTTATATAGATTAACATTAAATTTATCATGTTTCGTAATGGCAACAGCAACATGTTCAAGAAGTGAATACATTGCACTTTTGATATTCTTATAGATATCTAAAAATATCTAAAACTTATATAGATTAACATTAAATTTATCATGTTTCGTAATGGCAACAGCAACATGTTCAAGAAGTGAATACATTGCACTTTTGATATTCTTATAGATATCTAAAAATATCTAAAACTTATATAGATTAACATTAAATTTATCATGTTTCGTAATGGCAACAGCAACATGTTCAAGAAGTGAATACATTGCACTTTTGATATTCTTATAGATATCTGAAAATATCTAAAACTTATATAGATTAACATTAAATTTATCATGTTTCGTAATGGCAACAGCAACATGTTCAAGAAGTGAATACATTGCACTTTTGATATTCTTATAGATATCTGAAAATATCTAAAACTTATATAGATTAACATTAAATTTATCATGTTTCGTAATGGCAACAGCAACATGTTCAAGAAGTGAATACATTGCACTTTTGATATTCTTATAGATATCTGAAAATATCTAAAACTTATATAGATTAACATTAAATTTATCATGTTTCGTAATGGCAACAGCAACATGTTCAAGAAGTGAATACATTGCACTTTTGATATTCTTATAGATATCTAAAAATATCTAAAACTTATATAGATTAACATTAAATTTATCATGTTTCGTAATGGCAACAGCAACATGTTCAAGAAGTGAATACATTGCACTTTTGATATTCTTATAGATATCTAAAAATATCTAAAACTTATATAGATTAACATTAAATTTATCATGTTTCGTAATGGCAACAGCAACATGTTCAAGAAGTGAATACATTGCACTTTTGATATTCTTATAGATATCTGAAAATATCTAAAACTTATATAGATTAACATTAAATTTATCATGTTTCGTAATGGCAACAGCAACATGTTCAAGAAGTGAATACATTGCACTTTTGATATTCTTATAGATATCTAAAAATATCTAAAACTTATATAGATTAACATTAAATTTATCATGTTTCGTAATGGCAACAGCAACATGTTCAAGAAGTGAATACATTGCACTTTTGATATTCTTATAGATATCTAAAAATATCTAAAACTTATATAGATTAACATTAAATTTATCATGTTTCGTAATGGCAACAGCAACATGTTCAAGAAGTGAATACATTGCACTTTTGATATTCTTATAGATATCTAAAAATATCTAAAACTTATATAGATTAACATTAAATTTATCATGTTTCGTAATGGCAACAGCAACATGTTCAAGAAGTGAATACATTGCACTTTTGATATTCTTATAGATATCTAAAAATATCTAAAACTTATATAGATTAAGATAATACAACGTAGTTGTCACAAATGTTTATTTTCTCAAGCCGACCATGGTTGTTTCGCTGGGTATTGACCTAGCTTCATCAGGACGAGTGGCACGTAAATATTCCAATTGTATATGACATCATAAATGGTTTTTACAGTCACGTGTTTTGGTTAGATGCTTCCACGCGTTTGATAGAAATGGCGTGGATGCCATGTCATTAACAAGTTGCGAAGACTTCTGATATATATGGAAAGCTTCCAAACTATCAAGTTTAGTGGTTGAATCTGGCTTGTCAATAAGTTTTGCTTCTTCAAAGAGAAATCCGTGATCCTTTTCATAACAGAGTTTAGCCATCGATGACTTCTTTAGGTCACAATTCCGAATGTAGGTCTTGTGCTCCTTTAATCGAAAACGCAAGGCTCTACGGGTCTGTCCTATATACGAAGCGCCGCATTCACATGGAATTTGATAAATTCCCCACGAGTTTTTGTCTTCCACATAGTCCTTTGATCCTAAAAATCTCATTTTGTTTATGGGTTTAAAAATCACCTTAAAATTAAAGGTTCTGAGAATTTTTGTAATTTTGAAGGCAATGTCACGGGGAAAATGGAATAATGGCAAAATTCTCTCGCAATGGGCGCATCACAGGAGTTAATGTGGAAATTCCCCACGAGTTTTTGTCTTCCACATAGTCCTTTGATCCTAAAAATCTCAGTTTGTTTATGGGTTTAAAAATCACCTTAAAATTAAAGGTTTTGAGAATTTTTTGTAATTTTGAAGGCAATGTCACGGGGAAAATGGAATAATGGCAAAATTCTCTCGCAATGGGCGCATCACAGGAGTTAATGTGGAAATTCCCCACGAGTTTTTGTCTTCCACCATAGTCCTTTGATCCTAAAAATCTCATTTTGTTTATGGGTTTAAAAATCACCTTAAAATTAAAGGTTTTGAGAATTTTTTGTAATTTTGAAGGCAATGTCACGGGGAAAATGGAATAATGGCAAAATTCTCTCGCAATGGGCGCATCACAGGAGTTAATGTGGAAATTCCCCACGAGTTTTTGTCTTCCACCATAGTCCTTTGATCCTAAAAATCTCATTTTGTTTATGGGTTTAAAAATCACCTTAAAATTAAAGGTTTTGAGAATTTTTGTAATTTTGAAGGCAATGTCACGGGGAAAATGGAATAATGGCAAAATTCTCTCGCAATGGGCGCATCACAGGAGTTAATGTGGAAATTCCCCACGAGTTTTTGTCTTCCACATAGTCCTTTGATCCTAAAAATCTCATTTTGTTTATGGGTTTAAAAATCACCTTAAAATTAAAGGTTTTGAGAATTTTTGTAATTTTGAAGGCAATGTCACGGGAAAATGGAATAATGGCAAAATTCTCTCGCAATGGGCGCATCACAGGAGTTAATGTGGAAATTCCCCACGAGTTTTTGTCTTCCACATAGTCCTTTGATCCTAAAAATCTCATTTTGTTTATGGGTTTAAAAATCACCTTAAAATTAAAGGTTTTGAGAATTTTTGTAATTTTGAAGGCAATGTCACGGGGAAAATGGAATAATGGCAAAATTCTCTCGCAATGGGCGCATCACAGGAGTTAATGTGGAAATTCCCCACGAGTTTTTGTCTTCCACATAGTCCTTTGATCCTAAAAATCTCATTTTGTTTATGGGTTTAAAAATCACCTTAAAATTAAAGGTTTTGAGAATTTTTTGTAATTTTGAAGGCAATGTCACGGGGAAAATGGAATAATGGCAAAATTCTCTCGCAATGGGCGCATCACAGGAGTTAATGTGGAAATTCCCCACGAGTTTTTGTCTTCCACCATAGTCCTTTGATCCTAAAAATCTCATTTTGTTTATGGGTTTAAAAATCACCTTAAAATTAAAGGTTTTGAGAATTTTTGTAATTTTGAAGGCAATGTCACGGGGAAAATGGAATAATGGCAAAATTCTCTCGCAATGGGCGCATCACAGGAGTTAATGTGGAAATTCCCCACGAGTTTTTGTCTTCCACATAGTCCTTTGATCCTAAAAATCTCATTTTGTTTATGGGTTTAAAAATCACCTTAAAATTAAAGGTTTTGAGAATTTTTGTAATTTTGAAGGCAATGTCACGGGGAAAATGGAATAATGGCAAAATTCTCTCGCAATGGGCGCATCACAGGAGTTAATGTGGAAATTCCCCACGAGTTTTTGTCTTCCACATAGTCCTTTGATCCTAAAAATCTCATTTTGTTTATGGGTTTAAAAATCACCTTAAAATTAAAGGTTTTGAGAATTTTTGTAATTTTGAAGGCAATGTCACGGGGAAAATGGAATAATGGCAAAATTCTCTCGCAATGGGCGCATCACAGGAGTTAATGTGGAAATTCCCCACGAGTTTTTGTCTTCCACATAGTCCTTTGATCCTAAAAATCTCATTTTGTTTATGGGTTTAAAAATCACCTTAAAATTAAAGGTTTTGAGAATTTTTGTAATTTTGAAGGCAATGTCACGGGGAAAATGGAATAATGGCAAAATTCTCTCGCAATGGGCGCATCACAGGAGTTAATGTGGAAATTCCCCACGAGTTTTTGTCTTCCACATAGTCCTTTGATCCTAAAAATCTCATTTTGTTTATGGGTTTAAAAATCACCTTAAAATTAAAGGTTCTGAGAATTTTTTGTAATTTTGAAGGCAATGTCACGGGGAAAATGGAATAATGGCAAAATTCTCTCGCAATGGGCGCATCACAGGAGTTAATGTGGAAATTCCCCACGAGTTTTTGTCTTCCACATAGTCCTTTGATCCTAAAAATCTCATTTTGTTTATGGGTTTAAAAATCACCTTAAAATTAAAGGTTTTGAGAATTTTTGTAATTTTGAAGGCAATGTCACGGGGAAAATGGAATAATGGCAAAATTCTCTCGCAATGGGCGCATCACAGGAGTTAATGTGGAAATTCCCCACGAGTTTTTGTCTTCCACCATAGTCCTTTGATCCTAAAAATCTCATTTTGTTTATGGGTTTAAAAATCACCTTAAAATTAAAGGTTTTGAGAATTTTTTGTAATTTTGAAGGCAATGTCACGGGGAAAATGGAATAATGGCAAAATTCTCTCGCAATGGGCGCATCACAGGAGTTAATGTGGAAATTCCCCACGAGTTTTTGTCTTCCACATAGTCCTTTGATCCTAAAAATCTCATTTTGTTTATGGGTTTAAAAATCACCTTAAAATTAAAGGTTCTGAGAATTTTTGTAATTTTGAAGGCAATGTCACGGGGAAAATGGAATAATGGCAAAATTCTCTCGCAATGGGCGCATCACAGGAGTTAATGTGGAAATTCCCCACGAGTTTTTGTCTTCCACATAGTCCTTTGATCCTAAAAATCTCATTTTGTTTATGGGTTTAAAAATCACCTTAAAATTAAAGGTTTTGAGAATTTTTTGTAATTTTGAAGGCAATGTCACGGGGAAAATGGAATAATGGCAAAATTCTCTCGCAATGGGCGCATCACAGGAGTTAATGTGGAAATTCCCCACGAGTTTTTGTCTTCCACCATAGTCCTTTGATCCTAAAAATCTCATTTTGTTTATGGGTTTAAAAATCACCTTAAAATTAAAGGTTTTGAGAATTTTTGTAATTTTGAAGGCAATGTCACGGGGAAAATGGAATAATGGCAAAATTCTCTCCAAATGGGTGCATCACAGGAGTTAATGTGGAGATGGACTTTGGTTTCCGGAATTTTGTCAGAGCCTTGTCTATGATGGAAGGGTTGTATCCTCGCTGTACTGCAACACATTTAAGGAAATGAAGTTCTTTTTCCAAACTGTCCTTATGTATCGCGCGATATACGCAACTGTAAAAGGCACCGAGTTTTTGTTGATAAGGGTGATCAGTTGCGATTGTTTCACGCAATGCATCCAATGTTTTTGGATGGGTTTTGTAAACTCTATCCTTTAAGTAGTCCCATAAAAAAACGCCAGGGGAAGTTAAGTCCGGAGATCGGGGAGGCCATATGTTTTTTGAAATTAATCTGTCATCAAAGAAGCTGGTTATGAGTTCCATCACTAACAACACTAACGTTTATTGCCGCATATTCAATGAATTTGTGGAACAACTTGATGACATTGAATTGACAGAGAGCTACTTTCAGCAGGATGGCGCTACGTGTCACACATCGAAAGTCTCAATGGAACTCATAACCAGCTTCTTTGATGACAGATTAATTTCAAAAAACATATGGCCTCCCCGATCTCCGGAGTTAACTTCCCCTGACCTTTTTTTTATGGGGCTACTTAAAGGATAGTTTACAAAACCCATCCAAAAACATTGGATGCATTGCGTGAAACAATCACGACTGAAATTGGCAATGTTACTGCTCGTACTCTACATGAGACATCACTGAATATGGTGCGGCGTGTTCAACTGTGTTTACAAGAAAATGGAGGACAATTCCAACATTTGCTTTGATAAAATGATCCACATGTATAATTCTCAACTTACTGTATGATTTTGTTGTTATTTATAAAAAAGTTATAAGTAAATCACATGGTACTGGTTAAAATGGATCACCCAATAGAATTAAGTATATTAATCTGAGTAAAGCCTTAAATAAGTATTTTACTACTTGTAAATAACATTTTTTTTTAATCTGTAGACAAGCAAAAACTTTCTGCTAAGTCGGCTAATAATTTGGAAACTATCCGCGTACAGCATACGTTCTGCTACCAACTTTTAATAAACACTTGATTGATGAAGAAAATTTGTGCCAAATAAGATGTACATAAGCAGGGGTAGAAAAATATTACGAAATTTGGTGGCCAGCTAATTTTTTTAGTGGCCAGACCTGGACCTGCGGGGCGGGTGGTATATATAATATCAAAGTCATGTGCACTTCTGTCCAAAAAAATTTCTACCCTCAGCTTATCTAAGGAAAGCTCTCTCCCTGGCAGAAAAAAAAACAGTACTCTTTTTTTTTTTTTTTATCTGGGGCTTGCAAATTCTTGAATAACCTTAATTTTTGTCGTTTATCCCCAGACCCTGGAATCTGCACAATTTTTTTTTAGCTTCGTGTAATCTGTGCCGGCGTATAATTCACAGATTGTGACATTCAGAAAAAAATTTTAAAATCACCATATAATCCGCACATCACAAATGTTGGATCAAAAAGCGGAATTTTCGACACAAAAGTCGGTCAAATAGAGTTCGAGAAATAAAAAAAAACGATCTAATTAAATAAAGAAATTCATTTTTAAAGGAAACTTTTTTCAATATATTTTTATCTTCGGACACAAAAGAAGCTTTGTGGCACATGGCGTCCAGAGAGCACATATGTTAATCACGCCGATGCAGTAGCTCCAATTGCATTACACATTGCCAATGATGAAACACTGATACAGAACAATTCACAAAAATGCTGTATATACAAATAAAGGTAACTTGATCATGCTAGTTACGTTAAATGAAAACTTTTACAAAAAAAGTTTGTAAGTTGGAAGCTTTCGACCTTATCTTAGGTCTTCATCATGCCAATGGAGGACTAAGATTGTTGAAAGATTCTACATTTGAATGTTTTTCTATTTTTGTTGCCAAAACTTAGAATTGATCTCCAGATCAATTTTAAGGCTTTCGTGGTAACAGAGGGCAAAACGATTGTCAAAAGAAGCAATTCGTTTTGCTTCGTTCCAGCGGGGAATTGTAGATGAGTCTTCCATTGTCAAAATAGACAAGGCTATATTAGGATTGGCTTTCAAAACATCTCTTTTATGTTCTAAAATTCTGTGGTTAATGCTCCTGTATGTGCTTCCATCAGCAGTTACCACGGCTCTGAAATCCTGCGGTATTGAAGATGCATACATTAATATTATTAATAACATCTATGAAAATGCAAGTGCAAAGATTCGGCTGTTTGAAAATACAACACACATAAAAATTGGAAAGGGAGTGAAACCAGGTGACACCATATCTCCGAAGCTCTTTAATGCCACATTGGAAAATGTCTTTCAATCACTGAACTGGGAAAACAAAGGGATAAAGATTAATGGAGATTATCTAACCCACCTTCGTTTTGCTGATGACATAGTCATTTTTGCAACTACCCCATCAGAGCTGCAGAGTATGATCCAGGAACTTGCTGACAAGAGTAAAGAAGTGGGATTAAAAATGAACTTTCAGAAGACAAAAGTGATGTTCAATGCTTTTACAAGAAATGAAGATTTATCGATTGATGGAGAAAAACTGGAGATAACAGATACGTATGTTTATCTTGGACAGCAGATATCAAGTGAGGGTCACATTGATGAAGAAATTAATCGGCGTACAAAACTTGCCTGGGGAGCTTTTGGAAGAAACAGCATAATTTTCAAGAGCAATATGCCATTATGTCTTAAAAGAAAAGTGTTCGATCAATGCATCCTTCCAGTGCTTACGTATGGTGCAGAGACGTGGACCTTAACTAAAAGAGACATACAAAGGCTGCAGACAACTCTAAGCAGCATGGAGAGGTGCATGCTTGGTATAACCAGGAGAGATAAGAAGAGGAACTCGTGGATCCGAAAAATGACGAGAGTAGAAGACATTGTGATCAGAGTTAAATCACTGAAATGGCAATGGGCTGGACATACTGCCAGAAGGACAGACGATAGATGGACAGCCGAAATTTTAGATTGGATTCCAAGGGACAGGAAAAGACCCAGAAGAAGACCACATGGGAGATGGGTGGATGAAATTCGTAAATATGTGGGAGTGACATGGAGGAGACTGGCACAAGATAGACCGTTGTGGAGGAAACTTGGGGAGACCTTCGTCCAGCAGTGGATTGATAATGGTTGACAATGATGATGATGATGATGATGTGCTTCCAATGTATAAGTTATCACCTGTTGAAGAAGAGATAGGAATGCAGTAAACTCCTGGGAGGTCCAGATTTTCAACTTTGTCCCTATCACTTTGTAGAAGTTCCAAGATGGTAACCAAAACTTCTAAAAAGAATCTGTTAACTTATAAGCATAGGAAGGATGGTAAGGAACAGAACCAGAGAATTTCAGGTTTTCTTTCTTTTGAGGAAGGAGGCATTCAATTTTCGAATTGTTTTCATATTTCTTTATAAGGGAGTTGACTGTAAGAGCAACAAAACCATGAGAGAGGGCTATTGTAGAAATTTTGGAGAATTCTTCTTGAAGAGAAAGTTGGTTGTTGCAAATGATATGAGCCCTGTGGATGCAGGACTTCAATGCTGCAAGCTTGTAGAGATGCAGGGTGAAAGATTTGTAGGGAATGATGTTAGTGGCCGCAGAAGGTTTACGATAGACGGAACGAGTAATCAAGCTACCTTTGCCATAATACAGTATAATGTACCTTTGCCATGGTATACCTTGCAAAAAGTATAATGTCATCTACAGGTAAAAGAATTATCTTTGAATCTCTGTTTAGTCACATACATGCTGAACAAAAAGAAACAACCAGGCCTGCTATGGCAATATTTTTTAAGAAGTGCAGCTGCTTGGAAAATGAATGGAAGTGAAGGTGGGCTTTGAGAGAAACCTAATCTGCTGACGAATCAGCCTGGAGAGACCAAAGGGTTAAGGTTACTAAAGCAACCTTTGCCATAATACAGTATAATGTACCTTTGCCATAGTATACCTTGCAAAAAGTACAATGTCATCTACAGGTAAAAGAATAATCTTTGAATCTCTGTTTAGTCACATATATGCTGAACAAAAAGAAACAACCAGGCCTGTTATGGCAATATTTTTAAGAAGATGCAGCTGCTTGGAAAATGAATGGAAGTGAAGGTGGGCTTTGAGAGAAACCTAATCTGCTGACGAATCAGCCTGGAGAGACCAAAGGGTTAAGGTTACTAAAGCAACCTTTGCCATAATACAGTATAATGTACCTTTGCCATAGTATACCTTGCAAAAAGTACAATGTCATCTACAGGTAAAAGAATTATCTTTGAAGCTCTGTTTAGTCACATATATGCTGAACAAAAAGAAACAACCAGGCCTGTTATTGTTATGGCAATATTTTTTAAGAAGTGCAGCTGCTTGGAAAATGAATGGAAGTGAAGGTGGGCTTTGAGAGAAACCTAATCTGCTGACGAATCAGCCTGGAGCGACAAAAGGGTCAAGGTTACTAAAGCAACCTTTGCCATAATACAGTATAATGTACCTTTGCCACGGTATACCTTGCAAAAAGTATAATGTCATCAACAGGTAAAAGAATTATCTTTGAATCTCTGTTTAGTCACATATATGCTGAACAAAAAGAAACAACCAGGCCTGTTATGGCAATATTTTTAAGAAGATGCAGCTGCTTGGAAAATGAATGGAAGTGAAGGTGGGCTTTGAGAGAAACTTAATCTGCTGACGAATCAGCCTGGAGCGACAAAAGGGTCAAGGTTACTAAAGCAACCTTTGCCATAATACAGTATAATGTACCTTTGCCACGGTATACCTTGCAAAAAGTATAATGTCATCAACAGGTAAAAGAATTATCTTTGAACCTCTGTTTAGACACATATATGCTGAACAAAAAGAAACAACCAGGCCTGTTATGGCAATATTTTTTTTTTTTTTTTTTTTAAGAAGATGCAGCTGTTTGGAAAATGAATGGAAATGAAGGTGGGCTTTGAGAGAAACTTAATCTGCTGACAGATCAGCCTGGAGTGACCAAAGGGTCAATGTTACTAAAGCAACCTTTGCCATAATACAGTATAATGTACCTTTGCCATGGTATACCTTGCAAAAAGTATAATGTCATCTACAGGTAAAAGAATTATCTTTGAATCTCTGTTTAGTCACATATATGCTGAACAAAAAGAAACAACCAGGCCTGTTATGGCAATATTTTTTAAGAAGTGCAGCTGCTTGGAAAATGAATGGAAGTGAAGGTGGGCTTTGAGAGAAACTTAATCTGCTGACAGATCAGCCTGGAGTGACCAAAGGGTCAATGTTACTAAAGCACCCTTTGCCATAATACCGTATAATGTGCCTTTGCAACGATATATTTCATCTTTGCCATGGTATCATCATCATTGTTAACCATTATCAACCACTGCTGGACAAAGGTCTCCCCAAGTTTCCTCCACAACGGTCTGTCTTGTGCCAGTCTGCTCCATGTTACTCCCGCATACTTTCGAATTCCATCCACCCATCTCCCACATGGTCTTCTTCTGGGTCTTTTCCTGCCCCTCGGAATCCAATCTAAAATTTCGGCTGTCCATCGATGGTCTGTTCTTCTGGCAGTATGTCCAGCCCATTGCCATTTCAGGGATTTAACTCTGATCATGATGTCTTCCACTCTCGTCATTTTTCGGATCCTCTTCTTATCTCTCCTGGTTACACCAAGCATGCACCTCTCCATGCTGCTTTGAGTTGTCTGCAGCCTTTGTATGTCTCTTTTAGTTAAGGTTCACGTCTCTGCACCATACTGGAAGGATGCATTGATCAAACACTTTTCTTTTAAGACATAATGGCATACTGCTCTTGAAAATTATGCTGTTTCTTCCAAAAGCTTTCCAGGCAAGTTTTGTACGCCGATTAATTTCTTCATTAATGTGACCCTCACTTGATATCTGCTGTCCAAGATAAATGTATGTGTCTGTTATCTCCAGCTTTTCTCCATCAATCGATAAATCTTCATTTCGTATAAAAGCATTGAACATCACTTTTGTCTTCTGAAAGTTCATTTTTAACCCCACTTTTTTACTCTTGTCAGCAAGTTCTTGGATCATACTCTGCAGCTCTGATGGGGTAGTAGTTGTAAAAATGACTATGTCATCCTTGCAAAAAGTATAATATCATCTACAGGTAAAAGAATTATCTTTGAACCTCTGTTTAGACACATATATGCTGAACAAAAAGAAACAACCAGGCCTGTTATGGCAATATTTCTTTTTTTTTTTTTTTTTTTTTTTTTAAAGATGCAGCTGCTTGGAAAATGAATGGAAATGAAGGTGGGCTTTGAGAGAAACTTAATCTACTGACAGATCAGCCTGGAGTGACCAAAGGGTCAATGTTACTAAAGCAACCTTTGCCATGGTACACCTTGCAAAAAGTAAAATGTCATCTACAGGTAAAAGAATTATCTTTGAATCTCTGTTTAGTCACATATATGCTGAACAAAAAGAAACAACCTGGCCTGTTATGGCAATATTTTTTATGAAGTGCAGCTGCTTGGAAAATGAATGGAAGTGAAGGTGGGCTTTGAGAGAAACTTAATCTGCTGACAGATCAGCCTGGAGCAACCAAAGGGTCAAGGTTACTAAAGCAACCTTTGCCATAATACAGTATAATGTACCTTTGCCATAGTATACCTTGCAAAAAGTACAATGTCATCTACAGGTAAAAGAATTATCTTTGAAGCTCTGTTTAGTCACATATATGCTGAACAAAAAGAAACAACCAGGCCTGTTATTGTTATGGCAATATTTTTTAAGAAGTGCAGCTGCTTGGAAAATGAATGGAAGTGAAGGTGGGCTTTGAGAGAAACTTAATCTGCTGACAGATCAGCCTGGAGTGACCAAAGGGTCAATGTTACTAAAGCACCCTTTGCCATAATACCGTATAATGTGCCTTTGCCACGATATATTTCATCTTTGCCATGGTATCATCATCATTGTCAACCATTATCAATCCACTGCTGGACAAAGGTCTCCCCAAGTTTCCTCCACAACGGTCTGTCTTGTGCCAGTCTGCTCCATGTTACTCCCGCATACTTTCGAATTCCATCCACCCATCTCCCACATGGTCTTCTTCTGGGTCTTTTCTGCCCCTCGGAATCCAATCTAAAATTTCGGCTGTCCATCGATGGTCTGTTCTTCTGGCAGTATGTCCAGCCCATTGCCATTTCAGGGATTTAACTCTGATCATGATGTCTTCCACTCTCGTCATTTTTCGGATCCACGAGTTCCTCTTCTTATCTCTCCTGGTTACACCAAGCATGCACCTCTCCATGCTGCTTTGAGTTGTCTGCAGCCTTTGTATGTCTCTTTTAGTTAAGGTTCACGTCTCTGCACCATACTGGAAGGATGCATTGATCAAACACTTTTCTTTTAAGACATAATGGCATACTGCTCTTGAAAATTATGCTGTTTCTTCCAAAAGCTTTCCAGGCAAGTTTTGTACGCCGATTAATTTCTTCATTAATGTGACCCTCACTTGATATCTGCTGTCCAAGATAAATGTATGTGTCTGTTATCTCCAGCTTTTCTCCATCAATCGATAAATCTTCATTTCGTATAAAAGCATTGAACATCACTTTTGTCTTCTGAAAGTTCATTTTTAACCCCACTTTTTTACTCTTGTCAGCAAGTTCTTGGATCATACTCTGCAGCTCTGATGGGGTAGTTGTAAAAATGACTATGTCATCCTTGCAAAAAGTATAATATCATCTACAGGTAAAAGAATTATCTTTAAACCTCTGTTTAGACACATATATGCTGAACAAAAAGAAACAACCAGGCCTGTTATGGCAATATTTTATTTTTTATTTTTTTTTAAGAAGATGCAGCTGCTTGGAAAATGAATGGAAATGAAGGTGGGCTTTGAGAGAAACTTAATCTGCTGACAGATCAGCCTGGAGCAACCAAAGGGTCAAGGTTACTAAAGCAACCTTTGCCATAATACAGTATAATGTACCTTTGCCATAGTATACCTTGCAAAAAGTACAATGTCATCTACAGGTAAAAGAATTATCTTTGAAGCTCTGTTTAGTCACATATATGCTGAACAAAAAGAAACAACCAGGCCTGTTATTGTTATGGCAATATTTTTAAGAAGTGCAGCTGCTTGGAAAATGAATGGAAGTGAAGGTGGGCTTTGAGAGAAACTTAATCTGCTGACAGATCAGCCTGGAGTGACCAAAGGGTCAATGTTACTAAAGCACCCTTTGCCATAATACCGTATAATGTGCCTTTGCAACGATATATTTCATCTTTGCCATGGTATCATCATCATTGTCAACCATTATCAATCCACTGCTGGACAAAGGTCTCCCCAAGTTTCCTCCACAACGGTCTGTCTTGTGCCAGTCTGCTCCATGTTACTCCCGCATACTTTCGAATTCCATCCACCCATCTCCCACATGGTCTTCTTCTGGGTCTTTTCCTGCCCCTCGGAATCCAATCTAAAATTCCGGCTGTCCATCGATGGTCTGTTCTTCTGGCAGTATGTCCAGCCCATTGCCATTTCAGGGATTTAACTCTGATCATGATGTCTTCCACTCTCGTCATTTTTCGGATCCACGAGTTCCTCTTCTTATCTCTCCTGGTTACACCAAGCATGCACCTCTCCATGCTGCTTTGAGTTGTCTGCAGCCTTTGTATGTCTCTTTTAGTTAAGGTTCACGTCTCTGCACCATACTGGAAGGATGCATTGATCAAACACTTTTCTTTTAAGACATAATGGCATACTGCTCTTGAAAATTATGCTGTTTCTTCCAAAAGCTTTCCAGGCAAGTTTTGTACGCCGATTAATTTCTTCATTAATGTGACCCTCACTTGATATCTGCTGTCCAAGATAAATGTATGTGTCTGTTATCTCCAGCTTTTCTCCATCAATCGATAAATCTTCATTTCGTATAAAAGCATTGAACATCACTTTTGTCTTCTGAAAGTTCATTTTTAACCCCACTTTTTTACTCTTGTCAGCAAGTTCTTGGATCATACTCTGCAGCTCTGATGGGGTAGTTGTAAAAATGACTATGTCATCCTTGCAAAAAGTATAATATCATCTACAGGTAAAAGAATTATCTTTAAACCTCTGTTTAGACACATATATGCTGAACAAAAAGAAACAACCAGGCCTGCTATGGCAATATTTTATTTTTTATTTTTTTTAAGAAGATGCAGCTGCTTGGAAAATGAATGGAAATGAAGGTGGGCTTTGAGAGAAACTTAATCTGCTGACAGATCAGCCTGGAGTGACCAAAGGGTCAATGTTACTAAAGCAACCTTTGCCATAATACAGTATAATGTACCTTTGCCATGGTATACCTTGCAAAAAGTAAAATGTCATCTACAGGTAAAAGAATTATCTTTGAATCTCTGTTTAGTCACATATATGCTGAACAAAAAGAAACAACCAGGCCTGTTATTGTTATGGCAATATTTTTTAAGAAGTGCAGCTGCTTGGAAAATGATTGGAAGTGAAGGTGGGCTTTGAGAGAAACCTAATCTGCTGACGAATCAGCCTAGAGCGACAAAAGGGTCAAGGTTACTAAAGCAACCTTTGCCATAATACAGTATAATGTACCTTTGCCATAGTATACCTTGCAAAAAGTACAATGTCATCTACAGGTAAAAGAATTATCTTTGAAGCTCTGTTTAGTCACATATATGCTGAACAAAAAGAAACAACCAGGCCTGTTATTGTTATGGCAATATTTTTTAAGAAGATGCAGCTGCTTGGAAAATGAATGGAAGTGAAGGTGGGCTTCGAGAGAAACTTAATCTGCTGACGGATCAGCCTGGAGCAACCAAAGGGTCAAGGTTACTAAAGCATTCGTTTCCATAACACAGTATAATGCACCCTTGCCATGGTATACCTTGAAAAAAGTATAATGTCATCTACAGGTAAAAGAATTATCTTTGAATCTCTTTTTAGTCACATATATGCTGAACAAAAAGAAACAACCAGGCCTGTTATGGCAATATTTTTTAAGAAGATGCAGCTGCTTGGAAAATGAATGGAAGTGAAGGTGGGCTTTGAGAGAAACTTAATCTGCTGACAGATCAGCCTGGAGCAACCAAAGGGTAAAGGTTACTAAAGCAACCTTTGCCATAATACAGTATAATGTACCTTTGCCACAGTATATTTCATCATTGCCATGGTATACCTTGCAAAAAGTATAATGTCATCTACAGGTAAAAGAATTATCTTTGAATCTCTGTTTAGTCACATATATGCTGAACAAAAAGAAACAACCAGGTCTGTTATGGCAATATTTTTTAAGAAGATGCAGCTGCTTGGAAAATGAATGGAAGTGAAGGTGGGCTTCGAGAGAAACTTAATCTGCTGACAGATCAGCCTGGAGTGACCAAAGGGTCAATGTTACTAAAGCAACCTTTGCCATAATACAGTATAATGTACCTTTGCCATGGTATACCTTGCAAAAAGTAAAATGTCATCTACAGGTAAAAGAATTATCTTTGAATCTCTGTTTAGTCACATATATGCTGAACAAAAAGAAACAACCAGGCCTGTTATTGTTATGGCAATATTTTTTAAGAAGTGCAGCTGCTTGGAAAATGATTGGAAGTGAAGGTGGGCTTTGAGAGAAACCTAATCTGCTGACGAATCAGCCTAGAGCGACAAAAGGGTCAAGGTTACTAAAGCAACCTTTGCCATAATACAGTATAATGTACCTTTGCCATGGTATACCTTGCAAAAAGTAAAATGTCATCTACAGGTAAAAGAATTATCTTTGAAGCTCTGTTTAGTCACATATATGCTGAACAAAAAGAAACAACCAGGCCTGTTATTGTTATGGCAATATTTTTTAAGAAGTGCAGCTGCTTGGAAAATGATTGGAAGTGAAGGTGGGCTTTGAGAGAAACCTAATCTGCTGACGAATCAGCCTAGAGCGACAAAAGGGTCAAGGTTACTAAAGCAACCTTTGCCATAATACAGTATAATGTACCTTTGCCATAGTATACCTTGCAAAAAGTACAATGTCATCTACAGGTAAAAGAATTATCTTTGAAGCTCTGTTTAGTCACATATATGCTGAACAAAAAGAAACAACCAGGCCTGTTATTGTTATGGCAATATTTTTTAAGAAGATGCAGCTGCTTGGAAAATGAATGGAAGTGAAGGTGGGCTTCGAGAGAAGCTTAATCTGCTGACGGATCAGCCTGGAGCAACCAAAGGGTCAAGGTTACTAAAGCATTCGTTTCCATAACACAGTATAATGCACCCTTGCCATGGTATACCTTGAAAAAAGTATAATGTCATCTACAGGTAAAAGAATTATCTTTGAATCTCTTTTTAGTCACATATATGCTGAACAAAAAGAAACAACCAGGCCTGTTATGGCAATATTTTTTAAGAAGATGCAGCTGCTTGGAAAATGAATGGAAGTGAAGGTGGGCTTTGAGAGAAACTTAATCTGCTGACAGATCAGCCTGGAGCAACCAAAGGGTAAAGGTTACTAAAGCAACCTTTGCCATAATACAGTATAATGTACCTTTGCCACAGTATATTTCATCATTGCCATGGTATACCTTGCGAAAAGTATAATGTCATCTACAGGTAAAAGAATTATCTTTGAATCTCTGTTTAGTCACATATATGCTGAACAAAAAGAAACAACCAGGTCTGTTATGGCAATATTTTTTAAGAAGATGCAGCTGCTTGGAAAATGAATGGAAGTGAAGGTGGGCTTTGAGAGAAACTTAATCTGCTGACAGATCAGCCTGGAGCAACCAAAGGGTAAAGGTTACTAAAGCAACCTTTGCCATAATACAGTATAATGTACCTTTGCCACAGTATATTTCATCATTGCCATGGTATACCTTGCAAAAAGTATAATGTCATCTACAGGTAAAAGAATTATCTTTGAATCTCTGTTTAGTCACATATATGCTGAACAAAAAGAAACAACCAGGTCTGTTATGGCAATATTTTTTAAGAAGATGCAGCTGCTTGGAAAATGAATGGAAGTGAAGGTGGGCTTTGAGAGAAACTTAATCTGCTGACAGATCAGCCTGGAGCAACCAAAGGGTCAAGGTTACTAAAGCATTCGTTTCCATAATACAGTATAATGCACCCTTGCCATGGTATACCTTGCAAAAAGTACAATGTCATCTACAGGTAAAAGAATTATCTTTGAAGCTCTGTTTAGTCACATATATGCTGAACAAAAAGAAACAACCAGGCCTGTTATTGTTATGGCAATATTTTTTAAGAAGTGCAGCTGCTTGGAAAATGAATGGAAGTGAAGGTGGGCTTTGAGAGAAACTTAATCTGCTGACAGATCAGCCTGGAGAGACCAAAGGGTCAAGGTTACTAAAGCAACCTTTGCCATAATACAGTATAATGCACCTTTGCCATGGTATACCTTGCAAAAAGTATAATGTCATCTACAGGTAAAAGAATTATCTTTGAATCTCTGTTTAGTCACATATATGCTGAACAAAAAGAAACAACCAGGTCTGTTATGGCAATATTTTTTAAGAAGATGCAGCTGCTTGGAAAATGAATGGAAGTGAAGGTGGGCTTTGAGAGAAACGTAATCTGCTGACAGATCAGCCTGGAGAGACCAAAGGGTCAAGGTTACTAAAGCAACCTTTGCCATAATACAGTATAATGCACCTTTGCCATGGTATACCTTGCAAAAAGTATAATGTCATCTACAGGTAAAAGAATTATCTTTGAATCTCTGTTTAGTCACATATATGCTGAACAAAAAGAAACAACCAGGTCTGTTATGGCAATATTTTTTAAGAAGATGCAGCTGCTTGGAAAATGAATGGAAGTGAAGGTGGGCTTTGAGAGAAACTTAATCTGCTGACAGATCAGCCTGGAGAGACCAAAGGGTCAAGGTTACTAAAGCAACCTTTGCCATAATACAGTATAATGCACCTTTGCCATGGTATACCTTGCAAAAAGTATAATGTCATCTACAGGTAAAAGAATTATCTTTGAATCTCTGTTTAGTCACATATATGCTGAACAAAAAGAAACAACCAGGTCTGTTATGGCAATATTTTTTAAGAAGATGCAGCTGCTTGGAAAATGAATGGAAGTGAAGGTGGGCTTTGAGAGAAACTTAATCTGCTGACAGATCAGCCTGGAGCAACCAAAGGGTCAAGGTTACTAAAGCATTCGTTTCCATAACACAGTATAATGCACATTTGCCATGGTATACCTTGCAAAAAGTATAATGTCATCAACAGGTAAAAGAATTATCTTTGAATCTCTGTTTAGTCACATATATGCTGAACAAAAAGAAACAACCAGGCCTGTTATGGCAATATTTTTTAAGAAGATGCAGCTGCTTGGAAAATGAATGGAAGTGAAGGTGGGCTTCGAGAGAAACTTAATCTGCTGACGGATCAGCCTGGAGCAACCAAAGGGTCAAGGTTACTAAAGCATTCGTTTCCATAATACAGTATAATGCACCCTTGCCATGGTATACCTTGCAAAAAGTATAATGTCATCTACAGGTAAAAGAATTATCTTTGAATCTCTGTTTAGTCACATATATGCTGAACAAAAAGAAACAACCAGGCCTGTTATGGCAATATTTTTTAAGAAGATGCAGCTGCTTGGAAAATGAATGGAAGTGAAGGTGGGCTTCGAGAGAAACTTAATCTGCTGACGGATCAGCCTGGAGCAACCAAAGGGTCAAGGTTACTAAAGCATTCGTTTCCATAATACAGTATAATGCACCCTTGCCATGGTATACCTTGCAAAAAGTATAATGTCATCTACAGGTAAAAGAATTATCTTTGAATCTCTGTTTAGTCACATATATGCTGAACAAAATTAAACAAACTGTTACAGCACTGTTTTTAATATGATGCAGCTGTTACACCTAATGCCATGTAGTACTGCTCCTTGTGAGCGTGGCTTTTCAGAAATGAACCTCATAAAACTGAGTAATCGGGAATGTCTGAATAGTGACACTTTAAATGACTTAATGATGATTAGCTGCAATGGCCCTTCAATTGAAGATTTTGATCCTCAAAATGCTATTCAATTGTGGTGGGCAGATACCTCTGATGGAAAGATCAGACAGTACATATCAGCACTAAACTGTATCACAATTATTAGTGCCACTTTATGTATATATACATCCCAGCTTTTGTCCCTAATATCATTAAAGAAATCAGACATCTAACTTTAATGGCCTCTCGAAAATAAATTATGTGTAAATTAACATAGAGTAATGATGTTACAGCACTGAAAATAAATTGTCAAAAAATCAATCATTTTGGAACAAAAGCATATGCATTATTTGCAGTAACTGCTCTGCATCTGTTTTTTATGAAGTTAATGGAAGGGGGAAAAAAAACATTCACCCATTAAACTCCAGAAACTTAAAAGAGAAATAACTGAACTATATATTTTTAACCTTGCATGGCCAGTAGATTTTGTCATTTGGCCAGTAAAGTTTTTACTCCACTAGCCACACTGGCTAGTGGAAATTTAGCAGTTTCGCAAGGGCTGTTAACCTAGGCCTCCTCCATCTGGATGGGTATTAGTAGGAATCAACGAGAGAGAATAGAGAGGGTGCAGAGCCGAGCACTTCAAATGATAACTGGGGCTCCCCCTTGGACCCCACTTCGGAACTGACTTGGAATCGAGAAGGTACATGAATTTTCCACCAGACTCGCCAAAAAGTTCTTCAAGAAAGCGGAAACCCACCCTAATGAATTGTTAGTGGGCATAGTTGATTACAATTTCAGCGAATTGATTAGGTATCGCAGAACTACGGCGGCGCAGAGAGAGAGAGAGAGAGAGAGAGAGAGAGAGAGAGAATGAGAGAGAGAGAGAGAATGAGAGAGAGAGAGAGAGAATGAGAGAGAGAATGAGAGAGAGAGAATGAGAAAGAATGAGAGAGAAAAAGAGAGAATAAGAGAGAGAGAGAATGAGAGAGAGAGAGAGAGAGAATGAGAGAGAGAGAGAGAAAGAGAGAGAGAAAGAGAGAGAGAGAATAAGAGAGAGAGAGACTGAGAGAGAGAATGAGAGAGAGAGAGAGAGAGAGAGAATGAGAGAGAGAGAGAGAGAATGAGAGAGAGAGAAAGAGAGAATGAGAAAGAATGAGAGAGAATGAGAGAGAGAGAGAGAGAGAGAATGAGAGAGAGAGAATAAGAGAGAGAGAATGAGAGAGAGAGAGAATAAGAGAGAGAGAGAGAGAGAGAGAGAGAGAGAGAGAGAGAGAGAGAGAGAGAGAGAGAGAGAGAGAGAGAGGTATGCAAACACTGGTGGGTATCAGACAGACCCACCACCTTCTTTTTCATATTGGCATCGAGATGGTGAAAATGGATTCTGCTCGGGCATTTGGAATCATTGAGTTTCAGTCGCTCCCTGGTGCGTTGGCGGCCGGATGGTATTGTGGTTCTCTATGATGTGCAGTGCTTGGTTCCCCTTGCCCCCGTTCCCAGTAGACTGGTGTTAACGGTTCACAGTTTGAAAGATATCACCCTCTCCTTTCACTATATTTTTCTGTTTGTCTTTCCTATTGAGTTCTCTTACTCAGATCTCCTAGCTTCCTATTTATAAGGATAGTTTTAGACCTGGGGTCAGACACTTCCATCCTAAAACTTCGTCAAAATATCGTGCTATTTTTCAGGTTTTCTTTTTTGCATGTTGCAACACTGATGTTATCCGCAGTTCTACGAACTGTATTTCCGACTATATATATATATATATATCTTTTTTTCTTTTGATTGGAGGTTTAACGACCACCGTGAGCAACTCAATGGGCTATGAGCAGTCACCCGTCCCTAATTTAGGGTCACTGCTTCCAGGGAGGGGAGAGAGCCAATGCCGTAAGACAAACACAACATCCATGCCTCACCGGGATTCGAACCCGGACCCCGTTCGGACGAATATTATTTTTTTTTTATTGGAGGTTTAACGACCACCGTGAGCAACTCAATGGGCTATAAGCAGTCGCCCGTCCCTAATTTAGGGTCACTGGTTCCAGGGAAGGGAGAGAGCCAGTGCCATAAGACAAACACAACATCCATGCCTCACCGGGATTCAAACCCGGACCTCGTTCGGACGAATATTTATTTATTTATTTTTTATTGGAGGTTTAACGACCACCGTGAACAACTCAATGGGCTATAAGCAGTCACCCGTCCCTAATTTAGGGTCACTGCTTCCAGGGAAAGGAGAGAGCCAGTGCCGTAAGACAAACACAACATCCATGCCTCACCTGGATTCGAACCCGGACCCCGTTCGGATGAATATTTATTTATTTTTTTGATTGGAGGTTTAACGACCACCGTGAGCAGCTCAATGGGCTATGAGCAGTCGCCCGTCCCTAATTTAGGGTCACTGCTTCCAGTGAAGGGAGAGAGCCAGTGCCGTATGACAAACACAACATCTATGCCTCACCGGGATTCGAACCCGGACCCCGTTCGGACGAATATTTATTTATTTTTATTGGAGGTTTAACGACCACCGTGAGCAACTCAATGGGCTATAAGCAGTCGCCCGTCCCTAATTTAGGGTCACTGGTTCCAGGGAAGGGAGAGAGCCAGTGCCGTAAGACAAACACAACATCCATGCCTCACCGGGATTCGAACCCGGACCCCTTACGGACGAATGATCAGAGGCCATCGCTTAGACCATTGCGCCGTCGGGGCAGCCGGACGAATGATCAGAGGCCATCATCGCTTAGACCACTGCGCTACCGGCTATATATATCGTCCCGTCTGGAACATCTGGCACTTGCGGCCTGAGGATAGAACTAAGGTAGTTCTGAAAGATCTCGCCCTACTAAGTTTTTAAACTATGTATTTTAATCTGTAAATAAATTAACTTTTTTTACTGTGAAACTAAAGGGGTTTTCATCTGTTCATTCGACAGTTTGCAGTCATTCCTTATGTACATAGTATACATTTGATAGTTGTTTTTTTTTTTTTCAAATTTCTACCACAGCGTAGCATGTTTTGTGTTTCATTTATTAGTAATGTGTTTATGTGTACATGCACACATTCTGTTCTAAATTTGCGATGTACTACTCCAATGATAATGATACATTATTTTCTACATATACTGTAGTGTTTCTCCCTAGAGCCTTTTTACTGGGCGGCTCACCCAGCTAATTTTCTCAGCCGCCCAGCTAAATATTCTTTAATGAACATTTTCACAGCGTACCTAATAGTAAGAGGAAAACTTATTCGCACATACACCATAAATATTGATGAAAACTGGCTGAAATCAGTGAATATAACTATTTGTTTTTATCATTTATGTACTATTTTCTAATGTTTTTTATCATGTTATGTTACATTAATTCCTACCACAGAGAGCAAAAGTGAGTTGCAGAGTATGTTGTCCCAGACTGGGCAAGATTTCATCTTTTTTGCTCACTAGCAAATTTTGCTAGTGACCAAATAGTTTGCTAGCAAAACATTTGCATGACTAGCAAGTAAAACTAAATCACATCGTAACTTATTTTCTAATAAAGTTACTCAGAAATTTAAATATGTGTATAAATATTTTGTAAGGTCAGGTGATGCGTAACATCACAGCCTCTCCTTGACAAATGTCAACCCCGCCTTCTCGTGGTGCATCCTGTTCCCACTAAAGGGGCTCTGACGACCGCCAATAGCGGTATAACTATACCATCGGGATCAGAGGAAATGCTATCCCACACTCACCAACCCGCTTGGCCAGCGTGGTGAGTTATGGCCAAACACCTCCAAAATGACTCTACAACTTAAATCTTGGCCCTCAGTCTCCGGCAGCTGGAATGTACCTGGCCAAGGCAGCGGAAAGTGCGACATGAAGGCAGAGGGTGCTAAGAATCCCCGGAGGACCGGACTAGGCTGCCATTTGATGCTGACCTTGGCTACCTATAACGGACGCTCCCTATCTTCTGATTCAAGGCTTCTTGAATTGGAAGAGGAACTACAAAGGATCAAGTGGGACATCGTCGGGCTAAGTGAGGTAAGGAGAAAAGGAGAAGATCTCATTGAACTGAAAAGTGGACATCTCTTCTATTATCGTGGGACAGATACTGGCAGAACTAGTGGTGTTGGATTTATAATAAACAAGAAACTGAAGGATAAAGTGGTAGAAGTTGAAAGTTCCTCTGACAGAGCTGCACGACTCGTTATCCAACTATCGAGAAGATACCAGGCTCAGATTATTCAAACTTATTCACCCACCACAAGTCATCCTGAAGAAGAAATTGAAGAATTTTATGAGGAAATTCGTCATCTAAATAATAAAGGTAAGCAGCACTTGAAGATAATTATGGGAGATTTCAATGCAAAAATAGGGCAACGGCAACAGAATGAAACTTCAGTAGGTAAATTCGGTCACGGCAACAGAAACCAGCGTGGAAATACTCTCGTTGAGTTTGCAGAGGCAGAAGGATTTTTCATCTTGAACTCCTTTTTCAAGAAAAAGCCACACAGGAAATGGACATGGAGACATCCAATTGGGACGACAAGTGAAATTGATTTTATTATGTGTAACAAAAAATTCGTCATCGAAGACTGCAGTGTGCTGAACAAGTTCAACACAGGTAGTGACCATAGATTGGTGAGATGTAAGATGCACCTCAACACTAAACTGGAACGTGGCAAGCTCATAAGACAAACAAAATGTATTGACATAACCAACCTTAAAAAACACCATAATACTTTCAAGTTGGAACTGAAGAACAGATTCTCTGCTTTAGAAGGCCTAACATCGGAAGAAGTGGATATTTCGGAAGTTAACAGAAAAGTAACCAAAGCTCTAATGGAAACAGCAACAAAATTAGCTGGGTCTAAGAACAAGTTGCATGTGAACAAATTATCAGGAAAAACCAAAATGTTGATGCAAAAAAGAAGAGAGATGAGGACAACTAAAGTAGATGTGACTTCCAAAGTGGAATATATAGAGCTATGCAAGACAACACGAAAAAGTATCACTGAAGACGTAAGGAAATTCAACTGTGAGCTAGTGAGGAAAGTAATTGAAAACAACCAAAGCCTTAAGATAGCAAAGGGACATCTCAGTAAGGGAAGAAAACAGATTATGGCTCTGAGAAAAGAAGATGGTTCTATAACAAGAAATAGAGGTGAAATTTTGACAAGAGTGAAAGATTTCTACTCCAAATTATATGAAAGGGATGATACATGTACTCCAGACATCATGAAAGGTACCAGAGTTCTTCCAGTCCTCCCAGCAGAAGTTGCTCATGCAATCAAGAACATGAAGCGAGGGAAAGCTCCAGGAGAAGATGGAATTACTATAGACATCATACAAGAAGCAAGTGGAGAAATTGAAACAGTACTCGCCCAAATTTTCACTCGATGCCTTAATGAAGGGAAGATTCCTGAGGATTGGAACAATGCTACAATGATCCTGCTACATAAAAAAGGTGACATTGAGGATCTCAGGAACTACAGACCTATCAGCCTCCTATCAGTGGTTTATAAAATCTTCACTAAAGTTCTTTCACACCGCTTGAAGGTAACACTGGACATGGCTCAACCGAGAGAACAAGCTGGATTCAGGGAGTGGCTACAGCACAATAGATCATATCCACGTACTGAGAGAACTGATTGAAAGAGCGAGGGAATATGAACTTCCATTGTGCATGGCTTTTATCGATTATGAAAAAGCCTTTGATTCGGTGAAACCATCAGCAGTTACCACGGCTCTGAAATCCTGCGGTATTGAAGATGCATACATTAATATTATTAATAACATCTATGAAAATGCAAGTGCAAAGATTCGGCTGTTTGAAAATACAACACACATAAAAATTGGAAAGGGAGTGAGACAAGGTGACACCATATCTACGAAGCTCTTTAATGCCACATTGGAAAATGTCTTTCAATCACTGAACTGGGAAAACAAAGGGATAAAGATTAATGGAGATTATCTAACCCACCTTCGTTTTGCTGATGACAGTCATTTTTGCAACTACCCCATCAGAGCTGCAGAGTATGATCCAGGAACTTGCTGACAAGAGTAAAGAAGTGGGATTCAAAATGAACTTTCAGAAGACAAAAGTGATGTTCAATGCTTTTACAAGAAATGAAGATTTATCGATTGATGGAGAAAAACTGGAGATAACAGATACGTATGTTTATCTTGGACAGCAGATATCAAGTGAGGGTCACATTGATGAAGAAATTAATCGGCGTACAAAACTTGCCTGGAGAGCTTTTGGAAGAAACAGCATAATTTGCAAGAGCAATATGCCATTATGTCTTAAAAGAAAAGTGTTTGATCAATGCATCCTTCCAGTGCTTACGTATGGTGCAGAGACGTGGACCTTAACTAAAAGAGACATACAAAAGCTGCAGACAACTCAAAGCAGCATGGAGAGGTGCATGCTTGGTATAACCAGGAGAGATAAGAAGAGGAACTCGTGGATCCGAAAAATGACGAGAGTGGAAGACATCATGATCAGAGTTAAATCCCTGAAATGGCAATGGGCTGGACATACTGCCAGAAGGACAGACCATAGATGGACAGCCGAAATTTTAGATTGGATTCCAAGGGACAGGAAAAGACCCAGAAAAAGACCACATGGGAGATGGGTGGATGAAATTCGTAAATATGCGGGAGTGACATGGAGGAGACTGGCACAAGACAGACCGTTGTGGAGGAAACTTGGGGAGACCTTCGTCCAGCAGTGGATTGATAATGGTTGACAATGATGATAAATATTTTGACTTACCTTTTTGAATAATGAATAGAATCTTAGATAAGTTTAGTGACTATTAATTTCTAACAAATTCTCATACCACATGAATATATTTCACTGACATTCTAATTCAGATTTTTTCCCATATGGTTTACGCTCAGGGTGTCTGACTTTGTCATCATACCACTGTATAACTGCTGACCGTGGATTAAAAATCTCTTCTTGTGGCCCTTCTACAGTATTTCAATTGTCATCAGAGCATTTAAAGTTTCAACAGACAAATTGTTCCTCCAGTCCCCTTGTATTCTTTTTTAAAAAACTGGATCCCACCTCACAACATGCAGTACTAAGTGGAAGTATCGCACAAATTTCTACTAAACTTCTACACACTTCATATCTGCCAACTACCACACAATGCCGTAGTTTTTACGGAATTAGTTGTCTGACTACGGAACTCACTATCAAAACTACGGATTCTACAAATTTTCATTTTGTTTCAAATTTTTCTTTTGCTATTATTTTTATGATATACACGAGATTCTTACAGGGATTCGCGGAATACCGCTTTATTTTATTTTTTTTGTCATCAGTTACATCATTCTGAAGATCGATATTTGGGAGAGGGGGGGGGTCGTCTTCCATCTGGAGACGAAATTCCGTGCTTCAAAACTTTCGAACACAGTAGTGAAACGGAGTAAGAAAATTTTGCCGTAATCGCAAATTGTTCTCCCAATGTTGTCTTTGTGTCCGCTTTTCTTGTTAAATATCATTTTATTGTATAAATGTTTGCATTTTAGCTTGAAACTGTGGAGAACAATTTGCAAAAACGGAAGTTGGCTGCTGCAAAATTTTTCTGTAATCTTCAGGCATGAGATTCTTCCGCGAATTCAAGGAATTCCGGCTTTTTCGTTATTATTGGAATTCCGTCTTTACGAAACTAGAAAACGAAAGGTCGACGGAATTCGGATTTTTCCGTAATCATTTTTTTTTTTCTCACGATGTTGCCTCTGTCAAGTTTTATTTTGCTCATTAACATTTTACTGGATAAATATTTGTATTTCAGCTTGAAAATACAAGGAAAATTTCCAAAACCAGAAGTCAGACGAAGCTAAAGTTTCTTCCGTAATCGTTTACCCCCTCCACGAACACGTTTCGTAAAAAAGCGTCTATCTATGCCATGCAATAAAGGCGATCGCTTGGCTTTGGGTACGACAGGACAAAGTTCGTGGGGCAAAAGAAGGGAGGGTGGCAGAGCAGGTGGTCAAACAACCGATCCATCCCAGAGCTCTGGGTTGCTGACGTCACGTTCAGTTTCTGTAATAGACCAATGAGGGCACGATGGAGAGGAGTTTCAATGTGCTTCTACGACAGTTTGGAAGGGATGAAAGATATGGGGAGGATGGGTATTAAGTGTCGAAAGGAAATTGGCAAAAGAGAATCGCTGATCGTGATAATAGAAACTGTTCTGTAAACTTCGTGGATTAATAATGATTTTTGGTTACTTTAAATAAAGAAATCACCTTACTAGCAATATTTGCTACTGCGATTTTTTTTTCACTAGCAAATTTGATTTTTCACTAGCTATTTGCTAGTTGCTAATCGGTGAAATCGCGCCCTGGACTCCCAGATGTACGAATTTTGCATGAAATTTCAAACTGAGTATAAATAAGGGAAAACCCAAAGTTATGGTTTTTGAGAGAGAAACTGGTAGCACGGAATGTAATGCAAGTCTAAATGGCACAGGGATTAACCAGGTGAATGAGTTTATGTATTTAAGAAGCACGTTTGACAGAGAGAACAAATTGGATGGTGAAATCAGTAGGCACGTGAATTCTTCATTGAAAGTCATAGCTGCTCTGGGAGGTTTTCACAGGAATGATGGGTTCTCTAGAGAGTCCCGCATGGCTGTGTATGAAAGTGTAATTGTTCCTACTCTGATGTATGGCAGTGAAACCTGGGTACTACAGAAGAAACACAGGAGTCGTTTGTGTGCTGGAGAAATGCGTTACTTACGTGGGGTTTGTGGCAAGACACGATCTGATTGTGTGAGGAATGAAGATGTATTGCAGTTGTGTGATGTAAAGCAAAATGTTGTTAGCAAGGTGGAGACCAATATGCTTCGGTGGTTTGGCCATGTTGAAAGAATGAGTGATGAGATGCTTACTAAGAAAATCTTTTCAGCCCAAGTGGCAGGAAGGAAGGGCAGAGGAAGGCCAAGGAAGGCATGGGTGGATCAGATTCAGGAGTGTCTGCATGAGAAAAAGATTATGAGTATGAAGTATAAAATATCTTGTGTACGGCATGTAATGGATATCAGTGAAACCCAAGTTGTGTGAGGAATGAAAATGTGTTGTGTAATGTGAAGTAAAATGTTGTTAGCAAGGTGGAGACCAATATGCTTTGGTGGTTTGACCATGTTGAAAGAATGAGTGATGAGATGCTTACTAAGAAGATCTTTTCAGCCCAAGTGGCAGGAAGGAAAGGCAGAGGAAGGCCAAGAAAGTCATGGGATTATCAGATTCAGGAGTGTCTGCATGAGAAAAAGATTATGAGTATGAAGTATAAAAGATCTTGTGTATGGCGTGTAATGGATATCAGTGAAACCCAAGTTGTGTGAGGAATGAAAATGTGTTGTGTAATGTGAAGTAAAATGTTGTTAGCAAGGTGGAGACCAATATGCTTCGGTGGTTTGGCCATGTTGAAAGAATGAGTGATGAGATGCTTACTAAGAAAATCTTTTCAGCCCAAGTGGCAGGAAGGAAGGGCAGAGGAAGGCCAAGGAAGGCATGGGTGGATCAGATTCAGGAGTGTCTGCATGAGAAAAAGATTATGAGTATGAAGTATAAAAGATCTTGTGCACGGCGTGTAATGGATATCAGTGAAGCACGAGTTGTATGTCAAAATCGCTGCAAATGGCGACGTTTGATGCGACAACAATAAGTAAAAATATCTGGAAGTTTGTATTTCTTTTTGGAGCTAACCTCTGAATTGTAGAGAACAGCTTGGTGATATGTATGTATGTACACCCTAAAGATGTTTAATAAGTATAATAATGTTAAGCAAAACAACATCCTTTTTTTCTCTCTCTCTCAATTGGGGAAGGGGTTAAAAAGTACCATCCAGCTAAAATCTTTTGCCACCCAGCTGTAAAAAAATCTAGGAAGAACACTATACTGTAAGTGTCCATCAGTATTCAAGGCAGCAACCTTTGGTGCACAAATTTATTTATTTTTTTTGCACGATATTAAAATTCTGTACATTTAAAAATCCCAAACTCAAGTGAGCCTTAAACATTTAATTGCAGACATATTAAAAGCAAAAAGTTAAGTCCTTTCGATTTTTAATAAACCTATCATCAGATGAATAAACCAAGATTTATTATTATTATTATTGTGTTTCAGGGACGGATTAGCCCACGGGGACATTTCCCGGTGGGCCCCTTCCATATATTTTGTCTCGTTTCTTTCTTTAAAATGTTTTCAGTTCAATTGTTTTAAGCACACAACTGAACCACAACACTTTTTTTTTTTTTTTATAAACGAAATACACATAATGTAATTATAACAAGCGGGGAAAAATACCCTTCTATTTTGAATTAGGGAAAAAAAATCCCTCTCACCAGGCAACTGCTAGAATCCCAACTACAATAGATGGGCCATGTGCGTTTTTTTTTTTTTTATTGGAGGTTTAACGACCACCATGAGCAACTCAATGGGCTATAAGCAGTCGCCCGTCCCTAATTTAGGGTCACTGGTTCCAGGGAAGGGAGAGAGCCAGTGCCGTAAGACAAACACAACATCCATGCCTGACCGGGATTCGAACCCAGACCCCTTGCAGACAAATGATCAGAGGTCATCGCTTAGACCACTGCGCCACCGGGGCGGCCAAGTTATAATCATATAAATGCTTTGTCGTTAAAATATTACATATATTGGGGTTCTTTTTTTATTGGAGGTTTAACGACCGCCGTGAGCAACTCAATGGGCTATAAGCAGTCGCCCGTCCCTAATTTAGGGTCACTGGTTCCAGGGAAGGGAGAGAGCCAGTGCCGTAAGACAAACACAACATCCATGCCTGACCGGGATTCGAACCCAGACCCCTTGCAGACAAATGATCAGAGGTCATCGCTTAGACCACTGCGCCACCGGGGCGGCCAAGTTATAATCATATAAATGCTTTGTCGTTAAAATATTACATATATTGGGGTTCTTTTTTTTATTGGAGGTTTAACGACCGCCGTGAGCAACTCAATGGGCTATAAGCAGTCGCCCGTCCCTAATTTAGGGTCACTGGTTCCAGGGAAGGGAGAGATCCCGCGCCGTAAGACAAACACAACATCCATGCCTGACCGGGATTCGAACCCGGACCCCTTGCAGACAAATGATCAGAGGCCATCGTTTAGACCACTGCGACACCGGGCGGCCATTTTTTTTTTATTGGAGGTTTAACGACCGCCGTGAGCAACTCAATGGGCTATAAGCAGTCGCCCGTCCCTAATTTTGGGTCACTGGTTCCAGGGAAGGGAGAGAGCCAGTGCCGTAAGACAAACACAACATCCATGCCTGACCGGGATTCGAACCCGGACCCCTTGCGGACAAAATGATCAGAGGCCATCGCCTTAGACCACTGCGCCACCGGGGCGACCCATGTGTGCTTGCAAACTTCTGGGTTCACTTAGTAACTGAGGAACGAGAATGTACGTACCGTATGTTGCAGGAGGGTGTGTGTGTGTACAAGATGTTCCTTATATTCCCCAAGGAAGGGGGACATAGTTGATTTAACTCCCGTTGGTTGTAGGAGGCATTAGTACTGTGCTCATAAGAGCCAACTTCGGGCTGAATTTTAAGAGCCCGAGCCCACATTTTATACCGTAAGATAGATAGACCCCAAAAACTATGATTAATCTGTTTAGGCATTAAAAAAAAATCTCCTCTTCCAAACTTCCTCCCCGTGCAATTAACCGGTGTTTTTTTCAACTGCGGAGTGGGGAAGGGATGTCTAACTATTTCTTTGACCACTAATTTCATCCTGAAACGTTTCGAGGGGCCCAGCATCACGAGCACAACAATCTACGTATGTTAACAGCATCGGGGTGGGGGCTGAACAGGGCTAAAAAAAATTCACTACTTTATGAAAAAACCATTAGAAAGAACCACTCACTCACCATAAAGATCATGGTAACCTCCAATGACAACACACTTCCAACACGTCATTCATCGTGATGTAACTGGGCTTCCAAGGTTTACAGACTTCTTGCTTACGTTTCTTATTTCCGGGTGTGAAACATCGTATTTTTTTTTTTTCTTTTCCTTAGCCTTACGAGATGTTACTATAATGCTTGTCAATTCGTTAAAAATCCCACATACAACTCATTCATACAATTCAAGTAAAAACTATGTACATAACCTTACATTCACAGGTGATTAAACCTTGGTCAACTGTAATTATCAAACTCCTCCTTCTGTTTCACAACCTCTGCCACTCCCACTGCAAGTGTCACACCCATTCAGCCCCTCACATCCAATCCTCTAGTACTTTCAACAGGCCTCTGTCATCTTCAGGAGGCAGGTGTGTCTCACCCGCTCACCACAGCTCAAGTGAGCAGAGCCATCGAGGCCAGGGCCCCAGTCGCAAACCTTGGAAGCCCAGTTACATCACGATGAATGACGTGTTGGAAGTGTGTTGTCATTGGAGGTTACCATGATCTTTATGGTGAGCGAGTGGTTCTTTCTAATGTTTTTTCATTTATGAATTGCACGTAAACTATGCGCACTTTGCAAGAGGTTAATACCTTAAAAGTGCAAATATAATAATTCACTACTTTAGTTAAAGTAGTGAAAATACTCACCCATGTTTTATTAAGTTTCATTTTCATTTCATTTCATTTATTGCATTTTAGTTGTTACAGACATGGTATTACACAATCATAAATATATAGCACACATTATATTTTTGTAACAACAGGGAATGAGGAGGGAAAAGGCCCGATAGGCCTGACGTGCCCTCCTCTCCCAAAGCATCATAATTTTCATGAAAATAAAGAAAAAAATTAAAAAAAAAAACATAAACAAGTCAAGTCTACACAATATCAAACAGAGCTAGGGCGGTACTATAAATTAATAAAGATAATAATACATTATGAGCTTTTGGTCAGTAATAAATACCTGAGTTTTCGTTTAAATATATTAATATTATTAAGTGATACAATATCAGTAGGAAATGTACTCCATAATGATGGACCAGTATAATTAACAAATGATCTAAATCGTTCTGTTAGTGGAAACATGGGGATTAGTGTTGTTTTTTGTCTCGTGGAGTAATCATGACCACGAGTAATTATTGAAATTAAATCTCGGTAGTAACCATTTTTTATTCTCAAAAACATCAGTTTACCTATACTATAGATATGCAATTGTTGAATAGTTAGTACATTAAAATCATTTGGACTGAGTCTAGCCTGAAAGACTGTATTTGAAAATTGAGTATATATTGTAATTTAATTTGTAATAGTCTCATGAATCTATTTTGTAGCGACTGAAGTTTTTTCATATTATATAAGGTAGTCAATCCCCATACAGACATGCAATAGATCAGATGAGACTGAATTAAAGTACAGTATAATAAAATCATAGTCATTTTTGCAACTACCCCACCAGAGCTGCAGAGTATGATCCAGGAACTTGGTGACAAGAGTAAAGAAGTGGGATTAAAAATTAACTTTCAGAAGACAAAAGTGATGTTCAATGCTTTTACAAGAAATGAAGATTTATCGATTGATGCGAGAAAAACTGGAGATAACAGACACGTACGTTTATCTTGGACAGCAGATATCAAGTGAGGGTCACATTGATGAAGAAATTAATCGGCGTACAAAACTTGCCTGGAGAGCTTTTGGAAGAAACAGCATAATTTGCAAGAGCAATATGCCATTATAAGTCTTAAAAGAAAAGTGTTTGATCAATGCATCCTTCCAGTGCTTACGTATGGTGCAGAGACGTGGGCCTTAACTAAAAGAGACATACAAAGGCTGCAGACAACTCAAAGCAGCATGGAGAGGTGCATGCTTGGTGTAACCAGGAGAGATAAGAAGAGGAACTCGTGGATCCGAAAAATGACGAGAGTGGAAGACATCATGATCCGAGTTAAATCCCTGAAATGGCAATGGGCTGGACATACTGCCAGAAGGACAGACACAGCCGAAATTTTAGATTGGATTCCAAGGGACAGGAAAAGACCCAGAAGAAGACCACATGGGAGATGGGTGGATGAAATTCGAAAATATGCGGGAGTGACATGGAGGAGACTGGCACAAGACAGACCGTTGTGGAAGAAACTTGGGGAGACCTTCGTCCAGCAGTGGATTGATAATGGTTGACAATGATGATGATGATGATGATAAAATCATTAGTTTTGGGGTTAAATTGGCCACTGCACCACTAATAACCCCTATATTTCTGGAGATCTTATTAGATAAGTAGTCAACATGTGAATTCGATTTTAAATCATGCTGAATAATGATACCAAGATAATTATGATTTTGAACCACTTCTACAGATGATCCGAGTCAATTAATATTCTGAATTAAGGAAATAGGGGTTGACGTACTTGAAAAAATCATTACTTTTGTTTTGTTAATATTAATAGCCAGATCATTTTTAGTTAACCAATTAGTGATAGATACAAAACGGCCTTGTAGTTGTCGCACCAGTGTCTCAACATCATTTCCATGTATTAATATGGTTGCATCATCTGCATATAAAATAATATCTGAATTGCGTAGACAGGTACAGAAGTCATTAATATAAATATTAAATAATAATGGAGCAAGTACCGAGCCCTGAGGGACTCCTGAAGTGACTGATTGTAAGTTAGATCTGGTATGTTCAATTTCTGTATATTGCTGGCGACCAGTGAGATAGTTTCTGAAGAGATTATGTGATGTACCCCAAATACCAATTGCATACAATTTTGATAATAATAATAGGTTGTGATTTAAAGTATCAAATGCTTTTGATAAATCAATGAAAAGTCCCAATGTAAATTTATTATTAATAGAATTAGATTGAATTTTATCTTTTAAATGTAAAAGGGCGATTTCTGTTCAGGAATTTGGTAAAAAGCCAAATTGATTTTAGTGCAAAATTTTGTATTTTTCAATATAAGCAAATAATCTAACAAATAGTAATTTTTCAAAGATAATGGTCATTATGGGATGTACCATCCACTATATGACAACACAGAATTCAGAGTGAACGCTAATAATATTAAGAACTTATTTTGAAATAACTAAAATTTGTGCGGTGTGTTCTTATACGACCCCTTTCCCCGAAATGTTTTTTTTTTTTTTTTTTTTTTTTTTTTGGGATTGGAGGTTTAACGACCACCGTGAGCAACTCAATGGGCTATAAGCAGTCGCCCGTCCCTAATTTAGGGTCACTGGTTCCAGGGAAGGGAGAGAGCCAGTGTCGTAAGACAAACACAACATCCATGCCTCACCGGGATTCGAACCCGGACCCCTTACGGACGAATGATCAGAGGCAAGCGCCTCTGATCATTCGTCCGTATGTTCTTTTTTTTTTTTTTATTTGGATTGGAGGTTTAACGACCACCGTGAGCAACTCAATGGGCTATAAGCAGTCGCCTGTCCCTAATTTAGGGTCACTGGTTCCAGGGAAGGGAGAGAGCCAGTGTCGTAAGACAAACACAACATCCATGCCTCACCGGGATTCGAACCCGGACCCCTTACGGACGAATGATCAGAGGCAAGCGCCTTTGATCATTCGTCCGTATGTTCTTTTTTTTTTTTTTATTTGGATTGGAGGTTTAACGACCACCGTGAGCAACTCAATGGGCTATAAGCAGTCGCCCGTCCCTAATTTAGGGTCACTGGTTCCAGGGAAGGGAGAGAGCCAGTGCCGTAAGACAAACACAACATCCATTGATTGATTGGAGGTTTAACGACCACCGTGAGCAACTCAATGGGCTATAAGCAGTCGCCCGTCCCTAATTTAGTCACTGGTTCCAGGGAAGGGAGAGAGCCAGTGCCATAAGACAAACACAACATTCATGCCTGACCGGGATTCGAACCCGGACCCGTTACGGACGAATGATCAGAGGCGCTTGCCTCTGATCATTCGTCCGTATGTTCTTTTTTTTTTTATTTGGATTGGAGGTTTAACGACCACCGTGAGCAACTCAATGGGCTATAAGCAGTCGCCCGTCCCTAATTTAGTGTCGCTGGTTTCAGGGAAGGGAGAGAACCAGTGCCGTAAGACAAACACAACATCCATGCCTGACCGGGATTCGAACCCGGACCCCTTACTGACGAATGATGAGAGGCCAGCGCCTCTGATCATTCGTCCGTATGTTCTTTTTTTTTTTTTATTTGGATTGGAGGTTTAACGACCACCGTGAGCAACTCAATGGGCTATAAGCAGTCGCCCGTCCCTAATTTAGTGTCGCTGGTTTCAGGGAAGGGAGAGAGCCAGTGCCGTAAGACAAACACAACATCCATGCCTGACCGGGATTCGAACCCGGACCCCTTACGGACGAATGATCAGAGGCCAGCGCCTCTGATCATTCGTCCGTATGTTCTTTTTTTTTTTTATTATTTGGATTGGAGGTTTAACGACCACCGTGAGCAACTCAATGGGCTATAAGCAGTCGCCCGTCCCTAATTTAGTGTCGCTGGTTTCAGGGAAGGGAGAGAACCAGTGCCGTAAGACAAACACAACATCCATGCCTGACCGGGATTCGAACCCGGACCCCTTACGGACGAATGATCAGAGGCCAGCGCCTCTGATCATTCGTCCGTATGTTCTTTTTTTTTTTTTATTATTTGGATTGGAGGTTTAACGACCACCGTGAGCAACTCAATGGGCTATAAGCAGTCGCCCGTCCCTAATTTAGTGTCGCTGGTTCCAGGGAAGGGAGAGAGCCAGTGCCGTAAGACAAACACAACATCCATGCCCGACCGGGATTCGAACCCGGATTTACGGACGAATGATCAGAGGCCAGCGCCTCTGATCATTCGTCCGTATGTTCTTTTTTTTTTTTTATTTGGATTGGAGGTTTAACGACCACCGTGAGCAACTCAATGGGCTATAAGCAGTCGCCTGTCCCTAATTTAGGGTCACTGGTTCCAGGGAAGGGAGAGAGCCAGTGTCGTAAGACAAACACAACATCCATGCCTCACCGGGATTCGAACCCGGACCCCTTACGGACGAATGATCAGAGGCAAGCGCCTCTGATCATTCGTCCGTATGTTTTTTTTTTTTTATTTGGATTGGAGGTTTAACGACCACCGTGAGCAACTCAATGGGCTATAAGCAGTCGCCCGTCCCTAATTTAGTGTCGCTGGTTTCAGGGAAGGGAGAGAACCAGTGCCGTAAGACAAACACAACATCCATGCCCGACCGGGATTCGAACCCGGACCCCTTACAGACGAATGATCAGAGGCCAGCGCCTTAGACCACTGCGCCACTGGGGCGGCCCGAAATGTTCTGCCTACGCTCCTTGTGATAACTGACAAATGCTGCAGATGTGGGCATTTACAGAGATATCATTTCAACATGAAGTTGCAAAATGTTTTACGTTATTTAGTAAGGTGTCTTTACAATACATGACCGCAGCATAAAAGCACGTTTTGCAATTGAAACATACGAATATATGATTACAAATGAAGAATCTGTTGGCCCAATATTTAGAAATCTTTAAATTTCTAACTGTGATTGTCCACAATAGAAAAATTACAAAAAATTCAGCACAAATAGAAAATTTTACAGAATAAAAGTTTTGTATTTTTTTCAATTATTTAAATTTAAAAATTATGTCTCACGCAAAAGGATTTTTGGTACAACTCCAACACAATTTTGGTCATAGCAGTTCTCTCTCGCTCTCTCAAATATTTGCTGGAATTTCAGCTCACTTCGTTGAAAATTTAAGAACTTTTTTTTTTTTTTTTTTTGATTGGAAGTTTAACGACCACCGTGAGCAACTCAATGGGCTATAAGCAGTCGCCCGTCCCTAATTTAGGGTCGCTGGTTCCAGGGAAGGGAGAGAGCCAGTGCCGTAAGACAAACACAACATCCATGCCCGACCGGGATTCGAACCCGGACCCCTTACGGACGAATGATCAGAGGCGCTTGCCTCTGATCATTCGTCCGTATGTTCTTTTTTTATTTGGATTGGAGGTTTAACGACCACCGTGAGCAACTCAATGGGCTATAAGCAGTCGCCCGTCCCTAATTTATGGTCACTGGTTCCAGGGAAGGGAGAGAGCCAGTGCCGTAAGACAAACACAACATTCATGCCTGACCGGGATTCGAACCCGGACCCGTTACGGACGAATGATCAGAGGCGCTTGCCTCTGATCATTCGTCCGTATGTTCTTTTTTTTTTTTTTATTTGGATTGGAGGTTTAACGACCACCGTGAGCAACTCAATGGGCTATAAGCAGTCGCCCGTCCCTAATTTAGTGTCGCTGGTTTCAGGGAAGGGAGAGAACCAGTGCCGTAAGACAAACACAACATCCATGCCTGACCGAGATTCGAACCCGGACCCCTTACGGACGAATGATGAGAGGCCAGCGCCTCTGATCATTCGTCCGTATGTTCTTTTTTTTTTATTTGGATTGGAGGTTTAACGACCACCGTGAGCAACTCAATGGGCTATAAGCAGTCGCCCGTCCCTAATTTATGGTCACTGGTTCCAGGGAAGGGAGAGAGCCAGTGCCGTAAGACAAACACAACATCCATGCCCGACCGGGATTCGAACCCGGACCCCTTACGGACGAATGATCAGAGGCGCTTGCCTCTGATCATTCGTCCGTATGTTCTTTTTTTTTATTTGGATTGGAGGTTTAACGACCACCGTGAGCAACTCAATGGGCTATAAGCAGTCGCCCGTCCCTAATTTATGGTCACTGGTTCCAGGGAAGGGAGAGAGCCAGTGCCGTAAGACAAACACAACATTCATGCCTGACCGGGATTCGAACCCGGACCCGTTACGGACGAATGATCAGAGGCGCTTGCCTCTGATCATTCGTCCGTATGTTCTTTTTTTTTTTTTTTTTATTTGGATTGGAGGTTTAACGACCACCGTGAGCAACTCAATGGGCTATAAGCAGTCGCCCGTCCCTAATTTAGTGTCGCTGGTTTCAGGGAAGGGAGAGAACCAGTGCCGTAAGACAAACACAACATCCATGCCTGACCGAGATTCGAACCCGGACCCCTTACGGACGAATGATGAGAGGCCAGCGCCTCTGATCATTCGTCCGTATGTTCTTTTTTTTTTTATTTGGATTGGAGGTTTAACGACCACCGTGAGCAACTCAATGGGCTATAAGCAGTCGCCCGTCCCTAATTTATGGTCACTGGTTCCAGGGAAGGGAGAGAGCCAGTGCCGTAAGACAAACACAACATCCATGCCCGACCGGGATTCGAACTCGGACCCCTTACGGACGAATGATCAGAGGCGCTTGCCTCTGATCATTCGTCCGTATGTTCTTTTTTTTTTTTTATTTGGATTGGAGGTTTAACGACCACCGTGAGCAACTCAATGGGCTATAAGCAGTCGCCCGTCCCTAATTTAGTGTCGCTGGTTTCAGGGAAGGAGAGAACCAGTGCCGTAAGACAAACACAACATCCATGCCTGACCGAGATTCGAACCCGGACCCCTTACGGACGAATGATGAGAGGCCAGCGCCTCTGATCATTTGTCCGTATGTTCTTTTTCTTTTTTTATTTGGATTGGAGGTTTAACGACCACCGTGAGCAACTCAATGGGCTATAAGCAGTCGCCCGTCCCTAATTTTGTGTCGCTGGTTTCAGGGAAGGGAGAGAGCCAGTGCCGTAAGACAAACACAACATCCATGCCTCACCGGGATTCGAACCCGGACCCCTTACGGAAGAATGATCAGAGGCCAGCGCCTTAGACCACTGCGCCACTGGGGCGGCCCGAAATGTTCTGCCTACGCTCCTTGTGATAACTGACAAATGCTGCAGATGTGGGCATTTACAGAGATATCATTTCAACATGAAGTTGCAAAATGTTTTACGTTATTTAGTAAGGTGTCTTTACAATACATGACCGCAGCATAAAAGCACGTTTTGCAATTGAAACATACGAATATATGATTACAAATGAAGAATCTGTTGGCCCAATATTTAGAAATCTTTAAATTTCTAACTGTGATTGTCCACAATAGAAAAATTACAAAAAATTCAGCACAAATAGAAAATTTTACAGAATAAAAGTTTTGTATTTTTTTTTCAATTATTTAAATTTAAAAATTATGTCTCACGCAAAAGGATTTTTGGTACAACTCCAACACAATTTTGGTCATAGCAGTTCTCTCTCGCTCTCTCAAATATTTGCTGGAATTTCAGCTCACTTCGTTGAAAATTTAAGAACTTTTTTTTTTTTTTTTTTTTTTTGATTGGAGGTTTAACGACCACCGTGAGCAACTCAATGGGCTATAAGCAGTCGCCCGTCCCTAATTTAGGGTCACTGGTTCCAGGGAAGGGAGAGAGCCAGTGCCGTAAGACAAACACAACATCCATGCCTGACCGGGATTCGAACCCGGACCCCTTACGGACGAACGATCAGAGGCCAGCGCCTTAGACCACTGCGCCACCGGGGCGGCATTTAAGAACTGGAAGCTCAAAGGTATGAAAATAAATGTTTATTTTATGATCTGTCAAGCATGAAAAGTCTGTATAAAAAAATGTTTGGTTTTTTTTAATTTAATGTTCTTACTTCAGCGTCACGAGAAATTTTTTAAACAAATGTAAATATTGTGTGTCCAAAATTAGAAGCTTCTCCAGCATAATTACAGACATAACTAACTAAACTAGTGAATTAAACCTGGTTATTTGCTTTTTCCACGTCGATTAAGCGAGTTTGCCCCGATATTTAAATATCTCGAAATTTCTAATTGATTATCCACAACAGAAAAATTGCACTACAATTTTTCTGCAGTAAAATCTTGGTCCGACGAAAAATTTTCCACAACTTCAATTTAAGGATGGCGGATGTACTTTAACACCTCCCCCCTACACACACACACACACACACACACACACACACACACACACACCACCACCACCACTATGCTTGCTGCCACTGTTTTCAGAGCAACTATACTTTTTGTTTTGTTTCAACAATAAAAAAAGTGATTTTCAGTTGTGATACAATAGTACCACAGAACTAACTACAACTAAACGGGCCAATTCGCAAAAATTTTCCCGAGGCCTTTTGCTACCGTCAATCCGCCCGTGTTGTGTTTTATCATTATTTAGAGCACTATTTTAGTTTTTCTCTACTCGTGCTGCCATTTATCGTCAATTGTGACATTTGTACTGCCCCTCCCCCCTAATGCATAAGTACCAATAAATGTAATGTACATTGTTCAACACTTTAATTTATGCTCTTTGAAGGCGATCTTTAAAAAAAATCAAGTACTGACAGAATTAAATTTTATCATTTTCTACTAAACTTTATCATAATTGGAACTACACAAGACGATGTATTTTAAGTCAGCTCAAAACACCAGAGCAGTTATTTTCCAAAACACAGGAACTGTGTTATGACTACTATTGAAGTTTTGTTTTTTTTACTTTGAGCAATCATTGAAGTAGATGTACAACTCTTACTAGAGTATTATCTTTCACAGTGCTCTCATTAGTTTTTCAAATTTTAACTGTTCCAACATTGATTAAAAGAGCTGAAAGGTTTAATAAAATTAATCAGAACATATGTATATTTATGTAATTTTATATTGTATATTTACATATTTTTTTTATTTTTTTTTTTGAGGTTTAAAAGGAACGACCACCGTGAGCAACTCAATGGGCTATAAGCAGTCGCCCGTCCCTAATTTAGGGTCACTGGTTCCAGGGAAGGGAGAGAGCCAGTGCCATAAGACAAACACAACATCCATTGATTGATTGGAGGTTTAACGACCACCGTGAGCAACTCAATAGGCTATAAGCAGTCGCCCGTCCCTAATTTAGGGTCACTGGTTCCAGGGAAGGGAAAGAGCCAGTGCCGTAAGACAAACACAACATCCATTTATTGATTGGAGGTTTAACGACCACCGTGAGCAACTCAATGGGCTATAAGCAGTCGCCCGTCCCTAATTTAGGGTCACTGGTTCCAGGGAAGGGAGAGAGCCAGTGCCATAAGACAAACACAACATCCATTGATTGATTGGAGGTTTAACGACCACCGTGAGCAACTCAATAGGCTATAAGCAGTCGCCCGTCCCTAATTTAGGGTCACTGGTTCCAGGGAAGGGAGAGAGCCAGTGCCATAAGACAAACACAACATCCATTGATTGATTGGAGGTTTAACGACCACCGTGAGCAACTCAATAGGGTATAAGCAGTCGCCCGTCCCTAATTTAGAGTCACTGGTTCCAGGGAAGGGAGAGAGCCAGTGCCGTAAGACAAACACAACATCCATTTATTGATTGGAGGTTTAACGACCACCGTGAGCAACTCAATGGGCTATAAGCAGTCGCCCGTCCCTAATTTAGGGTCACTGGTTCCAGGGAAGGGAGAGAGCCAGTGCCGTAAGACAAACACAACATCCATTTATTGATTGGAGGTTTAACGACCACCGTGAGCAACTCAATGGGCTATAAGCAGTCGCCCGTCCCTAATTTAGGGTCACTGGTTCCAGGGAAGGGAGAGAGCCAGTGCCGTAAGACAAACACAACATCCATTTATTGATTGGAGGTTTAACGACCACCGTGAGCAACTCAATGGGCTATAAGCAGTCGCCCGTCCCTAATTTAGGGTCACTGGTTCCAGGGAAGGGAGAGAGCCAGTGCCGTAAGACAAACACAACATCCATTTATTGATTGGAGGTTTAACGACCATCGTGAGCAACTCAATGGGCTATAAGCAGTCGCCCGTCCCTAATTTAGGGTCACTGGTTCCAGGGAAGGGAGAGAGCCAGTGCCGTAAGACAAACACAACATCCATTTATTGATTGGAGGTTTAACGACCACCGTGAGCAACTCAATGGGCTATAAGCAGTCGCCCGTCCTTAATTTAGGGTCACTGGTTCCAGGGAAGGAGAGAGCCAGTGCCATAAGACAAACACAACATCCATGCCTGACCGGGATTCGAACCCGGACCCCTTACGGACGAATGATCAGAGGCCAGCGCCTTAGACCACTGCGCCACCGGGGCGGCTATTTACGTAATCCTGAGGGATGGTGCATTGCTGGCTGTTTTTGTTTTTCTCCTAATCATCACAAATTTAACTTTTGCCAAATGGCACGTTAAAAAAATCCGAAACGAAATGTGGGTCCAAAAGGATGCGTAGAATTTGTAATTGGGCTAACCTTCCAAAAGTGGCCGGCTCCAATAGATGGCGCCACGGTAGTACTTCTCCCTCCTCCTTTCACGTTAAATGCGTTATAGCTACTTAGGTCACTTTGTTCTCTTGGTATGTGGTTTTTTTTATGCTCACATTCCTATGGATATAGTAGGAAGCAGGGCAAGATTTCATCTTTTTTGCTCACAAGCAAATTTTGCTAGTGACCAAATAGTTTGCTAGCAAAACATTTGCATGACTAGCAAGTAAAACTAAATCACATTGTAACTTATTTTCTAATAAAGTTACACAGAAATTTAAATATGTGTATAAATATTTTGAGTTACCTTTTTGAATAATGAATAGAATCTTAGATAAGTTTAGTGACTATTAATTTCTAACAAATTCTCATACCACATACACTGACATTCTAATTCAGATTTCTTCCCATATGGTTTATGCTCAGGGTGTCTGACTTTGTCATCATACCACTTTATAACTGCTGACCGTGGATTAAAAATCTCTTCTTGTGGCCCTTCTATTTCAATTGTCATCAGAGCATTTAAAGTTTCAACAGACAAATTGTTCCTCCAATATTCTTTTTAAAAAACTGAATCCTACCTCACAACATGCAGTACTAAGTGGAAGTATCGCACAAATTTCTGCTAAACTTCTACACTTCATATCTGCCAACTACCACACAATGCCGTAGTTTCTACGGAATTAGTCTGACTACGGAACTCGCTTATCAAAACTACGGATTCTACAAATTTTCATTTTGTTTCAAATTTTTCTTTTGCTATTATTTTTATGATATACACGAGATTCTTACAGGGATTCGCGGAATACCGCTTTATTTTTTTTTTTTGTCATCAGTTAGATCATTCTGAAGATCAATATTTGGGAGAGGGGGGTCGTCTTCCATCTGGAGACGAAATTTCGTGCTTCAAAACTTTCGAACACAGTAGTGAAACGGAGTAAGAAAATTTTGCCGTAATCGCAAATTGTTCTCCCAATGTTGTCTTTGTGTCCGCTTTTCTTGTTAAATATCATTTTATTGCATAAATGTTTGCATTTTAGCTTGAAACTGTGGAGAACAATTTGCAAAAACGGAAGTTGGCTGCTGCAAAATTTTTCTGCAATCTTCAGGCACGAGATTCTTCCGTGAATTCAAGGAATTCCGGCTTTTTTCCTTATTATTGGAATGTCTTCTTTACGAAACTAGAAAACGAAAGGTCGACGGAATTCGGATTTTTTCCGTAATCAAATTTTTTTTTTTCTCACGATGTTGCCTCTGTCAAGTATTATAAGCTCATTAACATTTTACTGGATAAATATTTTGATTTCAGCTTGAAAATACAAGGAAAATTTCCAAAACCAGAAGTCAGACGAAGCAAAAGTTTCTTCCGTAATCGTTTACCCCTCCACGAACACGTTTCGTAAAAAAGCGTCTATCTATGCCACGCAATCAAGGCAATCGCTTGGCTTAGGGTACGACAGGAGTTGAGGACAAAGTTCGTGGGGCAAAAGAAGGGAGGGTGGCAGAGCAGGTGGTCAAACAACCGATCCATCCTAGAGCTCTGGGTTGCCACAGTAACCATTGACGACGTCACGTTCAGTTTCTGTAATAGACCAATGAGGGCACGATGAAGAGTGTCAATGCGTTTCTACGACAGTTTGGAAGGGATGAAAGATATGGGGAGGATGAGTATTAAGTGTCGAAAGGAAATTGGCGAAAGAGAATCGCTGATTGTCGCTGTTTTAACAAGTGATAATAGAAACTTATGTAAACTTTGTGGATTAATAATCATTTTTGGTTACTTTAAATAAAGAAATTACCTTACTAGCAATATTTGCTACTGCGATTTTTTTTCACTAGCAAATTTGATTTTTCACTAGCTATTTGCTAATCGGTGAAATCGCCCCCTGGTAGGAAGGCTTGGTGGTGATGGAATCATCGTCAAAGTGGACAAAGACAAAGTGGGAAAACGCAAGTACAACTGCGGTCGTCTCTGTCGAGGGCACCTGTATTCTTGGCATCTTTGAAATCACGTCGAGCCAGGAACAACCATTAAGACGGACCAGTGGGCGTATTATGGAATATTTATTCCGACGGAATTGCCGTCTTTCCTCAGAACATTGCTTTGAAGTCCTGCTTCGTGTGATCAGGAAGTTCTTCCCTGGCGGATAAAACTTTTCTTGCTTTTATTCTGCTAGGTAGAGTTTCATATTCATGAGGACAACTTATTCTTCAGTCATAATAAATATTTCACACATATGCCACAATGTACATTCATAAAGGTCCTTTTAAGGGCCATCTTTAATCCATATTAATCACTTCCTTTGCCCCTTTCACAAAGTAGCGCAGCGCTTTACGGTGTAGCGATAACGTGTCGCCATCTATCGTCGCTTCAGAAAACTATTCCTCGGCCACATTTGGAAGATTTACTTGTAATTGTTGGTCCTTTTTTTTTTTTGGTAATTTATGCACCAATACCAATATACAGACAGTGCTATATTGGTATTAATCACTGGGTGTGGCACACACATTGGCTTTACAACTTATTCTGGCACCCCTTCTCTGCAGTTGGTTAACACCCAAAAATGTTGACAGCAAATTAATCAGCGATTGTGAAATTAACTAGTCACTCACTCAGTGGTGACAAAAATACATCCAGGATTCTTAACACACAGGAAGAAAGGTCAAATATAAATATGCCATAAAACCCAAAATCAGTTTATTATGCTACATAACAGAAATCAGTCAGATCTTCATCATTTCACAGGGAAAAAAAATTCTTTACTTATAGCAGCCCTTTTTAAGCCCTGACCAAAATCCCTTCCCTGGTAATATAAAATTTACACAAATACACAGTGGTTATATTATATTGTTATCTGACAGGGCCTGCACGTGCATTAGCATATTACTTTAAAATACTTCTAGATCTGACAGCAAATTTTAAAACATCTTTCAAGTGTTTCTAGCAGTAACTAACAACCTGGGGTCACACCCAACTTCCAGAACTAAATTTATTCCTCAACATATAACAAGCATTTTTTTAAAAACAGCCAGTTTTGATTGAAACAGTTTATAAACTGCTTCGAAAGATAACTGCTACAAACCTCCGTTTCCCCGAAACAAAGCGCATGTTTAAAACACCTATATATGTCTCTCACAGATGGTATGCAATTGTTTACAGTGAATTGTTTATAGTAATAGTTGTAGTTCATAAGCGTCAATATCCTGTGCCTACATTCACGTATCACATCAGCTCCAAAGAAACTAAATTTGTTTATTTTATTTTAAAATCTGTATACGTGTTTGCTTTTGTTTAACATAAAATTATATTTGTTATATATGCGTAAATCTAACATGTTCAAGAAAAAAAAAAATGACAAGTGTCAACGAATCGGAGAAACTCAAGCCTCGAAGCTATGCATACAAAACGCTGATAAACCCAAACCTTGCCAAACTGCAGACAAAATAAAATTTGAAATCGTAACCAACGGTTGATTAAATATCTCCTACAAGCGTCAAAAAGCCAAGATGGCAGACCTGTAGTTCACTGATCCCTACAGTTACTTCACCCACAAGCAACACACCATTTTTATGGCATTCATTGCAAAAAATATGGCAAAAGTTGCATGCGAAATAATAATACTGTTATGCTAAACAATTTCAGGCTAAATTTGTTGCAACAGGAGCTTTCATTATATTAGAAAATATATATAATGCAACAATACTAACCAACCACCGAAGTTGAAGCTTTGTCCCGACTTGACTCGACTGTGTACAAAGAATGTGCGGAACTCCGAAACAATCAGTTTCTGAATTACAATTCTACGGAAACCAACTCAGTGACGTTGCAGACGTTACTCATTGGCCGGCCACCGGAGAGCAACCTTAGTCCAACTGAGTTTTGTATCATTTGGGCATAGTTGTGCAATGCCTGATTTCCTAATCTTCCACTGAAACCTACAAATAAGTTGATTGCCCGAATGACAGTTATCAATTCATTAGAAATTTGATAACTGTCATTCGCGCAATCAACAAATTTGCGAAATAATTCAATTATCATTGCATTACACGAAGCAATTCTTTATCTTTATTTTATATTTTTAATGTTCAAAGATATCTACTGTAGTTCAGAACAGGAACCATAACTGGAATAACGATGCGTAATAACTAATCGCACCAATGTATTGTGTAATATCTTTATCGAAACAAAACTTGAAATTATACAACTGCTCTAACACTGGGAAGGGCAAAATTTTTGCGTCATAAAAGAATTTACTCTTATGTCAATAACACAATGGTTTTGCAGAACTTTTTTCTTCTGTTACGGTTTTACAATACAGATTGTGCTAGACATATGTGCAGCCCATATTTATTGTCGCTTTTTACTTTCTTACTGTGCACTTTATTTTTTGCTACACCACTTATATTTACTTATACACTCTTCGCTATTTTATCTATAATTTCAATTGCTCAATCCATGCCCCAGTGAGGCACGGATGTTGTGTTCGTCTTATTCAAGGAGGTTAGAGCCATGAAGCCGCAAAGTTGTGAAATTTCGTTTGTTTACGTGATGACCTAGCAGTTTGCAAAGAAGCAAAAATCGAACCTTCGAAGATTGAAAGCATCATGTGCGCACTCAAGCTAATAACCGAGAATAATTACTTCACTTTCAATGATACCGTTTATAAACAAATATACGGCGCACCAATGGGATCACCAATATCTGGTTTGTTTGCCGAGGTCATTATGCAGGATATAGAAAAGAAAATATTCACCGGCAGATCTAGTAACTTACCTATGTCCTATAGTATACCTACGATATGTCGATGATATATTGATCTTTTGGCCGCACTCTGAAAATGATATGGAGCTTTTCATAAACAACTTCAATGGTATGTATGCAACTATTCAAGTAACGTATGAAAAAGAAATAGACAACAAACTCCACTTTCTTGACATCTCTTTTATTAAACATCAAAATAAAATCGAATTCAGTGTATACCGTAAGTCTACTTACATTCCTGCTATAATTCCCAATGAATCCAGTCACCCATGGAAGTATAAGATTTCAGCTTTCAGATCATTTATAAATAGGGCCATAACACATTCATCAACTAAAAAAGCACTAATTAAAGAAATAAAATGGATTAAAAACACTGCTAAATATTTTGGATATCCCGGAAGCATGATTGATTCATTATATCACAACATAAGAAGAGCAGATATATCTAAACACAACAATAGTACAACTAAAAGCAATACGCTATTCTACGGAAGTATTCCATATTTACCTCCATTGAGCAATATTATAAGAAAAGAATGCCAGGATAGCAATATTGAAATTGCTGAAATAGTTACAAATACTACATCGGCAGTACTAAAAAGAGATTTAAAACCAGATTGAATGAGCACTATAGTAATTGAATTAAAAAAGAAGAGAAAAACCTCACTTATAGAGCATTGTATGGTAAATGAGTTAATACCCGATTGGGAAAATAGTAAAATTTTAACTTCCGACAATAAACATAATCAAATTTTGTGGTCTGAAGCTATAGCAATTGAAAAAACCCAAGGCTCTAATTGCAATACATCTACTCCTAAAGATATCCCATATCCGTGGAAATATTTAATACAATAAGAAAAGAATACGAAGTATAAAAACAAAAGAAAAGCGAAAGAAATAGCATATACATAAAAATTAGGAACAGCTGCAGCACTTCTCAAATTAAACCGATAGATGGCGCGGATTAAAATTCCTGAAAAGAATCCAGTTCACAGTTATACTTCCAAAAAAAGTAAAAATAACTGGGACTAAATTGAAGTTAATCCTCACACGTGGGAGAAAAGCAAAAAATTGAATATCAGGAGTTTTGGGGGGGGGGGGGGGAGGGCCCTTTTTAAGGGCCGAGCAAAATGTTGCATAAAAGATCTATCTTTTTTGTACTGAATATTTCTCCCCTAACTAATAAGGTGTTGTCGGTCTTGTCTTTTAAATTAATTTTTTTTTCTCTTACGCATTAGCTCTGACAAATAAAAAAAATAATAATAATGAATAAATAAAACAGGACTTAATTTTTTTTTTGATTGGAGGTTTAACGACCACCGTGAGCAACTCAATGGACTATAAGCAGTCGCCCGTCCCTAATTTAGGGTCACTGGTTCCAGGGAAGGGAGAGAGCCAGTGCCGTAAGACAAACACAACATCCATGCCTGACCGGGATTCGAACCCGGACCCCTTATGGACGAATGATCATAGGCCAGCGCCTTAGACCACTGCGCCACCGGGGCGGCATTAATTTTTTCCGCTGTTGCACATAATTGTGCAACAAGCAGACAAGTAGCGAAGGAAAAAAATGATTGGCCCTTATACTACCGGCTCCCTAAATAAGGAATAAAAACCCAGATTGTGGCTTTTTTTTTCTGTTGTTTACTCAAAATGAGTAACATAAACCTCGATCGGTGTAATCTTGTGATCACACCACCTCTGCTATGGTTACGCTGACATGTCAGGCAAGAATCAACAAAAATAAACCTGAGAAAAAATCCTTTAAACCAATGGGGAAAAATCTTTTCTCTCATTGGCTGGCGAGTAACGAAGCAATAGCGGACCCGTGAGACACACTGATGAAATGGCCAGTTTTGTCTTATCCAGTGTTGAACGTCGATTTTCCTCTGGGGAAACTTATTCTGTGTGTGATGTTTTTATTTTCAGGTTCCCCTTTCCCGTGTCCTTTCCTTCTTTTCCCCCTGTACTCATCTGTGGCAGCGGTGTACCGTGCATTTTTCTGCGGAGAGAAATATAGCTTGGAATGGATTGTTGTTACAGGTAAGTATGTAGGGCAGCTTACAACTTCACTACTTAACGGGAAACCGTTTACTCGTTCTCCTTTAATATTTCCATACTTTTCTTTCGTGCTATTCTATCAGGACAATCTGCTCCTAACTCTCTTAGATTCTTTTTCACCTGCCAAAAGGCGCATGGCGCTGTGGGTTCGGGTTTCTCAACCTAATTTAGGAACTCCTCCTTAGATGACGGAAGACGTCGACGTGGAGCAACTATGACTAGGGTATGATCGAGGTGCCTTAGATATATAACAACTTCGAACATCGATCCAGGATGCATACCGTTGATAATGGCCGAAAGTCAGTCGCGCCGGAACATGTCCGGTGGTTTGTATGGCGTCGTGTGCGTATGGCAATGGCTGTCTGGCAATGTTCAGAGATTGATGATAATTTATTTGATGTCTGTTTGTACAGTCCTTGATTGTGTCCATTCCTTCTTTTAAAGATTGACGACACAGGTTGATGGTAAAAGATTTTTTAATTGCATTGCATATAATTCTTTCACGCAATCTTTGTATTGTAATCATAGTCGTATTTTATTTGAACTGAAACTCTGGTCACGATATCAACATGGCCCCCCTTTTTGCAACAGGAATATTCTACGTGTCCAAGACACGATATATGCATACTTCAATTTTAAGATACTAGATGAAGAATCCTATTATGAAACACCTCCACAAGGTGAGTGCTAGATAACATAATAACTTAAACATATAATAATATTTCAAAGTCATATATGAAGAATTAATGCAAAGATGTTTTTGCTGCAAATATGCACACGACACATAGAACATACACTGACGGGGAAAAAATCCCAACACCAAGAAAGGGGTTGTGTTAGATAAACGACAGTTGGTAGGTGGTGAGAGTCATTTGTAAGATGACGTCTATGCCAATTTCGCCCTCGGCGCATACGTGTGGCGCTAGTAGCGCCCCCTCGGGACATGCAAAGCAGGTTTGCTGTAAATACGCGCTGTAACGTTCGTGAACGTTAGTTATCGTTGAGATTCGACGTAGGGTGTTGATGTAAGTCAAGAATGCCTTTAAGAAGACGAAGAAGCCATTATCAACAGCTCACGGAGTTTGAACGAGGTCGTGTAATAGGGCTACGAGAAGGTGGATTTTCTTTCCGCAATATTGCAGAACGACTTGGCAGGAATGTAGCCACTGTGCATGATTGTTGGCAGCGGTGCTCAAGGGAAGGTATTGCCTCAAGAAGACCGGGTTCCGGCCGGCCATGTGGCACTACTGAGAGGGAAGACCACTGTGTACGGCGTATGGCCGTGGCGCATCGTACCGCGTCTGCGGCAGCAATTTGAGCTGCAGTTGCCACCACAGTGACACAACGAACTGTTACAAATCGGTTACTTGAAGGACAGCTCCGAGCCAGACGCCCCGTAGAGTGCATTCCACTTACTCCAAAACCACTGCCGTTTGCGACGTCAGTGGTGTCAAGCTAGAGCTCATTGGAGGACGGAGTGGAGATCTGTTGTGTTTTCTGATGAAAACCGGTTCTGCCTGGTGCCAGTGATGGCCGTGTGTTGGTTAGAAGGAGGCCAGGTGAGCGCCTGCAACCAACCTGTCTGCGGCCGAGACACACTGGACCTACACCTGGAGTTATGGTCTGGGGAGCAATTTCCTATGACAGCAGGATCACTCTCGTGGTTATCCCACGCACCCTGACGGCACAGTTGTACGTCGGTCTGGTGATTCAACCTGTTGTGCTTCCATTCATGAACAGCATTCCAGGGGGTGCTTTCCAACAGGATAACGCTGGCCCGCATACCGCTGTTGTAACCCAACATGCTCTACAGAGTGTCGACATGTTGCCGTGGCCTGCTAGATCACCAGTCTTTCACCAATCGAGCACGTATGGGACATCATTGGACGACAACTCCAGCGTCACCCCAACCAGCATTAACCGTCCCTGTATTGACCGACCAAGTGCAACAGGCATGGAACTCCATCCCACAAACTGACATCCAGCACCTGTACGACACAATGCATGAACGTTTGCGTGCTTGCATTCAACATTCTGGCGGTTACACCGGTTATTAATGTACCAGCATTTCACATTTAAAGTGGCTCTTCTCATGCTTACAGTAAGCTGTGATCTTGAAACCTTAATCGATTAAATATGTTACCTATACAAATGTATTGCCGCCATTTCATTCCTCTACAACTATTTTTTCGTGGTGTTGGGTTTTTTTTCCGTCAGTGTATATAACGCATGAAACAGTTGTACTTGTAGTGTGTAGCTTTTATTCAATTACATTACCAAGTAAAATATATTTTTGGTAGTTTATACTAACCAAAATTCCATTACTAGTAGTTTTAGCCATGGAGGTAGGAACAAGGGAGAAGATATGACGTCACAAACTTGAAGCTTTTTTAGCATACGACGTGACGGTGTGACGGCCATCTTAAGCCTCTGATGGTGGTTCTGAGCCATTAGGTTACATACGTGAGAAGTTTGGTTTTCGAAATTTGAAGTTATTTTTCTTAGAAATAGCATGTTGTTGCGCTTACGGATGTCCCACAAATTTCGGGCGACCACCTCCCGCAGTTACTTTTCACAGGTAAGCAAGGGAGAAACATTTAATATGAAATCTTTTAATTTCCGAAGAGTAGTATCTGACTTACCATCCTTGTCACATTTACGCCAAAAATCGGATTGTCATCTTCAAAATTAGCATTTAGTAGTAAAGCGCGTATATGAAGTCAATTTGGATATGGCCAGCTTAATTTCCCATTTTGATTGACAGAATGGCACTGAGGAGTATTACATGTTTTTGTGCTAACAGAGGAAAAATATCTAATAGAAACTCAGAAAAGTCATCTTTCGGAGCATGTTGTGATGCACACAGGTAAAAAGCCTTACCAGCATGATGTATGTTCCAAGCAATTAACTCGAAAAAGTGATCTTTCGAAGCATTTGCACGGGGGGAAAGTCTCACTAATGTGATTTATGCTCCAAGCGATTTGCTCGAAAAAATGATTTTTCGAAGCATTAACTCATTTAGGCGGGTGAAAAGTTTCACCAATGCGATGTATGCTCTAAACGATTTATTCGAAAAAGTGAACATTCGAAGCATTCCCAGCAAAGACATAGTGCTAGGTCAGCAATGGCCCAGCACTATGTTTTAAAAAATAAAATGTCCGGGCCGCCAACAAAGGGCCAGCAGTTCAGGCCAACAGATGGCACTCTCATCAGTTGTCATATGCCACAACAGGGCCATCAGATATCCGTCACAGGCAGCCCCGGTTGCGCAGTGGTCTAAGCGATGGCCTCTGATCATTCGTCCGAAAGGGGTCCGGGTTCGAATCCCGGTGAGGCATGGATGTTGTGTTTGTCTTACGGCACTGGCTCTCTCCCTTCCCTGGAACCAGTGATCCTAAATTAGGGACGGGCGAATGCTTATAGCCCATTGAGTTGCTCACGGTGGTCGTTAAATCTCCAATCAATCAATGGATGTTGTGTTTGTCTTACGGCACTGGCTCTCTCCTTCCCTGGAACCAGTGACCCTAAATTAGGGACGGTCGACTGCTTATAGCCCATTGAGTTGCTCACGGTGGTCGTTAAACCTCCAATCAATCAATGGATGTTGTGTTTGTCTTACGGCACTGGCTCTCTCCCTTCCCTGGAACCAGTGACCCTAAATTAGGGACGGTCGACTGCTTATAGCCCATTGAGTTGCTCACGGTGGTCGTTAAATCTCCAATCAAAAAAAAAAAAAGAATCCCGGTGAGACATGGATGTTGTGTTTGTCTTACGGCACTGGCTCTCTCCCTTCCCTGGAACCAGTGATCCTAAATTAGGGACGGGCGAATGCTTATAGCCCATTGAGTTGCTCACGGTGGTCGTTAAACCTCCAATCAATCAATGGATGTTGTGTTTGTCTTACGGCACTGGCTCTCTCCCTTCCCTGGAACCAGTGACCCTAAATTAGGGACGGGCGACTGCTTATAGCCCATTGAGTTGCTCACGGTGTCGTTAAACCTCCAATCAATCAATGGATGCTGTGTTTGTCTTACGGCACTGGCTCTCTCCCTTCCCTGGAACCAGTGACCCTAAATTAGGGACGGGCGACTGCTTATAGCCCATTGAGTTGCTCACGGTGGTCGTTAAACCTCCAATCAATCAATGGATGCTGTGTTTGTCTTACGGCACTGGCTCTCTCCTTCCCTGGAACCAGTGACCCTAAATTAGGGACGGGCGACTGCTTATAGCCCATTGAGTTGCTCACGGTGGTCGTTAAACCTCCAATCAAAAAAAAAAAAATATCCATCACAGGCCGCGGCTGCCACAAGCGGCCCTGCAAGCACGTTCCATAAATGATGGCTGGCCAAATGTGGTCCGCTGGTTTCCCAGCAGTGGCAGCCGGCAATCACGTGACCTAACTGATGGCTAGCCGAATCTTGTCCGCCAATTTCCCAGTAGTAGCCATAAATAAAAACTAAATGATAGCCACAGTTTCACAAAGCTACAACTGTTTTGCCCCTTACGAAACATCTGAATTACAGCACGGCGCTGGGGAAATTTTCTCAACAGACCGGAAAAACACCCATTTGAATCTGAATGGAAACGAACCAGGGTTAGCAGCGTGGGAGGTGAGGTATCCACGGACGGGACTGATTTGCCACGCACCTGCGTCTGCTTGAAGCTGTCTCTTTCCTGCGTAATGGGTAACAGTAGCTGATGACTTTACCTGCACCGTCAAAGTGTTGACTTCGCAGGGAAACGTTGAACTCTCTCGAAAATTTTGGGATTCAAAGGATCCCTGACGGCGCTGCGCTCGGACATGCGTAATGGGTAATCGAATGTTTTTGTCTTTCATTTTACAATACTGCGAGGTATTTTTCATAAATGTCAGTTTCATATAATTCACAATTTTTTTTTTGCAACGTAACGATAGTTTTTTTTTTGTTTTTTTTTTCGTAATGAAATGTTGAGCCGACGAAGATATCAGATTAAGCCATGAAATACTAGATTACAAACGTGAACACACGCACTCCATTCCCATGAATGACAAAAAAATAATTTGAAACCGCTTGAAACAACAGTCCTGGAAAAACATTTAAAAAACGTTTGTTGGCAAAAAAAAAAAAAAAAAAAGAATTATACGCGTACAAAATTTATCAGTTGTTTGAAAGAAGAAAAAAAAAATCTATTGTTTGCAACGTAACGACAGTTTTTTTTTACCTTAAGTTTACCAACTTAAAGGCGCTTTCTAAAGTTTTGTGCTGTCTTTGTCGTCTTGAAAGGCGATTGTTGAATTTATATATTTTTTTTTTTTTTTTTTTTTTTTTTTTGATTGGAGGTTTAACGACCGCCGTGAGCAACTCAATGGGCTATAAGCAGTCGCCCGTCCCTAATTTAGGATCACTGGTTCCAGGGAAGGGAGAGAGCCAGTGCCGTAAGACAAACACAACATCCATGCCTGACCGGGATTCGAACCCGGACCCCTTACGGACGAACGATCAGAGGCCAGCGCCTTAGACCACTGCGCCACCGGGGCGGCATTTAAGAACTGGAAGCTCAAAGGTATGAAAATAAATGTTTATTTTATGATCTGTCAAGCATGAAAAGTCTGTATAAAAAAATGTTTGGTTTTTTTAATTTAATGTTCTTACTTCAGCGTCACGAGAAATTTTTTAAACAAATGTAAATATTGTGTGTCCAAAATTAGAAGCTTCTCCAGCATAATTACAGACATAACTAACTAAACTAGTGAATTAAACCTGGTTATTTGCTTTTTCCACGTCGATTAAGCGAGTTTGCCCCGATATTTAAATATCTCGAAATTTCTAATTGATTATCCACAACAGAAAAATTGCACTACAATTTTTCTGCAGTAAAATCTTGGTCCGACGAAAAATTTTCCACAACTTCAATTTAAGGATGGCGGATGTACTTTAACACCTCCCCCCCTACACACACACACACACACACACACACACACACACACCACCACCACCACTATGCTTGCTGCCACTGTTTTCAGAGCAACTATACTTTTTGTTTTGTTTCAACAATAAAAAAAGTGATTTTCAGTTGTGATACAATAGTACCACAGAACTAACTACAACTAAACGGGCCAATTCGCAAAAATTTTCCCGGGGCCTTTTGCTACCGTCAATCCGCCCGTGTTGTGTTTTATCATTATTTAGAGCACTATTTTAGTTTTTCTCTACTCGTGCTGCCATTTATCGTCAATTGTGACATTTGTACTGCCCCTCCCCCTAATGCATAAGTACCAATAAATGTAATGTACATTGTTCAACACTTTAATTTATGCTCTTTGAAGGCGATCTTTAAAAAAAATCAAGTACTGACAGAATTAAATTTTATCATTTTCTACTAAACTTTATCATAATTGGAACTACACAAGACGATGTATTTTAAGTCAGCTCAAAACACCAGAGCAGTTATTTTCCAAAACACAGGAACTGTGTTATGACTACTATTGAAGTTTTGTTTTTTTTTACTTTGAGCAATCATTGAAGTAGATGTACAACTCTTACTAGAGTATTATCTTTCACAGTGCTCTCATTAGTTTTTCAAATTTTAACTGTTCCAACATTGATTAAAAGAGCTGAAAGGTTTAATAAAATTAATCAGAACATATGTATATTTATGTAATTTTATATTGTATATTTACATATTTTTTTTTATTTTTTTTTTTTTGAGGTTTAAAAGGAACGACCACCGTGAGCAACTCAATGGGCTATAAGCAGTCGCCCGTCCCTAATTTAGGGTCACTGGTTCCAGGGAAGGGAGAGAGCCAGTGCCATAAGACAAACACAACATCCATTGATTGATTGGAGGTTTAACGACCACCGTGAGCAACTCAATGGGCTATAAGCAGTCGCCCGTCCCTAATTTAGGGTCACTGGTTCCAGGGAAGGGAGAGAGCCAGTGCCGTAAGACAAACACAACATCCATTTATTGATTGGAGGTTTAACGACCACCGTGAGCAACTCAATAGGCTATAAGCAGTCGCCCGTCCCTAATTTAGGGTCACTGGTTCCAGGGAAGGGAGAGAGCCAGTGCCGTAAGACAAACACAACATCCATTTATTGATTGGAGGTTTAACGACCACCGTGAGCAACTCAATGGCTATAAGCAGTCGCCCGTCCCTAATTTAGGGTCACTGGTTCCAGGGAAGGGAGAGAGCCAGTGCCATAAGACAAACACAACATCCATTGATTGATTGGAGGTTTAACGACCACCGTGAGCAACTCAATAGGCTATAAGCAGTCGCCCGTCCCTAATTTAGGGTCACTGGTTCCAGGGAAGGGAGAGAGCCAGTGCCATAAGACAATCACAACATCCATTGATTGATTGGAGGTTTAACGACCACCGTGAGCAACTCAATAGGCTATAAGCAGTCGCCCGTCCCTAATTTAGGGTCACTGGTTCCAGGGAAGGGAGAGAGCCAGTGCCGTAAGACAAACACAACATCCATTTATTGATTGGAGGTTTAACGACCACCGTGAGCAACTCAATGGGCTATAAGCAGTCGCCCGTCCCTAATTTAGGGTCACTGGTTCCAGTGAAGGGAGAGAGCCAGTGCCGTAAGACAAACACAACATCCATTTATTGATTGGAGGTTTAACGACCACCGTGAGCAACTCAATGGGCTATAAGCAGTCGCCCGTCCCTAATTTAGGGTCACTGGTTCCAGGGAAGGGAGAGAGCCAGTGCCGTAAGACAAACACAACATCCATTTATTGATTGGAGGTTTAACGACCACCGTGAGCAACTCAATGGGCTATAAGCAGTCGCCCGTCCCTAATTTAGGGTCACTGGTTCCAGGGAAGGGAGAGAGCCAGTGCCATAAGACAAACACAACATCCATTGATTGATTGGAGGTTTAACGACCACCGTGAGCAACTCAATGGGCTATAAGCAGTCGCCCGTCCCTAATTTAGGGTCACTGGTTCCAGGGAAGGGAGAGAGCCAGTGCCATAAGACAAACACAACATCCATTGATTGATTGGAGGTTTAACGACCACCGTGAGCAACTCAATGGGCTATAAGCAGTCGCCCGTCCCTAATTTAGAGTCACTGGTTCCAGGGAAGGGAGAGAGCCAGTGCCGTAAGACAAACACAACATCCATTTATTGATTGGAGGTTTAACGACCACCGTGAGCAACTCAATGGGCTATAAGCAGTCGCCCGTCCTTAATTTAGGGTCACTGGTTCCAGGGAAGGGAGAGAGCCAGTGCCGTAAGACAAACACAACATCCATTTATTGATTGGAGGTTTAACGACCAGCGTGAGCAACTCAATGGGCTATAAGCAGTCGCCCGTCCCTAATTTAGGGTCACTGGTTCCAGGGAAGGGAGAGAGCCAGTGCCATAAGACAAACACAACATCCATTGATTGATTGGAGGTTTAACGACCACCGTGAGCAACTCAATGGGCTATAAGCAGTCGCCCGTCCCTAATTTAGGGTCACTGGTTCCAGGGAAGGGAGAGAGCCAGTGCCATAAGACAAACACAACATCCATTGATTGATTGGAGGTTTAACGACCACCGTGAGCAACTCAATAGGCTATAAGCAGTCGCCCGTCCCTAATTTAGGGTCACTGGTTCCAGGGAAGGGAGAGAGCCAGTGCCGTAAGACAAACACAACATCCATATATTGATTGGAGGTTTAACGACCACCGTGAGCAACTCAATGGGCTATAAGCAGTCGCCCGTCCCTAATTTAGGGTCACTGGTTCCAGGGAAGGGAGAGAGCCAGTGCCATAAGACAAACACAACATCCATTGATTGATTGGAGGTTTAACGACCACCGTGAGCAACTCAATGGGCTATAAGCAGTCGCCCGTCCCTAATTTAGGGTCACTGGTTCCAGGGAAGGGAGAGAGCCAGTGCCGTAAGACAAACACAACATCCATTGATTGATTGGAGGTTTAACGACCACCGTGAGCAACTCAATGGGCTATAAGCAGTCGCCCGTCCCTAATTTAGGATCACTGGTTCCAGGGAAGAGAGAGAGCCAGTGCCATAAGACAAACACAACATCCATGCCTGACCGGGATTCGAACCCGGACCCCTTACGGACGAATGATCAGAGGCCAGCGCCTTAGACCACTGCGCCACCGGGGCGGCTATTTACGTAATCCTGAGGGATGGTGCATTGCTGGCTGTTTTTGTTTTTCTCCTAATCATCACAAATTTAACTTTTGCCAAATGGCACGTTAAAAAAATCCGAAACGAAATGTGGGTCCAAAAGGATGCGTAGAATTTGTAATTGGGCTAACCTTCCAAAAGTGGCCGGCTCCAATAGATGGCGCCACGGTAGTACTTCTCCCTCCTCCTTTCACGTTAAATGCGTTATAGCTACTTAGGTCACTTTGTTCTCTTGGTATGTGGTTTTTTTTATGCTCACATTCCTATGGATATAGTAGGAAGCAGGGCAAGATTTCATCTTTTTTGCTCACAAGCAAATTTTGCTAGTGACCAAATAGTTTGCTAGCAAAACATTTGCATGACTAGCAAGTAAAACTAAATCACATTGTAACTTATTTTCTAATAAAGTTACACAGAAATTTAAATATGTGTATAAATATTTTGAGTTACCTTTTTGAATAATGAATAGAATCTTAGATAAGTTTAGTGACTATTAATTTCTAACAAATTCTCATACCACATACACTGACATTCTAATTCAGATTTCTTCCCATATGGTTTATGCTCAGGGTGTCTGACTTTGTCATCATACCACTTTATAACTGCTGACCGTGGATTAAAAATCTCTTCTTGTGGCCCTTCTATTTCAATTGTCATCAGAGCATTTAAAGTTTCAACAGACAAATTGTTCCTCCAATCCCCTTGTATTCTTTTTAAAAAACTGAATCCTACCTCACAACATGCAGTACTAAGTGGAAGTATCGCACAAATTTCTGCTAAACTTCTACACTTCATATCTGCCAACTACCACACAATGCCGTAGTTTCTACGGAATTAGTCTGACTACAGAACTCGCTATCAAAACTACGGATTCTACAAATTTTCATTTTGTTTCAAATTTTTCCTTTGCTATTATTTTTATGATATACACGAGATTCTTACAGGGATTCGCGGAATACCGCTTTATTTTTTTTTTTTTGTCATCAGTTAGATCATTCTGAAGATCAATATTTGGGAGAGGGGGGGGGGTCGTCTTCCATCTGGAGACGAAATTTCGTGCTTCAAAACTTTCGAACACAGTAGTGAAACGGAGTAAGAAAATTTTGCCGTAATCGCAAATTGTTCTCCCAATGTTGTCTTTGTGTCCGCTTTTCTTGTTAAATATAATTTTATTGCATAAATGTTTGCATTTTAGCTTGAAACTGTGGAGAACAATTTGCAAAAACGGAAGTTGGCTGCTGCAAAATTTTTCTGCAATCTTCAGGCATGAGATTCTTCCGTGAATTCAAGGAATTCCGGCTTTTTTCCTTATTATTGGAATGTCTTCTTTACGAAACTAGAAAACGAAAGGTCGACGGAATTCGGATTTTTTCCTGTAATCAAATTTTTTTTTTTTTCTCACGATGTTGCCTCTGTCAAGTATTATAAGCTCATTAACATTTTACTGGATAAATATTTTGATTTCAGCTTGAAAATACAAGGAAAATTTCCAAAACCAGAAGTCAGACGAAGCAAAAGTTTCTTCCGTAATCGTTTACCCTCCACGAACACGTTTCGTAAAAAAGCGTCTATCTATGCCACGCAATCAAGGCAATCGCTTGGCTTAGGGTACGACAGGAGTTGAGGACAAAGTTCGTGGGGCAAAAGAAGGGAGGGTGGCAGAGCAGGTGGTCAAACAACCGATCCATCCTAGAGCTCTGGGTTGCCACAGTAACCATTGACGACGTCACGTTCAGTTTCTGTAATAGACCAATGAGGGCACGATGAAGAGTGTCAATGCGTTTCTACGACAGTTTGGAAGGGATGAAAGATATGGGGAGGATGAGTATTAAGTGTCGAAAGGAAATTGGCGAAAGAGAATCGCTGATTGTCGCTGTTTTAACAAGTGATAATAGAAACTTATGTAAACTTTGTGGATTAATAATGATTTTTGGTTACTTTAAATAAAGAAATTACCTTACTAGCAATATTTGCTACTGCGATTTTTTTTCACTAGCAAATTTGATTTTTCACTAGCTATTTGCTAATCGGTGAAATCGCCCCCTGGTAGGAAGGCTTGGTGGTGATGGAATCATCGTCAAAGTGGACAAAGACAAAGTGGACAAAGACAAAGTGGGAAAACGCAAGTACAACTGCGGTCGTCTCGTCGAGGGCACCTGTATTCTTGGCATCTTTGAAATCACGTCGAGCCAGGAACAACCATTAAGACGGACCAGTGGGCGTATTATGGAATATTTATTCCGACGGAATTGCCGTCTTTCCTCAGAACATTGCTTTGAAGTCCTGCTTCGTGTGATCAGGAAGTTCTTCCCTGGCGGATAAAACTTTTCTTGCTTTTATTCTGCTAGGTAGAGTTTCATATTCACGAGGACAACTTATTCTTCCGTCATAATATTTCACACATATGCCACAATGTACATTCATAAAGGTCCTTTTAAGGGCCATCTTTAATCCATATTAATCACTTCCTTTGCCCCTTTCACAAAGTAGCGCAGCGCTTTACGGTGTAGCGATAACGTGTCGCCATCTATCGTCGCTTCAGAAAACTATTCCTCGGCCACATTTGGAAGATTTACTTGTAATTGTTGGTCCTTTTTTTTTTTTGGTAATTTATGCACCAATACCAATATACAGACAGTGCTATATTGGTATTAATCAATGGGTGTGGCACACACACTGGCTTTACAACTTATTCTGGCACCCCTTCTCTGCAGTTGGTTAACACCCAAAAATGTTTACAGCAAATTAATCAGTGATTGTGAAATTAACTAGTCACTCACTCAGTGGTGACAAAAATACATCCAGGATTCTTAACACACAGGAAGAAAGGTCAAATATAAATATGCCATAAAACCCAAAATCAGTTTATTATGCTACATAACAGAAATCAGTCAGATCTTCATCATTTCACAGGGAAAAAAAATTCTTTACTTATAGCAGCCCTTTTTAAGCCCTGACCAAAATCACTTCCCTGGTAATATAAAATTTACACAAATACACAGTGGTTATATTATATTGTTATCTGACAGGGCCTGCACGTGCATTAGCATATTACTTTAAAATACTTCTAGATCTGACAGCAAATTTTAAAACATCTTTCAAGTGTTTCTAGCAGTAACTAACAACCTGGGGTCACACCCAACTTCCAGAACTAAATTTATTCCTCAACATATAACAAGCATTTTTTTAAAAACAGCCAGTTTTGATTGAAACAGTTTATAAACTGCTTCGAAAGATAACTGCTACAAACCTCCGTTTCCCCGAAACAAAGGGCATGTTTAAAACACCTATATATGTCTCTCACAGATGGTATGCAATTGTTTACAGTGAATTGTTTATAGTAATAGTTGTAGTTTATAAGCGTCAATATCCTGTGCCTACATTCACGTATCACATCAGCTCCAAAGAAACTAAATTTGTTTATTTTATTTTAAAATCTGTATACGTGTTTGCTTTTGTTTAACATAAAATTATATTTGTTATATATGCGTAAATCTAACATGTTCAAGAAAAAAAAAAAAATGACAAGTGTCAACGAATCGGAGAAACTCAAGCCTCGAAGCTATGCATACAAAACGCTGATAAACCCAAACCTTGCCAAACTGCAGACAAAATAAAATTTGAAATTGTAACCAACGGTTGATTAAATATCTCCTACAAGCGTCAAAAAGCCAAGATGGCAGACCTGTAGTTCACTGATCCCTACAGTTACTTCACCCACAAGCAACACACCATTTTTATGGCATTCATTGCAAAAAATATGGCAAAAAGTTGCATGCGAAATAATAATACTGTTATGCTAAACAATTTCAGGCTAAATTTGTTGCAACAGGAGCTTTCATTATATTAGAAAATATATATAATGCAACAATACTAACCAACCACCGAAGTTGAAGCTTTGTCCCGACTTGACTCGACTGTGTACAAAGAATGTGCGGAACTCCGAAACAATCAGTTTCTGAATTACAATTCTACGGAAACCAACTCAGTGACGTTGCAGACGTTACTCATTGGCCGGCCACCGGAGAGCAACCTTAGTCCAACTGAGTTTTGTATCATTTGGGCATAGTTGTGCAATGCCTGATTTCCTAATCTTCCACTGAAACCTACAAATAAGTTGATTGCCCGAATGACAGTTATCAATTCATTAGAAATTTGATAACTGTCATTCGCGCAATCAACAAATTTGCGAAATAATTCAATTATCATTGCATTACACGAAGCAATTCTTTATCTTTATTTTATATTTTTAATGTTCAAAGATATCTACTGTAGTTCAGAACAGGAACCATAACTGGAATAACGATGCGTAATAACTAATCGCACCAATGTATTGTGTAATATCTTTATCGAAACAAAACTTGAAATTATACAACTGCTCTAACACTGGGAAGGGCAAAATTTTTGCGTCATAAAAGAATTTACTCTTATGTCAATAACACAATGGTTTTGCAGAACTTTTTTCTTCTGTTACGGTTTTACAATACAGATTGTGCTAGACATATGTGCAGCCCATATTTATTGTCGCTTTTTACTTTCTTACTGTGCACTTTATTTTTTGCTACACCACTTATATTTACTTATACACTCTTCGCTATTTTATCTATAATTTCAATTGCTCAATCCATGCCCCAGTGAGGCACGGATGTTGTGTTCGTCTTATTCAAGGAGGTTAGAGCCATGAAGCCGCAAAGTTGTGAAATTTCGTTTGTTTACGTGATGACCTAGCAGTTTGCAAAGAAGCAAAAATCGAACCTTCGAAGATTGAAAGCATCATGTGCGCACTCAAGCTAATAACCGAGAATAATTACTTCACTTTCAATGATACCGTTTATAAACAAATATACGGCGCACCAATGGGATCACCAATATCTGGTTTGTTTGCCGAGGTCATTATGCAGGATATAGAAAAGAAAATATTCACCGGTAGATCTAGTAACTTACCTATGTCCTATACTATACCTACGATATGTCGATGATATATTGATCTTTTGGCCGCACTCTGAAAATGATATGGAGCTTTTCATAAACAACTTCAATGGTATGTATGCAACTATTCAAGTAACGTATGAAAAAGAAATAGACAACAAACTCCACTTTCTTGACATCTCTTTTATTAAACATCAAAATAAAATCGAATTCAGTGTATACCGTAAGTTTACTTACATTCCTGCTATAATTCCCAATGAATCCAGTCACCCATGGAAGTATAAGATTTCAGCCTTCAGATCATTTATAAATAGAGCCATAACACATTCATCAACTAAAAAAGCACTTTTTTTTTTTTTTTGATTGGAGGTTTAACGACCACCGTGAGCAACTCAATGGGCTATAAGCAGTCGCCCGTCCCTAATTTAGGGTCACTGGTTCCAGGGAAGGGAGAGAGCCAGTGCCGTAAGACAAACACAACATCCATGCCTCACCGGGATTGGAACCCGGACCCCTTCGGACGAATGATGAGAGGCCAACGCCTTAGACCACTGCGCCACCGGGGCGGCTAAAAAAGCACTAATTGAAGAAATAAAATGGATTAAAAACACTGCTAAATATTTTGGATATCCCGGAAGCATGATTGATTCATTATATCACAACATAAGAAGAGCAGATATATCTAAACACAACAATAGTACAACTAAAAGCAATACGCTATTCTACGGAAGTATTCCATATTTACCTCCATTGAGCAATATTATAAGAAAAGAATGCCAGGATAGCAATATTGAAATTGCTGAAATAGTTACAAATACTACATCGGCAGTACTAAAAAGAGATTTAAAACCAGATTGAATGAGCACTATAGTAATTGGATTAAAAAAGAAGAGAAAAACCTCACTTATAGAGCATTGTATGGTAAATGAGTTAATACCCGATTGGGAAAATAGTAAAATTTTAACTTCCGACAATAAACATAATCAAATTTTGTGGTCTGAAGCTATAGCAATTGAAAAAACCCAAGGCTCTAATTGCAATACATCTACTCCTAAAGATATCCCATATCCGTGGAAATATTTAATACAATAAGAAAAGAATACGAAGTATAAAAACAAAAGAAAAGCGAAAGAAATAGCATATACATAAAAATTAGGAACAGCTGCAGCACTTCTCAAATTAAACCGATAGATGGCGCGGATTAAAATTCCTGAAAAGAATCCAGTTCACAGTTATACTTCCAAAAAAAAAGTAAAAATAACTGGGACTAAATTGAAGTTAATCCTCACACGTGGGAGAAAAGCAAAAAATTGAATATCAGGAGTTTTTGGGGGGGGGGGGGAAAAGGGCCCTTTTAAGGGCCGAGCAAAATGTTGCATAAAAGATCTATCTTTTTTGTACTGAATATTTCTCCCCCTAACTAATAAGGTGTTGTCGGTCTTGTCTTTTAAATTAATTTTTTTTTCTCTTACGCATTAGCTCTGACAAATAAAAAAAATAATAATAATGAATAAATAAAACAGGACTTAATTTTTTTTTTGATTGGAGGTTTAACGACCACCGTGAGCAACTCAATGGACTATAAGCAGTCGCCCGTCCCTAATTTAGGGTCACTGGTTCCAGGGAAGGGAGAGAGCCAGTGCCGTAAGACAAACACAACATCCATGCCTGACCGGGATTCGAACCCGGACCCCTTATGGACGAATGATCAGAGGCCAGCGCCTTAGACCACTGCGCCACCGGGGCGGCATTAATTTTTTCCGCTGTTGCACATAATTGTGCAACAAGCAGACAAGTAGCGAAGGAAAAAAATGATTGGCCCTTATACTACCGGCTCCCTAAATAAGGAATAAAAACCCAGATTGTGGCTTTTTTTTTCTGTTGTTTACTCAAAATGAGTAACATAAACCTCGATCGGTGTAATCTTGTGATCACACCACCTCTGCTATGGTTACGCTGACATGTCAGGCAAGAATCAACAAAAATAAACCTGAGAAAAAATCCTTTAAACCAATGGGGAAAAATCTTTTCTCTCATTGGCTGGCGAGTAACGAAGCAATAGCGGACCCGTGAGACACACTGATGAAATGGCCAGTTTTGTCTTATCCAGTGTTGAACGTCGATTTTCCTCTGGGGAAACTTATTCTGTGTGTGATGTTTTTATTTTCAGGTTCCCCTTTCCCGTGTCCTTTCCTTCTTTTCCCCCTGTACTCATCTGTGGCAGCGGTGTACCGTGCATTTCTTCTGCGGAGAGAAATATAGCTTGGAATGGATTGTTGTTACAGGTAAGTATGTAGGGCAGCTTACAACTTCACTACTTAACGGGAAACCGTTTACTCGTTCTCCTTTAATATTTCCATACTTTTTCTTTCGTGCTATTCTATCAGGACAATCTGCTCCTAACTCTCTTAGATTCTTTTTCACCTGCCAAAAGGCGCATGGCGCTGTGGGTTCGGGTTTCTCAACCTAATTTAGGAACTCCTCCTTAGATGACGGAAGACGTCGACGTGGAGCAACTATGACTAGGGTATGATCGAGGTGCCTTAGATATATAACAACTTCGAACATCGATCCAGGATGCATACCGTTGATAATGGCCGAAAGTCAGTCGCGCCGGAACATGTCCGGTGGTTTGTATGGCGTCGTGTGCGTATGGCAATGGCTGTCTGGCAATGTTCAGAGATTGATGATAATTTATTTGATGTCTGTTTGTACAGTCCTTGATTGTGTCCATTCCTTCTTTTAAAGATTGACGACACAGGTTGATGGTAAAAGATTTTTTAATTGCATTGCATATAATTCTTTCACGCAATCTTTGTATTGTAATCATAGTCGTAATTTATTTGAACTGAAACTCTGGTCACGATATCAACATGGCCCCCCTTTTTGCAACAGGCATATTCTACGTGTCCAAGACACGATATATGCATACTTCAATTTTAAGATACTAGATGAAGAATCCTATTATGAAACACCTCCACAAGGTGAGTGCTAGATAACATAATAACTTAAACATATAATAATATTTCAAAGTCATATATGAAGAATTAATGCAAAGATGTTTTTGCTGCAAATATGCACACGACACATAGAACATACACTGACGGGGAAAAAATCCCAACACCAAGAAAGGGGTTGTGTTAGATAAACGACAGTTGGTAGGTGGTGAGAGTCATCTGTAAGATGACGTCTATGCCAATTTCGCGCTCGGCGCATACGTGTGGCGCTAGTAGCGCCCCTCGGGACATGCAAAGCAGGTTTGCTGTAAATACGCGCTGTAACGTTCGTGAACGTTAGTTATCGTTGAGATTCGACGTAGGGTGTTGATGTAAGTCAAGAATGCCTTTAAGAAGACGAAGAAGCCATTATCAACAGCTCACGGAGTTTGAACGAGGTCGTGTAATAGGGCTACGAGAAGGTGGATTTTCTTTCCGCAATATTGCAGAACGACTTGGCAGGAATGTAGCCACTGTGCATGATTGTTGGCAGCGGTGGTCAAGGGAAGGTATTGCCTCAAGAAGACCGGGTTCCGGCCGGCCATGTGGCACTACTGAGAGGGAAGACCACTGTGTACGGCGTATGGCCGTGGCGCATCGTACCGCGTCTGCGGCAGCAATTTGAGCTGCAGTTGCCACCACAGTGACACAACGAACTGTTACAAATCGGTTACTTGAAGGACAGCTCCGAGCCAGACGCCCCGTAGCGTGCATTCCACTTACTCCAAACCACTGCCGTTTGCAACGTCAGTGGTGTCAACCTAGAGCTCATTGGAGGACGGAGTGGAGATCTGTTGTGTTTTCTGATGAAAACCGGTTCTGCCTGGTGCCAGTGATGGCCGTGTGTTGGTTAGAAGGAGGCCAGGTGAGCGCCTGCAACCAACCTGTCTGCGGCCGAGACACACTGGACCTACACCTGGAGTTATGGTCTGGGGAGCAATTTCCTATGACAGCACGAGCACTCTCGTGGTTATCCCACGCACCCTGACGGCACAGTTGTACGTCGGTCTGGTGATTCAACCTGTTGTGCTTCCATTCATGAACAGCATTCCAGGGGGTGCTTTCCAACAGGATAACGCTGGCCCGCATACCGCTGTTGTAACCCAACATGCTCTACAGAGTGTCGACATGTTGCCGTGGCCTGCTAGATCACCAGTCTTTCACCAATCGAGCACGTATGGGACATCATTGGACGACAACCCCAGCGTCACCCCAACCAGCATTAACCGTCCCTGTATTGACCGACCAAGTGCAACAGGCATGGAACTCCATCCCACAAACTGACATCCAGCACCTGTACGACACAATGCATGAACGTTTGCGTGCTTGCATTCAACATTCTGGCGGTTACACCGGTTATTAATGTACCAGCATTTCACATTTAAAGTGGCTCTTCTCATGCTTACAGTAAGCTGTGATCTTGAAACCTTAATCGATTAAATATGTTACCTATACAAATGTATTGCCGCCATTTCATTCCTCTACAACTATTTTTTCGTGGTGTTGGGTTTTTTTTCCGTCTGTGTATATAACGCATGAAACAGTTGTACTTGTAGTGTGTAGCTTTTATTCAATTACATTACCAAGTAAAATATATTTTTGGTAGTTTATACTAACCAAAATTCCATTACTAGTAGTTTTAGCCATGGAGGTAGGAACAAGGGGAGAAGATATGACGTCACAAACTTGAAGCTTTCTTAGCATACGACGTGACGGTGTGACGGCCATCTTAAGCCTCTGATGGTGGTTCTGAGCCATTAGGTTACATACGTGAGAAGTTTGGTTTTCGAAATTTGAAGTTATTTTTCTTAGAAATAGTATGTTGTTGCGCTTACGGATGTCCTACAAATTTCGGGCGACCACCTCCCGCAGTTACTTTTCACAGGTAAGCAAGGGAGAAACATTTAATATGAAATCTTTTAATTTCCGAAGAGTATTATCTGACTTACCATCCTTGTCACATTTACGCCAAAAATCGGATTGTCATCTTCAAAATTAGCATTTAGTAGTAAAGCGCGTATATGAAGTCAATTTGGATATGGCCAGCTTAATTTCCCATTTTGATTGACAGAATGGCACTGAGGAGTATTACATGTTTTTGTGCTAACAGAGGAAAAATATCTAATAGAAACTCAGAAAAGTCATCTTTCGGAGCATGTTGTGATGCACACAGGTAAAAAGCCTTACCAGCATGATGTATGTTCCAAGCAATTAACTCGAAAAAGTGATCTTTCGAAGCATTTGCACGGGGGGAAAGTCTCACTAATGTGATTTATGCTCCAAGCGATTTGCTCGAAAAAATGATTTTTCGAAGCATTAACTCATTTAGGCGGGTGAAAAGTTTCACCAATGCGATGTATGCTCTAAACGATTTATTCGAAAAAGTGAACATTCGAAGCATTCCCAGCAAAGACATAGTGCTAGGTCAGCAATGGCCCAGCACTATGTTTTAAAAATAAAATGTCCGGGCCGCCAACAAAGGGCCAGCAGTTCAGGCCAACAGATGGCACTCTCATCAGTTGTCATATGCCACAACAGGGCCATCAGATATCCATCACAGGCAGCCCCGGTTGCGCAGTGGTCTAAGCGATGGCCTCTGATCATTCGTCCGAAAGGGGTCCGGGTTCGAATCCCGGTGAGACATGGATGTTGTGTTTGTCTTACGGCACTGGCTCTCTCCCTTCCCTGGAACCAGTGACCCTAAATTAGGGACGGGCGACTGCTTATAGCCCATTGAGTTGCTCACGGTGGTCGTTAAACCTCCAATCAATCAATGGATGTTGTGATTGTCTTACGGCACTGGCGCTCTCCCTTCCCTGGAACCAGTGACCCTAAATCAGGGACGGGCGACTGCTTATAGCCCATTGAGTTGCTCATGGTGGTCGTTAAACCTCCAATCAATCAATGGATGTTGTGTTTGTCTTACGGCACTGGCTCTCTCCCTTCCCTGGAACCAGTGACCCTAAATTAGGGACGGGCGACTGCTTATAGCCCATTGAGTTGCTCACGGTGGTCGTTAAACCTAAATTCAAAAAAAAAATATCCATCACAGGCCGCGGCTGCCACAAGCGGCCCTGCAAGCACGTGCCATAAATGATGGCTGGCCAAATGTGGTCCGCTGGTTTCCCAGCAGTGGCAGCCGGCAATCACGTGACGTAACTGATGGCTTGCCGAATCTTGTCCGCCAATTTCCCAGTAGTAGCCATAAATAAAAACTAAATGATAGCCACAGTTTCACAAAGCTACAACTGTTTTGCCCCTTACGAAACATCTGAATTACAGCACGGCGCTGGGGAAATTTTCTCAACAGACCGGAAAAACACCCATTTGAATCTGAATGGAAACGAACCAGGGTTAGCAGCGTGGGAGGTGAGGCATCCACGGACGGGACTGATTTGCCACGCACCTGCGTCTGCTTGAAGCTGTCTCTTTTCTGCGTAATGGGTAATAGTAGCTGATGACTTTACCTGCACCGTCAAAGTGTTGACTTCGCAGGGAAACGTTGAACTCTCTCGAAAATTTTGGGATTCAAAGGATCCCTGACGGCGCTGCGCTCGGACATGCGTAATGGGTAATCGAATGTTTTTGTCTTTCATTTTACAATACTGCGAGGTATTTTTCATAAATGTCAGTTTCATATAATTCACAATTTTTTTTTGCAACGTAACGATAGTTTTTTTTTTGTTTTTTTTTTCGTAATGAAATGTTGAGCCGACGAAGATATCAGATTAAGCCATGAAATACTAGATTACAAACGTGAACACACGCACTCCATTCCCATGAATGACAAAAAAATAATTTGAAACCGCTTGAAACAACAGTCCTGGAAAAACATTTAAAAAACGTTTGTTGGCAAAAAAAAAAAAAAGAATTATACGCGTACAAAATTTATCAGTTGTTTGAAAGAAGAAAAAAAAAATCTATTGTTTGCAACGTAACGACAGTTTTTTTTTTACCTTAAGTGTACCAACTTAAAGGCGCTTTCTAAAGTTTTGTGCTGTCTTTGTCGTCTTGAAAGGCGATTGTTGAATTTATATATATATATTTTTTTTTTTTTTTTGATTGGAGGTTTAACGACCGCCGTGAGCAACTCAATGGGCTATAAGCAGTCGCCCGTCCCTAATTTAGGGTCACTGGTTCCAGGGAAGGGAGAGAGCCAGTGCCGTAAGACAAACACAACATCCATGCCTGACCGGGATTCGAACCCGGACCCCTTACGGACGTATGATCAGAGGCCAACGCCTTAGACCACTGCGCCACCGGGGCGGCGAATTTATATATTTACCCGTTCATGTTACATTTTTTAACGTTGTATATCTTTCCTCTCCGTTGTCCGAAGCTACATTTGTTTTAAAGAGGAAAGATATTTTATTTTACTTCTCGTTATTTTTAGAAGCGAATTCCTCCAGTCTTGTGTATTCAACCAATGGATGAGTACATTATATCCACATAGCGTTGCTTTTTTTTTCTTCTTTCAAATAACTGATAAATTTTGTACGCGTATAATTCTTTTTTTTCCAACAAACGTTTTTTAAACGTTTTTCCAGGACTGTTGTTTGAAGCGGTTTCAAATTATTTTTTGTCATTCATGGGAATGGAGTGCGTGTGTTCACGGTTGTAATCTAGTATTTCATGGCTTAATCTGATATCTTCGTCGGCTCAACATTTCTTTAGGAAATAAATTCGCCTCTCAACATATGGATTTCTTTCTTAACTAGTACCACGAAATACACAGCACGTGTTGCTTCTGTGCATGCGCAGTTCCATTGCTTCCACCTGGTGTTGGGGTCTCATGAAGATGAAGCAATGTTTACTGCCACGGTTCCGCCGTATGATAAGATTACTACCGAACCATTCGCCTGCTCCCTTTCTGCAAATCGCATGACTTTAGACCCTGGAAATGCTTGCTGCATCCCTAAGATCAGGCGATTCCATTATCGTCAAGTGCCAAAAAATCAGACTATCGTCGCGATAGCCATTTTCTGTACAATTAAATGCGTTCCCAAAAATGAAAATTTGAACATAAATAAAAATTACTTTGTATTATAGCTTAGTATACTTAATATTTTCTAAAACGTATCCATAATTATATTAAAACACAATAACCTTTCCTTTGGTGGCATTGAGACCAGAAAATAGATAGCGCGACCTGTACATTGATGACGTCAGTAGACAAACAAATGCTGGATTACTTAAATATGGTGAAAATTTGGAAAATATTAAGGTATACTAGGCTATAAAATAAACTTACTTTTATCGATGTTCAAATTTTCTTCCTTGGAAACGCGTCAATTGTGAAGAAAATTGTTGCAAAGGCACAGATTTTAGGTGGATCCACTTTAAATTGTAAAAAGACCATTGTTATAATTAATTTTTATCACATTTTTGAGGTGGTCTCCATATTTGCCAGAATAGAAAGTGTTTTTCTTTGTTCATAGAGAACAAAATGGCGCCGTTTGGCATAGCTCTCTTTAAAGCAATAAGGTCATATTTTTATTGTAGCGAGAGTAATTTCTATTGTGATAGGATAAAGATACCTATTGTGGTAACAAAAGGTAAACGCGATACGATAACAATAGTGGTAACAAAAAGAAATCCTTCTATTGCTGTGTGTTTGTTTGCTATAAAATTTCACGACCCCACCTTTCTGTGCTATTATTTCGTAGGAACGGTGCCTAATTGTTTTTTTTTTTTAAATGTTTGCGAATCTCCGGAAATGGATATGTTTAAAATAAAAACTGTTTAGTTTTCTAAACAAAAACGTTCATTCACTGCAATGAAAGTCAAAATATGGAGGCTGCATTCCAGAAATTTTGACCACTTTCTAAGTAAATTTCAAAAATAATTTCTATCCGAGTTTTTAGAAATAATCGCTATTTCGAGGTCGAAATGCATAAGAGTGGCGGCTCGTGGTAGAAAAAATAGGTGAAGAGCTAAAAGAGCAATATGAAAAGATATCTACTGTCTTCAATGAAAATCAGTTAATGAGAGCTTACCTATTTCTTTATATATTAGATCAATTCTTCTTCCCTTAAAGCTGGAAATTTGTCGATTATGTCGTCCTAAAATGGCTGTTTCTTTGTGACATCAAGAAAATGTCTTTCTGAATAGAAATATTTGCCGAAGAAGCAAGTTTATCTGGAGAAATAGTGTTTCTTGAGTAAGTCTGTATTCTTTTAACGCAAGAAAAACTACTTTCCACTGAAACACTTGCAATTGTTAAAATCCGGGAAACCAATTTATAAGCTTCTGTAAAATGCATTTATCTCCATGAAGCACTCGAAAAAGTTCATGAGTCGATATATTCCTTAAATTTTTATCAACATATACAAGACTCAGTTCATTTTTAAGGCTCTGGTGTTTAGTAAATATTTTTTCGTAAAAATGTTGTAGATTTTCAAAAGCGTGAGAGAGAAAGCATGAATTAAATTGGTCGAATTTGGTTGTGTCAGCAAGACAGGGAAATTGAAGTTTAAGTTTCTCACTGTCTTGAAATATTATATCCATTTCCATAAGAATGTGGTACGAAATTTCAAAATACATCTGTTTATTATTTTTAAAAATTGTTTCTTGTGTAACAGCAGCATATTCCTGTTTAGATCTGCTTATTTCCGGGATTTTGCTAGCTTTTCCAAACAGTGTCTTAAATACCTCACCGTTCCTTTTATGGCTCAAAATTTCATAAGTTTTTTTTTAATTTGAGTAACACAGTATACGTCTAGTGATTTTTTCTGCAAAATTTCGAATAATAGATCGGTGAACCAAATATTTCATTAAATACTATTCCCAAAAATGTAAATTCAAAAGTGTTCATATCATTTAAAAACCCTTGGCCAAGTTGAATTGATTTTTTATGTGATTGGTCACTATTTGTGAGAAATTCGAATACTTCCTTCAATTTATCACAATCTTCAACTATTACACTTACTAACTTCAAAGTGGAGGACCATCGAGTTTCTGTTATGGTTGGCATGCCTCTTGCGGTTGTTGATGTGAGTGTATTGTTTTTTCACCACTCTGAAGCGATCGCATCGCTGAGTGGTTAAAAAACAAAGGAATTACACTGAGGCTTGCAAAAAATATTCGACACAGAAATTTTAGAAAAACTCTGCTGTAATACAAGGTTTAAATGATGTACTAAGTAATAACAAAAACAGATTGAGAAGCTTTATGCTTAATTTTTTCTGGAGCCCAGTCAAGTGTGCAGACATTACGCCATCGTAACATTGTCCTATTGACTTGTGTTGATAATCAAACTGTTATAAAATTTTGTCTAGCATTTTGTATAAAGCTTCTCACGTTCTATCTTCACTCACACCATGGAAACCCAAAAATCGCTCAACCAATACACCTTCCGAATCAACAGATCTTATTAATAAAGAGCACTCGGAAGTTTGGTTTTGTCTTCCTATCTACTTGAATATAAAAGCATTGAACTTCATTTATTTCATTTTTGGCGTGATCGTTTATACACTGACGGAAAAAAATATCCCAACACCACGAAAAAACAGTTGTAGAGGAAAGAAATGGCGGCAATACATTTGTATAGGTAACATATTTAATCGATTAAGAATTCAAGATCACAGCTTAATGTAAGCGCGAGAAGAGCCATTTTAAATGTGAAATGCTGGTACATTAATAACCGGTGTAACCGCCAGAATGTTGAATGCAAGCACGCAAACGTTCATGCATTGTGTCGTACAGGTGCTGGATGTCAGTTTGTGGGATGGAGTTCAATGCCTGTTGCACTTGGTCGGTCAATACAGGGACGGTTAATGCTGTTGCGGGTGACGCTGGAGTTGTCGTTAAATGATGCCCCATACGTGCTCGATTGGTGAAAGATCTGGTGATCTAGCAGGCCACGGCAACATGTCGACACTCTGTAGAGCATGTTGGGTTACAACTGCGGTATACGGGCGAGCGTTATCCTGTTGGAAAACACCCCCTGGAATGCTGTTCATGAATGGCAGCACAACAGGTTGAATCACCAGACCGACGTACAACTGTGCCATCAGGGTGCGTGGGATAACCACGAGAGGCCTCCTGCTGTCATAGGAAATTGCTCCCCAGACCATAACTTCAGGTGTAGGTCCAGTGTGTCTTGGCCGCAGACTGGTTGTTTGCAGGCGCTCAACTGGCCTCCTAACCAACACACGGCCATCACTGGCACCCAGGCAGAACCGGCTTTCATCAGAAAACACAACAGATATCCACTCCGTCATCCAATGAGCTCTAGCTTGACACCACTGACGTCGCAAACGGCAGTGGTTTAGAGTAAGTGGAATACACGCTACATAGCGTCTGGCTCGGAGCTGTCCTTCAAGTAACCGATTTGTAACAGTTGGTTGTGTCACAGTGGTAGCAACTGCAGCTCGAATTGCTGCCGCAGACGCGGTACGATGCGCCACGGCCATACGCCGTACACGGCGGTCTTCCCTCACAGTAATGCCACGTGGCCCGCCGGAACCCGGTCTTCTTGAGGCAGTACCTTCTCTTGACCACCTCTGCCAACAATCATGCACAGTGGCTACATTCCTACCAAGTCGTTCTGCAATATTGCGGAAAGAAAATCCACCTTCTCGTAGTCCTATTACATGACCTCTTTCAAACTCCGTGAGCTGTTGATAATGGCTTCTTAAAGGCATTCTTGACTAACATCAACACACTACGTCGAATCTCAACGATAACTAACGCTCACGAACGTTACAGCGCGTATTTACAGCAAACCTGCTTTACATGTTCCGAGGGTCACACATATGCGCCGAGCGCGAAATATGCATAGATGTCATCTTACAGATGTACTCTCACCGCCCACCAACTATCGTTTTTCTGACACAACCCCTTCTTGGTGTTGGGATTTTTTTCCGTCAGTGTATATTCAGAAATACATTCAATTAATTCGTTTTGAATAGTTTTTGAGTCACCTGTGAAGACATTTTTTATCGTTTCGGATTGATTTTGAATTTTAAAGGACTTCTTGATATCAACAGTGAACGCAATTCCTTGAATTTCTACGATTTATCGAGTCGATACCTTCGTGTTGGTCACGGAATGCTAGTTCTTGTTTGCTCAAATACGGTACTGTATCAATCATTGTCTGCAAGAAAAGTCTGTTTAAACGAACGCTTTCGCTGAAATGCATTTTCAAAAGCCTAGCATTCTCCCACAGGTCATCGGCAATGGTATTCTGATTCTTTTCAAAATTATTTAGCATTAATTCGCATTTCAGGTGTTCGCTAGAATCACCACGTTTGTAAATTGACTGTTTTATATTTAAGAAATCTGAAAATCGTCTTGATTCCACGCCGAATTTTATTACTAAAATATAAGCAGGGCCAACAAATCAATTTTTGTAACACAGAAGGGCTGCAAAGCAATTTATATTTAGTAAACTGACAATTTTTAAAATTAATATTGTAAAATTTACCGCTCTTCTTGATTTCTTTTTTCGCGACAATTGTCAGTGAGTCCGTCGGTCGACCTTGAAGTAAAATGTCTCTTTTATTTTCAACTTTCCACCGATTGAACGGAGTTTGCAATAAATTACAGAAATGTTGTTCACAGGATACATACTGAAAACTAAAACTATCATTATCAGTAAAACTGTACACGAAACTAAAATAACTAATGAAGTTTTTAACAAATAATCATAAAACACGAAAAAACATATCTCTTTCAGAAAGTATGTACCAAAACACCGCAAAAAAAAATCCCTAGTGGATTGCAAAGAACCCTTGGCAATCCGTCCCGTTCCACTGCGATCTCTTCGTAAGGTCACGATTCCAGGTGCAGAGCCTTCACGTCACATGATAAAACACTTCACTTGCCCGGCAGATAGGGGATGGTGACGTCATAGTTACCATGGCAACTCGAACGAAAACTGCAGACTTCCAAGCATTCTCATTTCAGCTCTTCACTTGAACTGTTTTGCGTATAAGCACTTGTCTTCCGTGTAGAACGCGCATTGTGAAGTGATATCTAATCAAAATTTTGGCCCTCAATAAAGGCAAAAAAATAATACATTATACGAAACTATTAAATAAAATCTTATTTCAAATAAAATAGGTGAAGAGGCACTTCACCTACTTCACCTGAAAAGCCGCCACTGATGTATATTAGAGAATAAAAAAATAACAATTCCATGTGTAAAAGAAAGTCGACTACATTTCGGTAGGGAAAAGAGACATTTATTTCTGGTATAATTCAATGCAAAACTTTATTTTGTGTCTAAATTTTATGTCCAATCAGCTGCCTGTGAGAATAGTTCTGACGCTAATTTTTAAAACTGCGCAAATTTGAATAGAAAGCAGAAGTTTTTTCTGCCGATTTAAATTCCTTCTTTGTTGTGCTAAAATCGCAGGTACCCACCGTGTTGTTTCACAAACGCTGAAGAAACTCTATTTTATTACTTAAGAAATCCTTCTGAACCGGACATTTTCCTTTTCTTTAGTAACTGTGTGACGAATTGAAAACTTTTAAATGCAGAAAAATTTAGCTTTTGCTCATATAAACGTTAAGTTTTCTCTTTGCCTTGCGTTACGTATAAACTATGTGTTTGGCTTCCGCCACTTCGGCTCCGTGCTGCTGTTTCATTTGTTTTTCAATATTAATGTTCCTTTTCTAGGAACTTGTACGTTTAAGCGTCGATATTTATTTGTGCCTAAACTTTCACGACGGACTTTAATAAGTGCTTTATTTGAAATATGAGTAATCGTAATGAGTACGCGAAAGTGTCCGAGCATAAAGTGCACATTTACAACAGTTTATCGTGAAAGTCAGAATGATAGGTTGTCCTTAAAACTGTATTGGTTTTTCTTAAAAAAACTTCTTTAAAAACACTTCATTGTGTTGAGACATCATATTTCCTTGTTGATGACTCGACGGACATGATCTGAATTCAGTTGCTTTTCAAGTTTTTATAATGAGAGAAAAACTCGTGTTAATATTTAATTAGTTACATAATGAGAGAAAAACACCGCATTAATATTTATTTAGTTACATACATATACATGTCAGTAAGCTGTTACCTGAGATTCAGATGTTAGCTCCACAAAGCAATACAAACTACCAGACAAACGGATACTGACACTTTCATGCTGATCCATTCTAGAGAACTCATAATTCCTGTGTAGAACTCCTAAAGCAGCTATGACTTTCAAGGAAAAATTTACTTGCTTACTACTAATTTCACTGTCATTTATTCTCTCATTAATTAGTGTAAACGACGTTTAGTTTTAACTTGTGATAGTGTAATTCCGTAGGTGGTAAAAATAAGTCGGCCATCGTTCTGTAGGGGAGTTACTTTTATCAAACAATGTCACGTATTGTCCGATTTTTTTCACTTGGCACTTGATGATAATGAAATCGACTATTTTTTTGGAGGAGGGGGGGGGGTCAAAAATTTTCGGTGCCACCTGTCGAACGAGGTGATTTTCTATGTTCAGAGACAACAGGCGACATCTTCTCCAGTCTCTTGTTCCGTGAGGGGCTATGATGTCAGGACCCATTACCACGGTAGCCCCACCGTTTGGTTCATCCCCCACCCACCCCATTCTTGTCACCCCCATTACCTAACATCGCTTGCTGGGGACATAATCCCTGGGTAGTGGGATCTGACTATTCCCTTAAGAAGGATCACTTAGGAGACAAAGAAGCCCCTTTCCCCCTTTCAGATGAAGCAATGTTTACTGCCACTGTTCCGCCGTATTATAAGATTACTACCGAACCCTTGCTACAAATCACATGAGTTTAGACCCGGGAAATGCTTGCTCTATCCCTAAAATCAGGCGATTCCATTATCGTCAAGTGCCAAAAAAATCCGACTATACGCTATCGTCGCGATAAATGTGTGTCATCGTTAGGAAAAAAATATATTTAATAATAATCTGTAGCAAAAAGAACAGTAACTTAGGCATCCGAGCAAAATAGCAAGCGGTTTTCATAATTTTTCGTAATTCTAATCGTTGGTTCTAGTCCTTTCGTGTGGGGCTGGTGTGAGTTTGATTTTTAAGCGTTGCGCAGTTAAGGTGGATCCACCTAAAATCTTTGCCTTGTATATCCAATATGCAAACTTCTGTAGTCATTTTGTGCACAATTCATGCGTTCCCAAAATTGAAAATTTGAACATAAATAAAAATAAATGTATTATAGCCTAGTATACTTAATATTTTCTAAAACTTATCCATAATTATATTAAAAATCAATAACGTTTCCTTTGATGGCGTTGAGGCCAGAAAATGGATAGCGCGACTTGTACATTGAAGACGTCAGTAGACAAACAAATGCTGGATTACTTAAATTTGGTGAAAATTTAGAAATTATTAAGTATACTAGGCTATGAAATAAACTTACTTTTATCGATGTTAAAAAGTTCATCCTTGAAAACGCATTAATTGTGTAGAAAATGGCTACAGAACTCTGCCCTTTGGATATACGATGAACAGGTTTTAGGTAGAACCACTTTAAATTGTAAAAAGATCATTGTTATAGTTAATTTTTATCACACTTTTGAGGTGGTCTCCATATTTGCCAGAGTGGAAAGGGTTTTTCTTTGTTCAGAAAGAACAAAATGGCGCGGTTTGGCATAGCTCTGTTTAAAGCAATAAGGTCATATTTTTATTGTGGCGAGAGTAATTTTTATTGTGATAGGAAAAGATAACTATCGTGGTAAAAATGGTAAACGCAATAAGATAGCAATAGTGGTAACAAAAAGAATTCCTTCTGTTCCTGTGTGTTTGTTTGCTAAAAATCTTCACGACCCCACTATTCTGTCCTATTATTTCGTAGAAATTGTGCCTAATTGTTTTTTTTTTTAAATGTTTGCGAATTTCCGGAAATGAATATGTTTAGAAGAGAAACTGTTTAGTTTACTAAACAAAAACGTTCATTCACTGCAATGAAAGTCAAAATATAGAAGTTGGATCCCAAAAATTTAAACCACTTTGTAAGTGAACTTCAAGAATAATTTCAATCCGAGTTTTTGGAAATGGTCGCCATTTCGAGGTCGAAATGTAAAATGGAAAATAAAAAAGTAACAATGCCATGGGTAAAAGAAAGTCGACTACATTTTGGTAGGGAAAAGGAACATTAATTTCTGGTATAATTCAATACAAACCTTTATTTTGTATCTAAATAAATTTTTGTCCAAAGAGCTGCCTGTGAGAATAGTTCTGAAGCTAGTTTTTAAAACTGCGCAAATTAGAATAGAAAGTGGAAGTTTTTTCTGCCGATTTAAATTCCTTACTTGTTGTTTCACAAACGCTGAATTAACTCTAGTTTGTTACTTAAGAAAGCATTCTGAACCAGACATTTTCCATTTCTTTAGTAATTGCGTGACGAATTGAAAACTTTTAAATGCAGAAAAACTTTAGCTTTTTGCTCATATAAACTTTAAGTTTTCTCTCTGCCTTGAGTTACGTATAAACTATGTGTTTGGCTTCTGCCACTTCGGCTCCGTGCTGGTCCGTGCCCATTGCGCGGCCACAGCAGTGACGTCAAACGAAAGAGCCAATCAGAGCACAGATCGCTAATGGACCCCCTAATAGATGTATAAGAACCCTGCGTTCCAGACTTACTTTTTGGTTTTAGTGTGGTTCATAAAGAGTCGGAGTTGAAATTTCGAAGTAACTGGTTGGGAGAAAGACGTTGAATTAAACCCAGAAAGGCAGAGATAAACTTCGTTGCGGCAACACTTCTGGTGACGCAGAGATGGAACCCTTAGGAGGAAAATTAAGGTGAGTTAGGATCTGTCAATCCTTTAAATTTTTTTTTTTTTTTTTTGGTTTTCTTTGTTTTTCTTGTTTGCCTGGGTGTAAAACGACTGGCAGCGACATAGCTTGTGGTAAATTTGAGGAGGCTAGAAAGATTTTATTTTCTTCGGTAAATTAATTTTATCCTAATATAGCAATATAAAAGAATATTTATAAGAACAGTAAGAGTGCTTCAAGAATTATATGGTAACGTGGCAAAGTTATGCATTTGTAATCATCAACTTTTTACATATTTGAAACTATGTATATCTCGGAAATATCTCCTCTTTTGGTGCCATTAATTGCAGCAAAACTGAAGTTACCTTCGGGATGTTTTCTTTTTTTTTTCTTAAGAAAGAAATGGAGCTGAAACTTTTTAACCGATCAAGACGAAATTTGATATTTTAAAACTCTGTTTAAACAAAATGATTGCGCATTTGTTTGGAATTGGACAAAGGTATCTTTACATAATGCGAAATCATTGTTTGTTTTTTCTCGGCTAGGTGATTAAAAAAATGAAAACGTTCGGACGAAGTTCTTTTGAGAACAACTCCTTTCACACCATGTTCGTACTTATACCCATTGCATGATTTGTCTTCCCATTTCGTAGGGTGACGCAGTTCGAAGTGTTTCATTTGTTTTTCAATATTCATGTTCCTTTTCTAGGAACTTTTACGTTTTAGCGTCGATATTTATTTGTGCCTAAACTTTCGCGACGGGCTTTAATAAGTGCAAAGCATTTGAAATATGAGTAATCGTAATGGGTACGCAAAAGTGTCCGAGCATAAAGTGCACATTTGCAACAGTTTATCGTGAAAGTCAGAATGATAGGTTGTCCTTAAAACTGTATTGGTTTTTCTTAAAAAAACTTCTTTAAAAACACTTCATTGTGTTGAGACATCATATTTCCTTGTTGATGACTCGACGGACATGATCTGAATTCAGTTGCTTTTCAAGTTTTTATAATGAGAGAAAAACTCGTGTTAATATTTAATTAGTTACATAATGAGAGAAAACACCGCATTAATATTTATTTAGTTACATACATATACATGTCAGTAAGCTGTTCTCTGAGATTCAGATGTTAGCTCCACAAAGCAATACAAACTACCAGACAAACGATTACTCACACTTTCATGCAGAGCCGTTCTAGAGAACTCATAATTCCTGTGTAGACCTCCTAAAGCAGCTATGACTTTCAAGGAAAAATTTACTTGCTTACTACTAATTTCAGTGTCATTTCTTCTCTCATTAATTAGTGTAAACGACGTTTAGTTTTAACTTGTGATAGTGTAATTCCGTAGGTGGTAAAAATAAGTCGGCCATCGTTCTGTAGCGGAGTTACTTTTATCAAACAATGTCAGGTATTGTCGGATTTTTTTCACTTGGAACTTGATGATAATGGAATCGCCTATTTTTGGAGGGGGAGGGGGTGAAAGAATTTTCGGTGCGACCTGTCGAACGAGGTGATTTTCCATGTTCAGAGACAACAGGCGACATCTTCTCCAGTCTCTTGTTCCGTGAGGGGCTATGATGTTTAGGACCCATTACCACGGTAGCCCCACTGTTTGGTTCATCCCCCACCCACTCCATTCTTGTCTCACCCATTACCTAAAATCGCTTGCAGGGGACATAATCCCTGGGTAGTGGGATCTCTGTGTTCCCTTAAGAAGGATCACTTAAAAGACAAAGAAGCCCCCTTCCCCCTTTCAGATGAAGCAATGTTTACTGCCACGGTTCTGCCGTATGATAAGATTTATACCGAACCCTTGATACAAATCACATGAGTTTAGACCCGGGAAATGCTTGCTCTATCCCTAAAATCAGGCGATTCCATTATCGTCAAGTGCCAAAAAAAAAAAAAAAATAAAAAATCCGACTATACGCCGATAAATGTGTGTAATCGTTAAGAAAAAACATATTTAATAATAATCTGTAACAAAAAGAACAGTAACTTAGGCATCCGAGCAAAATAGCAAGTTGTTTTCATAATTTTTCGTAATTCTAATCGTTGGTTCTAGTCCTTTCGTGTGGGGCTGGTGTGAGTTTGATTTTTAAGCGTTACGCAGTTAAGGTGGATCCACCTAAAATCTTTGCCTTGTATTTCCAATATGCAAACTTCTGTAGTCCTTTTGTGCACAATTCATGTGTTCCCAAAATTGAAAATTTGAACATAAATAAAAATAAATGTATTATAGCGCAGTATACTTAATATTTTCTAAAACTTATCCATAATTATATTAAAAATCAATAACGTTTCCTTTGATGGCGTTGAGGCCAGAAAATGGATAGCGCGACCTGTACATTGAAGACGTCAGTAGACAAACAAATGCTGGATTACTTAAATATGGTGAAAATTTAGAAATTATTAAGTATACTAGGCTATGAAATAAACTTACTTTTATCGATGTTAAAAAGTTCATCCTTGAAAACGCATTAATTGTGTAGAAAATGGCTACAGAACTCTGCCCTTTGGATATACGATGAACAGGTTTTAGGTAGAACCACTTTAAATTGTAAAAAGATCATTGTTATAGTTAATTTTTATCACACTTTTGAGGTGGTCTCCATATTTGCCAGAGTGGAAAGGGTTTTTCTTTGTTCAGAAAGAACAAAATGGCGCGGTTTGGCATAGCTCTGTTTAAAGCAATAAGGTCATATTTTTATTGTGGCGAGAGTAATTTTTATTGTGATAGGAAAAGATAACTATCGTGGTAAAAAATGGTAAACGCAATAAGATAGCAATAGTGGTAACAAAAAGAATTCCTTCTGTTCCTGTGTGTTTGTTTGCTAAAAATCTTCACGACCCCACTATTCTGTCCTATTATTTCGTAGAAATTGTGCCTAATTGTTTTTTTTTTAAAATGTTTGCGAATTTCCGGAAATGAATATGTTTAGAAGAGAAACTGTTTAGTTTACTAAACAAAAACGTTCATTCACTGCAATGAAAGTCAAAATATAGAAGTTGGATCCCAAAAATTTAAACCACTTTGTAAGTGAACTTCAAGAATAATTTCAATCCGAGTTTTTGGAAATGGTTGCCATTTCGAGGTCGAAATGTAAAATGGAAAATAAAAAAGTAACAATGCCATGGGTAAAAGAAAGTCGACTACATTTTGGTACGGAAAAGGAACATTAATTTCTGGTATAATTCAATACAAACCTTTATTTTGTATCTAAATAAATTTTTGTCCAAAGAGCTGCCTGTGAGAATAGTTCTGAAGCTAGTTTTTAAAACTGCGCAAATTAGAATAGAAAGTGGAAGTTTTTTCTGGCGATTTAAATTCCTTATTTGTTGTTTCACAAACGCTGAATTAACTCTAGTTTATTACTTAAGAAAGCATTCTGAACTGGACATTTTCCTTTTCTTTAGTAACTGTGTGACGAATTGAAAACTTTTAAATGCAGAAAAATTTAGCTTTTGCTCATATAAACGTTAAGTTTTCTCTTTGCCTTGCGTTACGTATAAACTATGTGTTTGGCTTCCGCCACTTCGGCTCCGTGCTGCTGTTTCATTTGTTTTTCAATATTAATGTTCCTTTTCTAGGAACTTGTACGTTTAAGCGTCGATATTTATTTGTGCCTAAACTTTCACGACGGACTTTAATAAGTGCTTTATTTGAAATATGAGTAATCGTAATGAGTACGCGAAAGTGTCCGAGCATAAAGTGCACATTTACAACAGTTTATCGTGAAAGTCAGAATGATAGGTTGTCCTTAAAACTGTATTGGTTTTTCTTAAAAAACTTCTTTAAAAACACTTCATTGTGTTGAGACATCATATTTCCTTGTTGATGACTCGACGGACATGATCTGAATTCAGTTGCTTTTCAAGTTTTTATAATGAGAGAAAAACTCGTGTTAATATTTAATTAGTTACATAATGAGAGAAAAACACCGCATTAATATTTATTTAGTTACATACATATACATGTCAGTAAGCTGTTACCTGAGATTCAGATGTTAGCTCCACAAAGCAATACAAACTACCAGACAAACGGATACTGACACTTTCATGCTGATCCATTCTAGAGAACTCATAATTCCTGTGTAGAACTCCTAAAGCAGCTATGACTTTCAAGGAAAAATTTACTTGCTTACTACTAATTTCACTGTCATTTATTCTCTCATTAATTAGTGTAAACGACGTTTAGTTTTAACTTGTGATAGTGTAATTCCGTAGGTGGTAAAAATAAGTCGGCCATCGTTCTGTAGGGGAGTTACTTTTATCAAACAATGTCACGTATTGTCCGATTTTTTTCACTTGGCACTTGATGATAATGAAATCGACTATTTTTTTGGAGGAGGGGGGGGGGTCAAAAATTTTCGGTGCCACCTGTCGAACGAGGTGATTTTCCATGTTCAGAGACAACAGGCGACATCTTCTCCAGTCTCTTGTTCCGTGAGGGGCTATGATGTCAGGACCCATTACCACGGTAGCCCCACCGTTTGGTTCATCCCCCACCCACCCCATTCTTGTCACCCCCATTACCTAACATCGCTTGCTGGGGACATAATCCCTGGGTAGTGGGATCTGACTATTCCCTTAAGAAGGATCACTTATAGGACAAAGAAACCCCTTTCCCCCTTTCAGATGAAGCAATGTTTACTGCCACTGTTCCGCCGTATTATAAGATTACTACCGAACCCTTGCTACAAATCACATGAGTTTAGACCCGGGAAATGCTTGCTCTATCCCTAAAATCAGGCGATTCCATTATCGTCAAGTGCCAAAAAAATCCGACTATACGCTATCGTCGCGATAAATGTGTGTCATCGTTAGGAAAAAAATATATTTAATAATAATCTGTAGCAAAAAGAACAGTAACTTAGGCATCCGAGCAAAATAGCAAGCGGTTTTCATAATTTTTCGTAATTCTAATCGTTGGTTCTAGTCCTTTCGTGTGGGGCTGGTGTGAGTTTGATTTTTAAGCGTTGCGCAGTTAAGGTGGATCCACCTAAAATCTTTGCCTTGTGTATCCAATATGCAAACTTCTGTAGTCATTTTGTGCACAATTCATGCGTTCCCAAAATTGAAAATTTGAACATAAATAAAAATAAATGTATTATAGCCTAGTATACTTAATATTTTCTAAAACTTATCCATAATTATATTAAAAATCAATAACGTTTCCTTTGATGGCGTTGAGGCCAGAAAATGGATAGCGCGACCTGTACATTGAAGACGTCAGTAGACAAACAAATGCTGGATTACTTAAATTTGGTGAAAATTTAGAAATTATTAAGTATACTAGGCTATGAAATAAACTTACTTTTATCGATGTTAAAAAGTTCATCCTTGAAAACGCATTAATTGTGTAGAAAATGGCTACAGAACTCTGCCCTTTGGATATACGATGAACAGGTTTTAGGTAGAACCACTTTAAATTGTAAAAAGATCATTGTTATAGTTAATTTTTATCACACTTTTGAGGTGGTCTCCATATTTGCCAGAGTGGAAAGGGTTTTTCTTTGTTCAGAAAGAACAAAATGGCGCGGTTTGGCATAGCTCTTTTTAAAGCAATAAGGTCATATTTTTATTGTGGCGAGAGTAATTTTTATTGTGATAGGAAAAGATAACTATCGTGGTAAAAATGGTAAACGCAATAAGATAGCAATAGTGGTAACAAAAAGAATTCCTTCTGTTCCTGTGTGTTTGTTTGCTAAAAATCTTCACGACCCCACTATTCTGTCCTATTATTTCGTAGAAATTGTGCCTAATTGTTTTTTTTTTAAATGTTTGCGAATTTCCGGAAATGAATATGTTTAGAAGAGAAACTGTTTAGTTTACTAAACAAAAACGTTCATTCACTGCAATGAAAGTCAAAATATAGAAGTTGGATCCCAAAAATTTAAACCACTTTGTAAGTGAACTTCAAGAATAATTTCAATCCGAGTTTTTGGAAATGGTCGCCATTTCGAGGTCGAAATGTAAAATGGAAAATAAAAAAGTAACAATGCCATGGGTAAAAGAAAGTCGACTACATTTTGGTAGGGAAAAGGAACATTAATTTCTGGTATAATTCAATACAAACCTTTATTTTGTATCTAAATAAATTTTTGTCCAAAGAGCTGCCTGTGAGAATAGTTCTGAAGCTAGTTTTTAAAACTGCGCAAATTAGAATAGAAAGTGGAAGTTTTTTCTGGCGATTTAAATTCCTTACTTGTTGTTTCACAAACGCTGAATTAACTCTAGTTTGTTACTTAAGAAAGCATTCTGAACCAGACATTTTCCATTTCTTTAGTAATTGCGTGACGAATTGAAAACTTTTAAATGCAGAAAAACTTTAGCTTTTGCTCATATAAACTTTAAGTTTTCTCTCTGCCTTGAGTTACGTATAAACTATGTGTTTGGCTTCTGCCACTTCGGCTCCGTGCTGGTCCGTGCCCATTGCGCGGCCACAGCAGTGACGTCAAACGAAAGAGCCAATCAGAGCACAGATCGCTAATGGACCCCCTAATAGATGTATAAGAACCCTGCGTTCCAGACTTACTTTTTGGTTTTAGTGTGGTTCATAAAGAGTCGGAGTTGAAATTTCGAAGTAACTGGTTGGGAGAAAGACGTTGAATTAAACCCAGAAAGGCAGAGATAAACTTCGTTGCGGCAACACTTCTGGTGACGCAGAGATGGAACCCTTAGCAGGAAAATTAAGGTGAGTTAGGATCTGTCAAGTCTTTTTAAATTTTTTTTTTTTTGGTTTTCTTTGTTTTTCTTGTTTGCCTGGGTGGAAAACGATGGTCAGAGACACAGCTTGTGGTAAATTTGGGGAGGCTAGAAAGATTTTATTTTCTTCGGTAAATTAATTTTATCCTAATATAGCAATATAACAGAATATTTATAAGAACAGTAAGAGTGCTTCAAGAATTATATGGTAACGTGGCAAAGTTATGCATTTGTAATCATCAACTTTTTACATATTTGAAACTATGTATATCTCGGAAATATCTCCTCTTTTGGTGCCATTAATTGCAGCAAAACTGAAGTTACCTTCGGGATGTTTTCTTTTTTTTTCTTAAGAAAGAAATGGAGCTGAAACTTTTTAACCGATCAAGACGAAATTTGATATTTTAAAACTCTGTTTAAACAAAATGATTGCGCATTTGTTTGGAATTGGACAAAGGTATCTTTACATAATGCGAAATCATTGTTTGTTTTTTCTCGGCTAGGTGATTAAAAAAATGAAAACGTTCGGACGAAGTTCTTTTGAGAACAACTCCTTTCACACCATGATCGTACTTATACCCATTGCATGATTTGTCTTCCCATTTCGTAGGGTGACGCAGTTCGAAGTGTTTCATTTGTTTTTCAATATTCATGTTCCTTTTCTAGGAACTTTTACGTTTTAGCGTCGATATTTATTTGTGCCTAAACTTTCGCGACGGGCTTTAATAAGTGCAAAGCATTTGAAATATGAGTAATCGTAATGGGTACGCAAAAGTGTCCGAGCATAAAGTGCACATTTGCAACAGTTTATCGTGAAAGTCAGAATGATAGGTTGTCCTTAAAACTGTATTGGTTTTTCTTAAAAAAACTTCTTTAAAAACACTTCATTGTGTTGAGACATCATATTTCCTTGTTGATGACTCGACGGACATGATCTGAATTCAGTTGCTTTTCAAGTTTTTATAATGAGAGAAAAACTCGTGTTAATATTTAATTAGTTACATAATGAGAGAAAACACCGCATTAATATTTATTTAGTTACATACATATACATGTCAGTAAGCTGTTCTCTGAGATTCAGATGTTAGCTCCACAATGCAATACAAACTACCAGACAAACGATTACTCACACTTTCATGCAGAGCCGTTCTAGAGAACTCATAATTCCTGTGTAGACCTCCTAAAGCAGCTATGACTTTCAAGGAAAAATTTACTTGCTTACTACTAATTTCAGTGTCATTTCTTCTCTCATTAATTAGTGTAAACGACGTTTAGTTTTAACTTGTGATAGTGTAATTCCGTAGGTGGTAAAAATAAGTCGGCCATCGTTCTGTAGCGGAGTTACTTTTATCAAACAATGTCAGGTATTGTCGGATTTTTTTTCACTTGGAACTTGATGATAATGGAATCGCCTATTTTTGGAGGGGGAGGGGGTTAAAGAATTTTCGGTGCGACCTGTCGAACGAGGTGATTTTCCATGTTCAGAGGCAACAGGCGACATCTTCTCCAGTCTCTTGTTCCGTGAGGGGCTATGATGTTTAGGACCCATTACCACGGTAGCCCCACTGTTTGGTTCATCCCCCACCCACTCCATTCTTGTCTCACCCATTACCTAAAATCGCTTGCAGGGGACATAATCCCTGGGTAGTGGGATCTCAGTGTTCCCTTAAGAAGGATCACTTAAAAGACAAAGAAGCCCCTTCCCCCTTTCAGATGAAGCAATGTTTACTGCCACGGTTCTGCCGTATGATAAGATTACTACCGAACCCTTGATACAAATCACATGAGTTTAGAACCGGGAAATGCTTGCTCTATCCCTAAAATCAGGCGATTCCATTATCGTCAAGTGCCAAAAAAAAAAAAAAAAAAAAATCCGACTATACGCCGATAAATGTGTGTAATCGTTAAGAAAAAACATATTTAATAATAATCTGTAACAAAAAGAACAGTAACTTAGGCATCCGAGCAAAATAGCAAGTTGTTTTCATAATTTTTCGTAATTCTAATCGTTGGTTCTAGTCCTTTCGTGTGGGGCTGGTGTGAGTTTGATTTTTAAGCGTTACGCAGTTAAGGTGGATCCACCTAAAATCTTTGCCTTGTATTTCCAATATGCAAACTTCTGTAGTCATTTTGTGCACAATTCATGCGTTCCCAAAATTGAAAATTTGAACATAAATAAAAATAAATGTATTATAGCGTAGTATACTTAATATTTTCTAAAACTTATCCATAATTATATTAAAAATCAATAACGTTTCCTTTGATGGCGTTGAGGCCAGAAAATGGATAGCGCGACCTGTACATTGAAGACGTCAGTAGACAAACAAATGCTGGATTACTTAAATATGGTGAAAATTTAGAAATTATTAAGTATACTAGGCTATGAAATAAACTTACTTTTATCGATGTTAAAATGTTCTTCCTTGGAAACGCATTAATTGTGTAGAAAATGGCTACAGAATTTTGCCCTTTGGATAAACGATGAACAGGTTTTAGGTAGAACCACTTTAAATTGTAAAAAGATCATTGTTATAGTTAATTTTTATCACACTTTTGAGGTGGTCTCCATATTTGCCAGAGTGGAAAGGGTTTTTCTTTGTTCAGAAAGAACAAAATGGCGCGGTTTGGCATAGCTCTGTTTAAAGCAATAAGGTCATATTTTTATTGTGGTGAGAGTAATTTTTATTGTGATAGGAAAAGATAACTATCGTGGTAAAAAATGGTAAACGCAATAAGATAACAATAGTGGTAACAAAGAGAATTCCTTCTGTTGCTGTGTGTTTGTTTGCTATAAATCTTCACGACCCCACTATTCTGTCCTATTATTTCGTAGAAATTGTGCCTAATTGTTTTTTTTTTAAATGTTTGCGAATTTCCGGAAATGAATATGTTTAGAAGAGAAACTGTTTAGTTTACTAAACAAAAACGTTCATTCACTGCAATGAAAGTCAAAATATAGAAGTTGGATCCCAAAAATTTAAACCACTTTGTAAGTGAATTTCAAGAATAATTTCAATCCGAGTTTTTAGAAATGGTCGCCATTTCGAGGTCGAAATGTGAAATGAAAAATAAAAAAGTAACAATGCCATGGGTAAAAGAAAGTCGACTACATTTCGGTGGGGAAAAGGAACATTAATTTCTGGTATAATTCAATACAAACCTTTATTTTGCATCTAATTAAATTTTTGTCCATAGAGCTGCCTGTGAGAATAGTTCTGAAGCTAGTTTTTAAAACTGCGCAAATTAGAATAGAAAGTGGAAGTTTTTTCTGCCGATTTAAATTCCTTACTTGTTTCACAAACGCTGAATTAACTCTAGTTTATTACTTAAGAAAGCATTCTGAACCAGACATTTTCCATTTCTTTAGTAATTGCGTGACGAATTGAAAACTTTTAAATGCAGAAAAACTTTAGCTTTTGCTCATATAAACTTTAAGTTTTCTCTTTGCCTTGAGTTACGTATAAACTATGTGTTTGGCTTCTGCCACTTCGGCTCCGTGCTGGTCCGTGCCCATTGCGCGGCCACAGCAGTGACGTCAAACGAAAGAGCCAATCAGAGCACAGATCGCTAATGGACCCCCTAATAGATGTATAAGAACCCTGCGTTCCAGACTTACTTTTTGGTTTTAGTGTGGTTCATAAAGAGTCGGAGTTGAAATTTCGAAGTAACTGGTTGGGAGAAAGACGTTGAATTAAACCCAGAAAGGCAGAGATAAACTTCGTTGCGGCAACACTTCTGGTGACGCAGAGATGGAACCCTTAGCAGGAAAATTAAGGTGAGTTAGGATCTGTCAAGTCTTTTAAATTTTTTTTTTTTTGGTTTTCTTTGTTTTTCTTGTTTGCCTGGGTGTAAAACGATGGTCAGAGACACAGCTTGTGGTAAATTTGGGGAGGCTAGAAAGATTTTATTTTCTTCGGTAAATTAATTTTATCCTAATATAGCAATATAACAGAATATTTATAAGAACAGTAAGAGTGCTTCAAGAATTATATGGTAACGTGGCAAAGTTATGCATTTGTAATCATCAACTTTTTACATATTTGAAACTATGTATATCTCGGAAATATCTCCTCTTTTGGTGCCATTAATTGCAGCAAAACTGAAGTTACCTTCGGGATGTTTTCTTTTTTTTTCTTAAGAAAGAAATGGAGCTGAAACTTTTTAACCGATCAAGACGAAATTTGATATTTTAAAACTCTGTTTAAACAAAATGATTGCGCATTTGTTTGGAATTGGACAAAGGTATCTTTACATAATGCGAAATCATTGTTTGTTTTTTCTCGGCTAGGTGATTAAAAAAATGAAAACGTTCGGACGAAGTTCTTTTGAGAACAACTCCTTTCACACCATGATCGTACTTATACCCATTGCATGATTTGTCTTCCCATTTCGTAGGGTGACGCAGTTCGAAGTGTTTCATTTGTTTTTCAATATTCATGTTCCTTTTCTAGGAACTTTTACGTTTTAGCGTCGATATTTATTTGTGCCTAAACTTTCGCGACGGGCTTTAATAAGTGCAAAGCATTTGAAATATGAGTAATCGTAATGGGTACGCAAAAGTGTCCGAGCATAAAGTGCACATTTGCAACAGTTTATCGTGAAAGTCAGAATGATAGGTTGTTCTTAAAACTGTATTGGTTTTTCTTAAAAAAACTTCTTTAAAAACACTTCATTGTGTTGAGACATCATATTTCCTTGTTGATGACTCGACGGACATGATCTGAATTCAGTTGCTTTTCAAGTTTTTATAATGAGAGAAAAACTCGTGTTAATATTTAATTAGTTACATAATGAGAGAAAACACCGCATTAATATTTATTTAGTTACATACATATACATGTCAGTAAGCTGTTCTCTGAGATTCAGATGTTAGCTCCACAAAGCAATACAAACTACCAGACAAACGATTACTCACACTTTCATGCAGAGCCGTTCTAGAGAACTCATAATTCCTGTGTAGACCTCCTAAAGCAGCTATGACTTTCAAGGAAAAATTTACTTGCTTACTACTAATTTCAGTGTCATTTCTTCTCTCATTAATTAGTGTAAACGACGTTTAGTTTTAACTTGTGATAGTGTAATTCCGTAGGTGGTAAAAATAAGTCGGCCATCGTTCTGTAGCGGAGTTACTTTTATCAAACAATGTCAGGTATTGTCGGATTTTTTTTCACTTGGAACTTGATGATAATGGAATCGCCTATTTTTGGAGGGGGAGGGGGGTTAAAGAATTTTCGGTGCGACCTGTCGAACGAGGTGATTTTCCATGTTCAGAGACAACAGGCGACATCTTCTCCAGTCTCTTGTTCCGTGAGGGGCTATGATGTTTAGGACCCATTACCACGGTAGCCCCACTGTTTGGTTCATCCCCCACCCACTCCATTCTTGTCTCACCCATTACCTAAAATCGCTTGCAGGGGACATAATCCCTGGGTAGTGGGATCTCAGTGTTCCCTTAAGAAGGATCACTTAAAAGACAAAGAAGCCCCTTCCCCCTTTCAGATGAAGCAATGTTTACTGCCACGGTTCTGCCGTATGATAAGATTACTACCGAACCCTTGATACAAATCACATGAGTTTAGACCCGGGAAATGCTTGCTCTATCCCTAAAATCAGGCGATTCCATTATCGTCAAGTGCCAAAAAAAAAAAAAGAAAAAAATACGACTATACGCCGATAAATGTGTGTAATCGTTAAGAAAAAACATATTTAATAATAATCTGTAACAAAAAGAACAGTAACTTAGGCATCCGAGCAAAATAGCAAGTTGTTTTCATAATTTTTCGTAATTCTAATCGTTGGTTCTAGTCCTTTCGTGTGGGGCTGGTGTGAGTTTGATTTTTAAGCGTTACGCAGTTAAGGTGGATCCACCTAAAATCTTTGCCTTGTATTTCCAATATGCAAACTTCTGTAGTCATTTTGTGCACAATTCATGCGTTCCCAAAATTGAAAATTTGAACATAAATAAAAATAAATGTATTATAGCGTAGTATACTTAATATTTTCTAAAACTTATCCATAATTATATTAAAAATCAATAACGTTTCCTTTGATGGCGTTGAGGCCAGAAAATGGATAGCGCGACCTGTACATTGAAGACGTCAGTAGACAAACAAATGCTGGATTACTTAAATATGGTGAAAATTTAGAAATTATTAAGGATACTAGGCTATGAAATAAACTTACTTTTATCGATGTTAAAATGTTCTTCCTTGGAAACGCATTAATTGTGTAGAAAATGGCTACAGAATTTTGCCCTTTGGATAAACGATGAACAGGTTTTAGGTAGAACCACTTTAAATTGTAAAAAGATCATTGTTATAGTTAATTTTTATCACACTTTTGAGGTGGTCTCCATATTTGCCAGAGTGGAAAGGGTTTTTCTTTGTTCAGAAAGAACAAAATGGCGCGGTTTGGCATAGCTCTGTTTAAAGCAATAAGGTCATATTTTTATTGTGGTGAGAGTAATTTTTATTGTGATAGGAAAAGATAACTATCGTGGTAAAAAATGGGAAACGCAATAAGATAACAATAGTGGTAACAAAGAGAATTCCTTCTGTTGCTGTGTGTTTGTTTGCTATAAATCTTCACGACCCCACTATTCTGTCCTATTATTTCGTAGAAATTGTGCCTAATTGTTTTTTTTTTAAATGTTTGCGAATTTCCGGAAATGAATATGTTTAGAAGAGAAACTGTTTAGTTTACTAAACAAAAACGTTCATTCACTGCAATGAAAGTCAAAATATAGAAGTTGGATCCCAAAAATTTAAACCACTTTGTAAGTGAATTTCAAGAATAATTTCAATCCGAGTTTTTAGAAATGGTCGCCATTTCGAGGTCGAAATGTGAAATGAAAAATAAAAAAGTAACAATGCCATGGGTAAAAGAAAGTCGACTACATTTCGGTGGGGAAAAGGAACATTAATTTCTGGTATAATTCAATACAAACCTTTATTTTGTATCTAATTAAATTTTTGTCCATAGAGCTGCCTGTGAGAATAGTTCTGAAGCTAGTTTTTAAAACTGCGCAAATTAGAATAGAAAGTGGAAGTTTTTTCTGCCGATTTAAATTCCTTACTTGTTTCACAAACGCTGAATTAACTCTAGTTTATTACTTAAGAAAGCATTCTGAACCAGACATTTTCCATTTCTTTAGTAATTGCGTGACGAATTGAAAACTTTTAAATGCAGAAAAACTTTAGCTTTTGCTCATATAAACTTTAAGTTTTCTCTTTGCCTTGAGTTACGTATAAACTATGTGTTTGGCTTCTGCCACTTCGGCTCCGTGCTGGTCCGTGTCCATTGCGCGGCCACAGCAGTGACGTCAAACGAAAGAGCCAATCAGAGCACAGATCGCTAATGGACCCCCTAATAGATGTATAAGAACCCTGCGTTCCAGACTTACTTTTTGGTTTTAGTGTGGTTCATAAAGAGTCGGAGTTGAAATTTCGAAGTAACTGGTTGGGAGAAAGACGTTGAATTAAACCCAGAAAGGCAGAGATAAACTTCGTTGCGGCAACACTTCTGGTGACGCAGAGATGGAACCCTTAGCAGGAAAATTAAGGTGAGTTAGGATCTGTCAAGTCTTTTAAATTTTTTTTTTTTTTTTTGGTTTTCTTTGTTTTTCTTGTTTGCCTGGGTGTAAAACGATGGTCAGAGACACAGCTTGTGGTAAATTTGGGGAGGCTATAAAGATTTTATTTTCTTCGGTAAATTAATTTTATCCTAATATAGCAATATAACAGAATATTTATAAGAACAGTAAGAGTGCTTCAAGAATTATATGGTAACGTGGCAAAGTTATGCATTTGTAATCATCAACTTTTTACATATTTGAAACTATGTATATCTCGGAAATATCTCCTCTTTTGGTGCCATTAATTGCAGCAAAACTGAAGTTACCTTCGGGATGTTTTCTTTTTTTTCTTAAGAAAGAAATGGAGCTGAAACTTTTTAACCGATCAAGACGAAATTTGATATTTTAAAACTCTGTTTAAACAAAATGATTGCGCATTTGTTTGGAATTGGACAAAGGTATCTTTACATAATGCGAAATCATTGTTTGTTTTTTCTCGGCTAGGTGATTAAAAAAATGAAAACGTTCGGACGAAGTTCTTTTGAGAACAACTCCTTTCACACCATGATCGTACTTATACCCATTGCATGATTTGTCTTCCCATTTCGTAGGGTGACGCAGTTCGAAGTGTTTCATTTGTTTTTCAATATTCATGTTCCTTTTCTAGGAACTTTTACGTTTTAGCGTCGATATTTATTTGTGCCTAAACTTTCGCGACGGGCTTTAATAAGTGCAAAGCATTTGAAATATGAGTAATCGTAATGGGTACGCAAAAGTGTCCGAGCATAAAGTGCACATTTGCAACAGTTTATCGTGAAAGTCAGAATGATAGGTTGTTCTTAAAACTGTATTGGTTTTTCTTAAAAAAACTTCTTTAAAAACACTTCATTGTGTTGAGACATCATATTTCCTTGTTGATGACTCGACGGACATGATCTGAATTCAGTTGCTTTTCAAGTTTTTATAATGAGAGAAAAACTCGTGTTAATATTTAATTAGTTACATAATGAGAGAAAACACCGCATTAATATTTATTTAGTTACATACATATACATGTCAGTAAGCTGTTCTCTGAGATTCAGATGTTAGCTCCACAAAGCAATACAAACTACCAGACAAACGATTACTCACACTTTCATGCAGAGCCGTTCTAGAGAACTCATAATTCCTGTGTAGACCTCCTAAAGCAGCTATGACTTTCAAGGAAAAATTTACTTGCTTACTACTAATTTCAGTGTCATTTCTTCTCTCATTAATTAGTGTAAACGACGTTTAGTTTTAACTTGTGATAGTGTAATTCCGTAGGTGGTAAAAATAAGTCGGCCATCGTTCTGTAGCGGAGTTACTTTTATCAAACAATGTCAGGTATTGTCGGATTTTTTTTCACTTGGAACTTGATGATAATGGAATCGCCTATTTTTGGAGGGGGAGGGGGTTAAAGAATTTTCGGTGCGACCTGTCGAACGAGGTGATTTTCCATGTTCAGAGACAACAGGCGACATCTTCTCCAGTCTCTTGTTCCGTGAGGGGCTATGATGTTTAGGACCCATTACCACGGTAGCCCCACTGTTTGGTTCATCCCCCACCCACTCCATTCTTGTCTCACCCATTACCTAAAATCGCTTGCAGGGGACATAATCCCTGGGTAGTGGGATCTCAGTGTTCCCTTAAGAAGGATCACTTAAAAGACAAAGAAGCCCCCTTCCCCCTTTCAGATGAAGCAATGTTTACTGCCACGGTTCTGCCGTATGATAAGATTACTACCGAACCCTTGATACAAATCACATGAGTTTAGACCCGGGAAATGCTTGCTCTATCCCTAAAATCAGGCGATTCCATTATCGTCAAGTGCCAAAAAAAAAAAAAAAAAGAAAAAAAATCCGACTATACGCCGATAAATGTGTGTAATCGTTAAGAAAAACATATTTAATAATAATCTGTAACAAAAAGAACAGTAACTTAGGCATCCGAGCAAAATAGCAAGTTGTTTTCATAATTTTTCGTAATTCTAATCGTTGGTTCTAGTCCTTTCGTGTGGGGCTGGTGTGAGTTTGATTTTTAAGCGTTACGCAGTTAAGGTGGATCCACCTAAAATCTTTGCCTTGTATTTCCAATATGCAAACTTCTGTAGTCATTTTGTGCACAATTCATGCGTTCCCAAAATTGAAAATTTGAACATAAATAAAAATAAATGTATTATAGCGTAGTATACTTAATATTTTCTAAAAACTTATCCATAATTATATTAAAAATCAATAACGTTTCCTTTGATGGCGTTGAGGCCAGAAAATGGATAGCGCGACCTGTACATTGAAGACGTCAGTAGACAAACAAATGCTGGATTACTTAAATATGGTGAAAATTTAGAAATTATTAAGGATACTAGGCTATGAAATAAACTTACTTTTATCGATGTTAAAATGTTCTTCCTTGGAAACGCATTAATTGTGTAGAAAATGGCTACAGAATTTTGCCCTTTGGATAAACGATGAACAGGTTTTAGGTAGAACCACTTTAAATTGTAAAAAGATCATTGTTATAGTTAATTTTTATCACACTTTTGAGGTGGTCTCCATATTTGCCAGAGTGGAAAGGGTTTTTCTTTGTTCAGAAAGAACAAAATGGCGCGGTTTGGCATAGCTCTGTTTAAAGCAATAAGGTCATATTTTTATTGTGGTGAGAGTAATTTTTATTGTGATAGGAAAAGATAACTATCGTGGTAAAAAATGGTAAACGCAATAAGATAACAATAGTGGTAACAAAGAGAATTCCTTCTGTTGCTGTGTGTTTGTTTGCTATAAATCTTCACGACCCCACTATTCTGTCCTATTATTTCGTAGAAATTGTGCCTAATTGTTTTTTTTTTAAATGTTTGCGAATTTCCGGAAATGAATATGTTTAGAAGAGAAACTGTTTAGTTTACTAAACAAAAACGTTCATTCACTGCAATGAAAGTCAAAATATAGAAGTTGGATCCCAAAAATTTAAACCACTTTGTAAGTGAATTTCAAGAATAATTTCAATCCGAGTTTTTAGAAATGGTCGCCATTTCGAGGTCGAAATGTGAAATGAAAAATAAAAAAGTAACAATGCCATGGGTAAAAGAAAGTCGACTACATTTCGGTGGGGAAAAGGAACATTAATTTCTGGTATAATTCAATACAAACCTTTATTTTGTATCTAATTAAATTTTTATCCATAGAGCTGCCTGTGAGAATAGTTCTGAAGCTAGTTTTTAAAACTGCGCAAATTAGAATAGAAAGTGGAAGTTTTTTCTGCCGATTTAAATTCCTTACTTGTTTCACAAACGCTGAATTAACTCTAGTTTATTACTTAAGAAAGCATTCTGAACCAGACATTTTCCATTTCTTTAGTAATTGCGTGACGAATTGAAAACTTTTAAATGCAGAAAAACTTTAGCTTTTGCTCATATAAACTTTAAGTTTTCTCTTTGCCTTGAGTTACGTATAAACTATGTGTTTGGCTTCTGCCACTTCGGCTCCGTGCTGGTCCGTGCCCATTGCGCGGCCACAGCAGTGACGTCAAACGAAAGAGCCAATCAGAGCACAGATCGCTAATGGACCCCCTAATAGATGTATAAGAACCCTGCGTTCCAGACTTACTTTTTGGTTTTAGTGTGGTTCATAAAGAGTCGGAGTTGAAATTTCGAAGTAACTGTTTGGGAGAAAGACGTTGAATTAAACCCAGAAAGGCAGAGATAAACTTCGTTGCGGCAACACTTCTGGTGACGCAGAGATGGAACCCTTAGCAGGAAAATTAAGGTGAGTTAGGATCTGTCAAGTCTTTTAAATTTTTTTTTTTTTGGTTTTCTTTGTTTTTCTTGTTTGCCTGGGTGTAAAACGATGGTCAGAGACACAGCTTGTGGTAAATTTGGGGAGGCTAGAAAGATTTTATTTTCTTCGGTAAATTAATTTTATCCTAATATAGCAATATAACAGAATATTTATAAGAACAGTAAGAGTGCTTCAAGAATTATATGGTAACGTGGCAAAGTTATGCATTTGTAATCATCAACTTTTTACATATTTGAGACTATGTATAACTCGGGAATACCTCCTCTTTTGGTGCCATTAATTGCAGCAAAACTGAAGTTACCTTCGGGATGTTTTCTTTTTTTTTTCTTAAGAAAGAAATGGAGCTGAAACTGTTTAACCGATCAAGACGAAATTTGATATTTTAAAACTTTGTTTAAACAAAATGATTGCGCATTCGTTTGAAATTGGACAATGGTATATTTACATAATGCGAAATCATTGTTTGTTTTTTCTAGGCTAGGTGATTAAAAAAAATGAAAAGGTTCGGACGAAGTTCTTTTGAGAACAACTCCTTTCACACAATGAGCGTATACTCGTATTTATACCCATTGCATGTTTTGGCTTCCCATTTCGTAGGGTGACGCAGTTTGAAGTGTTTCATTTGTTTTTCAATATTAATGTTCCTTTTCTAGGAACTTGTACCTTTTAGCGTCGATATTTATTTGTGCCTAAACTTTCGCGACGGACTTTAATAAGTGCTTTATTTGAAATATGAGTAATCGTAATGAGTACGCAAAAGTGTCCGAGCATAAAGTGCACATTTACAACAGTTTATCGTGAAAGTCAGAATGATAGGTTGTCCTTAAAACTGTATTGGTTTTTCTTAAAAAAACTTCTTTAAAAACACTTCATTGTGTTCAGACATTAGAATTCCTTGTTGATGACTCGACGGACATGATCTGAATTCAGTTGCTTTTCAAGTTTTTATAATGAGAGAAAAACTCGTGTTTATATTTTATTAGTTACATAATGAGAGAAAAACACCGCATTAATATTTATTTAGTTACATACATACATATACATGTCAGTAAGCTGTTCTCTGAGATTCAGATGTTAGCTCCACAAAGCAATACAAACTACCAGACAAACGAATACTGACTCTTTCATGCTGAGCCATTCTAGAGAACTCATAATTCCTGTGTAGACCTCCTAAAGCAGCTATGACTTTCAATGAAAAATTTACTTGCTTACTACTAATTTCACTGTCATTTCTTCTCTCATTAATTAGTGTAAACGACGTTTAGTTTTAACTTGTGATTGTGTAATTCCGTAGGTGGTAAAAATAAGTCGGCCATGTTCTGTAGCGGAGTTACTTTTATCAAACAATGTCACGTATTGTCGGATTTTTTTTCACTTGGCACTTGATGATAATGGAATCGCCTATTTTTGGAGGCGGGGAGGGGGAGGGCTTAAAGAATTTTCGGTGCGACCTGTCGAACGAGGTGATTTTCCATGTTCAGAGACAACAGGCGACATCTTCTCCAGTCTCTTGTTCCGTGAGGGGCTGTGATGTTTAGGACCCATTACCACGGTAGCCCCACTGTTTGGTTCATCCCCCACCCACTCCATTCTTGTCTCACCCATTACCTAAAATCGCTTGCAGGGGACATAATCCCTGGGTAGTGGGATCTCAGTGTTCCCTTAAGAAGGATCACTTAAAAGACAAAGAAGCCCCTTTCCCCCTTTCAGATGAAGCAATGTTTACTGCCACTGTTCCGCCGTATTATAAGATTACTACCGAACCCTTGATACAAATCACATGAGTTTAGACCCGGGAAATGCTTGCTCTATCCCTAAAATCAGGCGATTCCATTATCGTCAAGTGCCAAAAAAAAAAATCCGACTATACGCCGATAAATGTGTGTAATCGTTAAGAAAAAACATATTTAATAATAATCTGTAACAAAAAGAACAGTAACTTAGGCATCCGAGCAAAATAGCAAGTTGTTTTCATAATTTTTCGTAATTCTAATCGTTGGTTCTAGTCCTTTCGTGTGGGGCTGGTGTGAGTTTGATTTTTAAGCGTTACGCAGTTAAGGTGGATCCACCTAAAATCTTTGCCTTGTATTTCAAATATGCAAACTTCTGTAGTCATTTTGTGCACAATTAATGCGTTCCCAAAATTGAAAATTTTTTTTTTTTTTTTTGGAGGTTTAACGACCACCGTGAGCAACTCAATGGGCTATAAGCAGTCGCCCGTCCCTAATTTAGGGTCACTGGTTCCAGGGAAGGGAAAGAGGCAGTGCCGTAAGACAAACACAACATCCATGCCAAACCGGGATTCGAACCCGGACCCCTTACGGACGAATGAACAGAGGCCAGTGCCTTAGACCACTGCGCCACCGGGGGCGGCAATTGAAAATTTGAACATAAATAAATATAAATGTATTATAGCCTAGTATACTTAATATTTTCTAAAACTTATCCATAATTATATTAAAAATCAATAACGTTTCCTTTGATGGCGTTGAGGCCAGAAAATGGATAGCGCGACCTGTACATTGAAGACGTCAGTAGACAAACAAATGCTGGATTACTTAAATATGGTGAAAATTTAGAAATTATTAGGTATACTAGGCTATGAAATAAACTTACTTTTATCGATGTAAAAATGTTCATCCTTGAAAACGCATCAATTGTGTAGAAAATGGCTACAGAACTTTGCCCTTTGGATATACGATGAACAGGTTTTAGGTAGAACCACTTTAAATTGTAAAAAGATCATTGTTATAGTTAATTTTTATCACACTTTTGAGGTGGTCTCCATATTTGCCAGAGTGGAAAGGGTTTTTCTTTGCTCAGAAAGAACAAAATGGCGCGGTTTGGCATAGCTCTGTTTAAAGCAATAAGGTCATATTTTTATTGTGGCGAGAGTAATTTTTATTGTGATAGGAAAAGATAACTATCGTGGTAAAAAATGGTAAACGCAATAAGATAACAATAGTGGTAACAAAAAGAATTCCTTCTGTTGCTGTGTGTTTGTTTGCTATAAATCTTCACGACCCCACTATTCTGTCCTGTTATTTCGTAGAAATTGTGCCTAATTGTTTTTTTTTCATGTTTGCGAATTTCCGGAAATGAATATGTTTAGAAGAGAAACTGTTTAGTTTCCTAAACAAAAACGTTCATTCACTGCAATGAAAGTCAAAATATAGAAGTTGGATCCCAAAAATTTAAACCACTTTGTAAGTGAATGTCAAAAGTTATTTCTATCGGAGTTTTTAGAATTGGTCGCCATTTCGAGGTCGAAATATGAAATGGATAATAAAAAAGTAACAATGCCGTGTGTAAAAGAAAAACAATAAAATTTCGGTATGAAAAAGAAACATTAATTTCTGGTATAATTCAATACAAACCTTTATTTTGTATCTAAAGTTTATGTCCAAAGAGCTGTCTGTGAGAATAGTTCTGACGCTAGTTTTTAAAAATGCGAAAGTTAGAACAAAAGCGGAAGTTTTTTCTGCCGATTTAAATTCCTTATTTGTTGTTTCACAAACGCTAAACGAACTCTATTTTATTAGTTAAGAAATCATTCTGAATTAGACATTTTCCTTTTCTTTTAGTAATTGCGTGATGAATTGAAAACTTTTAAATGCAGAAAAACTTTAGCTTTTTCTCATATAACTTTTAAGTTTTCTCTTTGCCTTGAGTTACGTATGAACTATGTGTTTGGCTTCGGCCACTTCGGCTCCGTGCTGCTCCGTGCCCCTTGCGCGGGCCTCGGCAGTGACTTCAAGCGAAAGGGCCAATCAGGGCACAGATCGCGAATGGACCCCACCACCACCTAAGAGATATCTAAGAACCCTGCGTTACAGACTTACTTTATGGTTTCATGTGTGGTTTTTAAAAGTCGGGGTTGAGATTTCGAACTGACTGGTTGGGAGAAAGACGTTTCATCGAACCTAGAAAGGCAGAGATAAACTTCGTTGCGAGAACACTTCTGGTGACGCTGAGATGGAACCCTTAGGAGGAAGAATAAGGTGGAATAGGATCTGTCAAACCTTCTAATTTTTTTCTTTTTTTTTTTGTCTTTTTGTTTGTTTTTCTTGTTCGCCTGGGTGAAATACGGCTGGCAGGGACACAGCTTGTGGTAAATTCGAGGAGGCTAGAAACATTTTATTTTCTTCGGTAAACTAATTTTATTCTAATATAGCAATATAAAAGAATATTAATAAGCACCGTAACAGTGCTTCAAGAATTATAAGATAACGTGGCAAAGTTATGCATTTGTATTTATCAGCTTTTTACATATTTGAAACTATGTATATCTCGGGAATACCTCCTCTTTTGGTGCCATTAAATGCAGCAAAACTGAAGTTACCTTCGGGAAGTTTTCTTTTTTCTTAAGAAAGAAATGGCGCTGAAAGTGTTTAACCGATCAAGACGAAATTTGATATTTCCAAGCTTTGTTTCGCCGCCCCGGTGGCGCAGTGGTCTAAGGCGTTGGCCTCTGATCATTCGTCCGTAAGGGGTGCGGGTTCGAATCCCGATCAGGCATGGATGTTGTGTTTTTCTTACGGCACTGGCTCTCTCCCTTCCCTGGAACCAGTGACCCTAAATTAGGGACGGGCGACTGCTTATAGCCCATTGAGTTGCTCACGGTGGTCGTTAAACCTCCAATCAAAAAAAAAGCTTTGTTTAAAAAAATGATTGCGCATTTGTTTGAAGTTGGACAAAAGTATCTTTACATAATGCGAAATCATTGTTTGTTTTTTCTAATCTAAGTGATTAAAAAAAATGAAAGCGTTCGGACGAAGTTCTTTTGAGAACAACTCCTTTCACACAATGAGCGTATACTCGTATTTATACCCATTGCACGTTTTGGATTTCCATTTCGCAGGGTGACGCAGTTTGAAGTGTTTCATATGTTTTTCTATATTCATGTTTCTTTTCTAGGAACTTTTACGTTTTAGCGTCGATATTTATTTGTGCCTAAACTTCCGCGATGGACTTTAATAACTGCAAAGCATTTGAAATATGAATAATCGTAATGAGTACGCGAAAGTGTCCGAGCATGCAGTACACAATTACAACAGTTTATCGTGAAAGTCAGATTGTCCTTAAAACTGTATTGGTTTTTCTTAAATAAACTTCTCTGAAAACACTTCATTGTGTTCAGACATCAGATTTCCTTATTGAAGACTCGAAGGACATGATCTGGATTCAGTTGATTTTCAAGTTTTAGTAATGAGAGAAAAACTCGTGTTAATATTTAATTAGTTACATACATATACATGTCAGTAAGCTGTTCTCTGATATTCAGATGTTAGATCCACAAAGCAATACAAAGTACCAGACAAACGAATACTGACACTTTCATGCAGCTCCATTCTAGTCTCTTGAGAACTCATAATTCCTGTGTAGACCTCTTAAAGCAGCTATGACTTTCAAAGAAGAATTTACTTGCTTACTACTAATTTCACTATGTCATTTGTTCTTTTACTAATTAGTGTAAACGATGTTTAGTTTTAACTTGTGATAGTGTAATTCCGTAGGAGGTAAAAACAAGTCGGCGATCGTTCTGTAGCGGAGTTACCTTTAACAAACAATGTCACGTATTGCGGGATTGTTTTTTACTTGGCACTTGATGATAATGGATTCACCTTGCTTTCTTTTGGCGGGGGGGGGGGGGGGGTTGCAAGAATTTTCGGTGCGACCAGTCGAACGGGGCGATTTTCTATGCTCAGAGACAACAGACGAAAACTTCCCCAGTCACGTGGTCCGTGAGGGGCTAAGTTGTTAGGACCCATTACCATGATTACAGTGGCGGCTTTTCAAGTGAAGTAGGTGCAGTGCCTCTTCCCCTATTTTACTCAAAACAAAGTTTTATTCAGTATTTTTTTATAATATATTCTTTTTTGCCTTTATTCAGTTCCAAAATACTCAAAATTTTGAATAGATATTAATTCGCATGGTGCGCTCAGTACGGAAAACAAATCCTTATGCGCAAAACAGTGCAAGTGAAGACCCGAAATGAGAATGCTTTGAAGTCTACAGTTTTCCGCCGAGTTGCCATGGTAACCGTGACGTCACCCTCCCCAATCTGCTCGCTCAAGTGAAGTGTTCCAGCTTCATGCGCCTGACCTCTGCATCTTTCAGTTTTTGAGCGTAAAGTCGTGAGAGATCACGCTGGAGCGGGCGGACTACCAGGGTACCTTGCAATCTGCTAGGGCTTTTTCCTTTAAGGTGCTGTGGTGCATTACTTTCCAAAAGGAATTTGTTCTTTCGTGCTTTGTGATTATTTGTTGAAAGCTTTAACTGATATTTTAGGTTTGTGTACAATTTAACTGGTTGTGATAGTTTTTAGTATGCATCCTGTGGACGATATTGTTTGTAATTTATTGCAAACTCCATTTAATCTGTGGAATGATGAAGATAAAAGAGACATTTTGCTTCAAGGACGAACGACGGATTCACTGACAGTTATTGCCAAGAACGAAATCAAGAAGAGCGGTAAATCTAACAATATTAATTTTACAAACTGTTGGTTTACTGAATATAAATGGATTTGCAGCACTTCTGCGTTAATTTTTTTGGCAATTCTTACTTTTTAGTAATATACCTTCGGCGTGGAATAAAGACGGATTCTCAGATTTATTAAGCGTAACACGGTCACTTCATGAACATCGTGATTTTAGCGAACACCTGAAATGCGGATTAATGTTCAAGAATTTTGATACAATTCAAAACACCATTGCCAATGCCCTGAGGAAGAATGCTAGGCTTTTGAAAACGCATTTTAACGAAAACGTTCGTTTAAATAGACTTTTCCTGCAGACAGTGATTGATGCAATATTAGTCTATACTGTATTTGAGCAAATAAGAACTAGCATTCCATATCCATGACGAAAGCGTGAGCTCGATAAATCGTAGAAATTTCATTGAATTACTTTCATTGTTCAAAAGAAGAAGTTCTTTAGAAATTGAAAATCAATGCGAAATGATAAAAAAACTATTCCAAATGAATTAATTTAATGTATTTCTGAATATATAAACGATCACGTCAAAAATTAAATAATTTTTTATTGTTGATTCGGAAGGTGTATTGGTTGAGGGATTTTTGGGTTTCCGTGATGTGAATGAAGATAAAACGTCAGGAGCTTTATACAAAATGCTAGACAAAATTTTGGAACAGTCTGATTACCAACACAAATAAATAGCACAATGTTACGCCGGGGAAGTATGTCTGGGCACTTAAATGTGCTACAGAAAAAAAAGTCAAGGATAAAGCTTCTCAAGCTGTTTTTGTTCATTGCTTAGTTCATCGTTTGAATCTTGTATTACACCCGAGTTTTTCTAAAATTTGTAAGTGTCGAAAACTTTTGCAAGCCTCAGTGGAATTGCTTCGTTTGTTCACCATTCTGCGAAACGGTCTTATACACTTATATCAACAACCGCAAGAACCAGACCAACCATAACATAAACTCGATGGTTCTTCGCTTCGAAATTAGTAAGTGTAGTTGTTGAAGATTGGGATAAATTAAAGGAAGTGTTCGGATTTCTGACGAATAGCGAATAATCAGACAAAAAATCAATTCATTTTGCCAAGGGTTTTTTGCATGATATGAACACTTTCGAATTTACATTTTTGTCTACACCGATCTATTATTCGAACTTTTGAAGAAAAAATGACTAAGCATAAATTATTGTGTAACTCAAATTAAAAAAAAAACCTCGTGAAATTTTCAGCCATAAAAAGAACGATGAGTTATTTGAAACAAAGTTTGGAAAAGCTAGGAAAATCACAGAAATAAGCACGGGAATATGCTGCTCTTACACAAGAAACATTTTTTCAAAATTATAAACAATTGTATTTTGAAATTTTGGACCACATTCTTATGGAAATGAATATAAGATTTCAAGACTGTAAGAAACTTCAATTTGTCTGACTTGCTGACACAACCAAATTCGAATAAATTAATGCATGCTTTCCCTCTCGTGCTCTTGATAATCTACATTTTTACAGAAACATATTTACTAAACACCAGCGCCTTCAAAATGAACTGATTCCTGTATATGCCGATTAAAAATTAAGGAATATACTGACTCAAGAACTCCTTCGAGTGTTTCACATAGACAAAGACATTTTTACAGAAGATTATAAATTGCTTTTCCTCAGTTTAACAATTCCATCTACAAGTGTGCCAGCGGAAAGAAGTTTTCTTAAAAGAATACAAACTTGCTCAAGAAACACTAGTTCCCAAGATAGACTTGCTTCTTTGGTAAATATTTCTATTCAGGAAGACATTTTGTTGATGCTTACGAAGAAACAACCTTATAACCATCTTATGACGACATAATCGACAAATTTGCAGCTTTAAAAGGAAGAAAAATTGATTTAATATACAAAAAATAGGTAAGTCCTCATCAAGGGATTTTCATTCTAGACAGTAGATATCTTTTCATACTGCTCTTGTACCTCTTCACCTATTTTTCCAACCACGAGCCGCCACTGCTACGGTAGCCCCAACCTTTGGTTCATCCCCAACCCACTCCATTCTTGTCTCACATTGCTTGCTGGGGACACAATCCCTGGGTAGTGGGATCTCACTGTTCCCTTAAGAAGGATCACTTAAGAGACAAAGAAGCCCCCTTACACATTTCAGATGAAGCAATGTTTACTGCCACGGTTCCGCCCTATGATAAGAATATTACCGAACCCTTCGCCTGCTCCCTTGCTGCAAATCGCATGAGTTAAAACCCGGGAAATGCTTGCTGCATCCCTAAAATCAGACGATTCCATTATCGTCAAGCACCAAGAAAAAATCTGACTGTACGCTATCGTCGCGATAAATGTCGGTAATCGTTAAGACGAAAATATAATTGATAATAATCTGTAATAAAAGGAACAGTAACTTAGGCATCCGAGCAAAATAGGAAGTTGTTTCCATAGTTTTTCGTAATTATCATCGTTGACTCTAGTCCTTTCGTGTGGGGCGGTGTGAATTCGATTTTTAAGCCTTACGCAGTTAAGGTGGATCCATCTAAAATCTTTGCCGCCGCCCCGGTGGCGCAGTGGTCTAAGGCGTTGGCTTCTGATCATTCGTCCGAAGGGGTCCGGGTTCGAATCCCGGTGAGGCATGGATGTTGTGTTTGTCTTACGGCCCTGGCTCTCTCCTTTCCCTGGAACCAGTGACCCTAAATTAGGGACGGGCGACTGCTTATAGCCCATTGAGTTGCTTACGGTGGTCGTTAAACCTCCAATACAAAAAAAAAAAAATCTTTGCCTTGTATTTCCAATGATCAACCTTCTGTATCCATTTTCTGCATACTTAATGTGTTCCCAAAAATTAAAATTTGAACATCAATAAAGGTAACTTTATATTATGGCCTATTGTACATAATATTTCCTAAAACGTATCCATAATTTTATTAAAAATCAATTAGTTTTCCTTTGGTGGTGTTAAGATCAGAAAATAGATAGCGGGATCTGTACATTGATGACGTCAGTAGACAAACAAATGCTGGATTACGTAATTATGGTTAAATTTCAGAACATATTAATTATACTAGGGTATAAAATGAACTTATTTTTATCGATGTTCAAAGTTTCATCCTTGGGAACGCGTCAATTGTGAAGAAAATAGCTATAGAACTTTGCCCTTTGGAAATACGAGGAGTGAACTATCCAGTTGAATTTTGGCACACGATCGAGATGAGTTGACTTCCGCCTCAAATTTTACGACTAAAAAAGGGTGCAATCGTGATGCTCATTACGAAAATGGCCGCCCTGGTGGCGAAAGTGGTCTAGGCGCTGGCTTATGATGATTCTTTCGTGAAGGCTCGGGTTCGAATCTCACTGAGGCATGAATGTTGTGTTTGTCTTACGGCACTGGTTCGGTCCCTTTCCTGGAACCACTGACCCATAAATAAGGGATGGGCGACACCTTATATCCCATTGAGTTGCTTATGGTGGCCATTAAACTTTCAGTCAAAAGAAGAAAAAAATATCACGAACCTGGACTATTGTCTTTATTGAAGTGGTTGAATGAATTTGTCAATCAAATAAAATTTACATTTGTTGTTTCATAGGAGTTTATTCTTTTAAAAAAAAACCCCCAAAAAAACAAAACATAAACAAACTGTCGATTCCAACGGGTATCGTCTAGTTTTACAGATTTCATTTTTGTTTCTTCCTTTTTTTTTCAAGTCACTGCAATTTTGAGGGATACTATGTGTCCTCAAGCACCCATCGTTCCTGTATGTTCTGATTTACGTGATCATAATTTCAGCCGTTTCTACTTTTCCAACCCTATTTGCTCATAGTCTTAATGAGAGAGACACAGGAGAAATGCTGTAGGTTTTAGATTGGCGATAACTGGTAAAGACAGCGCGGGGGAGGGGGGATCAAAGAGAGAGAGAGAGATGGAAGATATTAGCCCCACAGACCGAAAATTGCATTTTTCAAAGGTATTCGCCGCCCCGGTGGCGCAGTGGTCTAAGGCGTTGGCCTCTGATCATTCGTCCGTAAGGGGTCCGGGTTCGAATCCCGCTCAGGCATGGATGTTGTGTTTGTCTTACGGCACTGCCTCTCTCCCTTCCCTGGAACCAGTGACCCTAAATTAGGGACGGGCGACTGCTTATAGCCCATTGAGTTGCTCACGGTGGTCGTTAAACCTCCAATCAAAAAAAAAAAAAAAAAAAAAAGGTATTCTAACATACAAATTTTTTGAAGATGACAATCATTTTTTTGGTGTAAATCTGACAAGGATGGTAAGTCAGATAACATCGGAAAACTGGAATCCTTGTCATAATTGCACCAATAAACGGATTGTCATCTTCGAAAAATTTGTATGGTATGCGGTTTATTTAATCCCGTATTCCATTCATGATTTATCTGCTCCTCCGGGTAATCACGGGATAGGATTCTTAATCTCCAGGTTCGCTGAACATGAATGCCAGTTGCTTCGACTAGCAAATCCTGCGATGGTTATACTCAAATTAATCGGAAACTTGAGACTTTGTCGTTCTGGGTGGTGCAGTGATTAGCATACCCAGGCGCTATCTGAGAGACAGGTTCGATTCCCACTCCAGGACGACGAACTTTTTAAGTTTTCGGATATTGTCTGACTTATCATCCTTGTCATGTTTACACCAAAAATCGGATTGTGATCTTCAAAAATTTTGTTCTTTTTAAAAATTGCATTTTTCAAAGGTATTCTAACCTGTTGGCACAAAATTTATATGCAATATGCAATTTCTCAGTTACAAATGAATCTTTTTCCAGGTGTTGGTATTCTAATAATATTATACTGATGAGATAATTATATGCATTGAATGCATTTTGATCGTTGTGAGCATAAAATAATGTGAGTTATCTTTCTTATAGCAAATCTGATTAAAATTGGCAAATCATTTACATAGTAAATACCCTATTAATTGATATGTTTGATACATTTAATCAATGCATTTGATACATCTGTAAATCGAAGATATCAATTAAACATTCTCTGAAATTTTTTTACAGATTTCAGTTCTTCAAAGTTGGCAGGTCTTTTTACACATAGTAAAAATATATTTTTTTGTCTTTTTTAGGAATCCATGTGGTTTAGCTTCATCTTCTGGACTTAATCTGCTGGATAATATCCTGGAAAACCAGAACCCCTGATGTGTAGAAGAAATATTACCATTGGCAGAGATGGATCTCTGAACGTGAAAGAAAAAAGTCTAAGTTTGTCTGCAAAAGTAAGATGTGATAGTAACAGTTCCAAAAGTGAACGTGAGAAAGAAGCAGGGAGCACTAGTGAGAAACCTCCCAAGTACAAGGTTTCCATAAAAAATTGCAGCCGCACAAGCTCCGAAGCTGCAATCCAAAAAATGAAAAAGTGCCTACCAACGAGCACCGCAACTAAAAATGAACGAAAGATTGACATGGACAGTCCTTCAAGCGGCAGCACTGGTTCAAGCGGTGAATCCAAAAGCATCCGCAAGAGGCACTTGCAGACATCGTCGAATGACGTAGAACGCCCTTTTAAAATTCCCAAAGTGTCAAGTTCCTCAAATAAAAGTACAGTTCCGGAAACAAACTTAAAAATGTCAAATGTACACAATAGCATTACCAGCATATCATCATCAAGGACTTCCAGTGCAGAAGAAAGTACTGCACATTTGAACTCAGGTCATTGGCATTCTGGTAAAAAGTCACGTGATGGTAGTAACACTACAGATACTTCTAATAAGGAGAACAGCAGTGCAGTGTTGAACTTTGGTGATTACCCCTCAGGTAAAAAGTTACACAGTAGTGTTAACGGCATTTCATCGAAGTCCAACAGCAGAGAAGAACATGCTGAGAAATCGAACTCAGATAGGAAATCAAATGAATATTTTCCTGGGAGAGCAATAAAGACTTCTGGTGTAGAAAATGGTGAAGAAGAGGATAAAAATGGTGATAGGACACCTGTGCAGATAAACATTCAACTTAATTCCCAAACAGAAAAAGTAAGTCTTAATGTTTTGTTTTCTTTTGTTATTTTAATGTACAGATAGTGAGTTGAAAGTTTTGCAATTTTTGGATCACTTTATGTCTTCAAAATATCTTTACGACGAAAGCTGACTAGCATTCAATGTATAAGGCCATCGTGTTGCACCTCCTAGCCATCTGTCTGCCAGTTCTTCCATTCTGCGGCGGTACCGGCTATTGTTCTTCGAGTCGAAGCACTGCTTCACCCCAGCTGCGACCTCCTCCCGGTTGCTGAAGTGCCGCCCGTGAAGGAAGTGGGCCATGGACCGGAACAAGTAATATTTCGACGAGGCAAAGTCTGGACTCTATGCTGGGCGTGGCATCAGTTCGATACCCTCAAGTTCCTGGAGTTTTGCCTGGGTCGTCCGTGCGTTATGAGGCCGAGGGTTGTTCTGCTGTAGGAGAGAGCGCTTTCTGTTCATGTCATCAATCAGTGCCAGGTACTTCTACTCCAAAATGGCATACATCCGCTCCAGCTGGTGAGAGTAGAGATTGGCGTTGACGGTGCGGCCATCTGGAACAAATTCGTAATGAATTATATCCTCGAAATTCCACCAGACACAGAGCATCACTTGGTGTTTGAAGCGCCCACATTTCGCAACAGGTTTCGGAAGCTGTCACGGGTCAACTACTGCTGTTGTGTGTTAGGATTATGGAAACAGACCCACTTCTCATCGCACGTAACAATTCTTTTGATGAAACTTTCATCACGTGGCTTTTCTAGGAGTTCCGTGCCCACTTCCACTCGGCTATTTGCTTCATCTGGTATCAGTTCATGAGGGAAAATGTGGTCAGCACCTGTAGACTTTGCCGAAGTCCTGAAGGTGATTAACGACGGTGATCTGTGATATGCACGGTTCGTCTGATAATCTTCGAGTGCTGGTTGTCGAATTTGCCTCTACGGCCTGTGCCATGGTCTCCAAAACCATGGTTCGCGGCTTACCTGACCTTGGCTGTTCGTCGAGGTTTGTGTCACGTGAGTGAAATTTCTTAAACCATCCGGTTTAGTGCTGTGGCCCACGGAACCTTCCATTTTTCGCATGACAAATGTCTGGTGTTATTTGAGTAGCTTTATGACTGAGTTCAAACTCGTAGAGCAGAAGTTCCCTCATTAAACGGTTGCTGCTTTTCATCTTTTAGGCATCCCAAGCACAGACAGAACGACGACATGTAATGCTGTTCACAGCAACGACTACCACTTTATATCTCTTTCGACTGACTGTAGTGTGCGAGTTGAACTAATTTAAACACGTGGTATACCCACCGCAGTGTATGCGTTTATGCAAACATGAAAGAACTTTCCACTCACCCTCAGTGTTGCATTCAAGAACAGTAAAAGTCCGATATTGTGAGAGCAGGCAAAAATTGAAAAGAAATGTCGTTATAACAGACTTCTCGGATGTAACGAGAAGCACAACAGGAGGGGGGGGGGCATGAAGTAACAGGCAGGTCGTTGAAGATGTTCCAGTTCCAGCTGAGTTCAATGGTTTGAACTTTCTAAAATACTTACTACCTAGTTACTGACTGGCCGACGGCACACACATATGAGAATTTGGTTTTAAAAATTCCTTGGTAAGTGGTTCAATTTATTTGGCTTGGACGAGTATGAACCTTGACTTGAGAAGTATGGTCCATCACAGAATCAACCTGGAAGTACTATGCTGCTGAGATTTAAAAATATGCTGATGTATTTGGCTGGTTAACTGAAATTCGTCAGTTCTGCTGGGAGTTAGAAATGGTCCCTCATGATTGGTGGGATGCTATCATTGTTCCCTTGTATATGGAAAAAGGTGATCAGACTGGCTGCAAGAGCTATCGTGGTATCAGCCTTCTGATTCCGCCCGGGAAAGTGTTTGGAAAGATCATCAAGATGTGAGGGCCGCCCCGGTGGCACAGTGGTCTAAGGCGCTGGCCTCTGATCATTCGTCCGTAAGGGGTCTGGGTTCGAATCCCGGTCAGGCATGGATGTTGTGTTTGTCTTACGGCACTGGCTCTCTCCCTTCCCTGGAACCAGTGACCCTAAATTAGGGACGGGCGACTGCTAATAGCCCATTGAGTTGCTCACGGTGGTCGTTAAACCTCCAATCAAAAAAAAAAAAAAAAAAAGATGTGAGGTCTTAATCAGAGAAGGCTTGGGATGTTAAGAGTGGTTTTATGCCTGGTAACGGCTGCACTAACTAGATTTTGGGATTATTTATGATGATCGAAAATTATCTGTTTGTTGGTAAATACATTTTTGCTGCGTTTATAGATTTAGGGAAGCTTATAACTCTGTAAACGGGATACTTGTGTGGAATTTCTGGAATAAATATAGTACAGGGTGATTCATAAAGAAGTATACAAATTACAGACGCTGTCAAACAGTAAAGTTGAAGACACGGACCACAATTGCGAACCGTAAGGTAGATGTACTCATAAAGTGTGTGTCCCGCTACTGAGGGAAGTGACGTAGGCGATAGCTCGCGTGTGACGTGCCTAGTCAGTCAAAATGGCAGCGTCTGCAGTGGAGAAGGAGTTTTGTGTTCTTGAATTGAGCAAAACGGAATCTGTAACTGTTGTGCAACTGCATTTTCGATCACGACTCGGAACAGAACCTCCAACCCGAAAATCTATCTACGATTGGCATAAACAATTTGAAACTACGGGCTGTTTGTGCAAACTTAACTGGGACGACCGCGTGTATCGGAAGAAGTCGTCGATAGTGTTTTCACCACCATTCAACGAAGCCCGATTGAGATATCTTTCCTCGCGTTTGGGCGGAAATGGATAACCTGCTCGATGTGTGTCGTGTGACTAAGGGTGCACACATAGAACATCTGTGACTGTCTCTAAAAAATTTGAAATATTCCCTTACAATTCTGTTACGGGTAACATAAAGTATCTAACATTGTTCTTGTTTTATAGTGCGTTGAAACTGTATACTTCTTTATGAATCACCCTGTATAAGAGACTCGGCTTATTTGTGTAAAAATTCGGTATCCTTGAAGTATAGAGCATGTGCACGAGTGAATGGTGTTTTAATGAAATTATTTTCAACTGATGCAGAAGTCAGACAAGTTTGTGTAATGTCACCCTGGATGTTTAAAGATATGTACGCTTGTAATATAAAGCATTTGCCTCAGTGAATGGCGTTTATCGAAATGGGTTTCTACCTGGGCAGAAGTCAGACAAACTTGTGGAATGTCCCAATGGATATTTAATATATTTATAGATGTGTGCATACGTGATGCCAGAATGGACAATACTGGTTCAGGTCTTAGTAATGTCTGTGTTTGTAGATTGCTGTATGCTGATGACACAATCCTGCTGGCAGAGAGCAAAAGTGAATTGCATATGATGTTGTGTCGGATGTGTGAAGTTCATGTGAAATTCAAATAAGGGAAAAATCAGAGGTACGGTTTTTGAGTGAGAAACTGTTAGCACTGAATGCAAGGTAAGTTTAAATGGCGCAGTGATTGACTAGGGGAGAAACATTTGTATATTTATAAAATATATTTGTCAGAGAGAACAAATTAGATGGCAAAATTAGTAGGTGAGTGAATTCATCTCACAAAGTCATTGCTGCTTTAAGAGGATTTCACACGAACCATGGGTTCCCAAAGAAGTCCCGAATGACTCTGTATGAAAGTGTAATTGTTCCTTTTCTGATGTAAGCCAGTAAAACCTGGGTACTGCAGAAAAGACATTTATGTGCTGGAGAGATCAGTTACTTATGGAGAGATTGTGGCAATATATATTTTGAATCTTGTGAGGAACAAAGATCTGTAATGTGAGGCAAAATGCTGTCAGCAGGGTGGAGACAAGTATCCTTAGGTGGTTTGGGCATGTTGAAAGAATGACTGATCAGATGCTTAACTAAGAGAATTTATTCAGCCCACGTGGCAGGAAAGAGGGTAGAGGAAGACCAAGGAAATTGTGGGAGGACCAGATTCAGAAAAGAGAAAAAATAATGCGTGTGAGGTACAAACGTTTTTGCGTGAGATATGTGATAGTAAGGATGAAACAGATATATTGAGGTGGTTTGGCCTTGGTGAAAGAATGCTGTAAAGGAATTTATTCAGCATGAGTGGCAGGAAAGAAAGGTGGAGGAAGGCCAAGGAAATCATGGGAGAACAGGATTCTGGAATGTCTGCCTGAGAAGAAAGATAATGAGTATGAAGTACAAAAGGTCTTGTTGAGATGTGTAGTAATAGGGGGAAAGAAATATTCTGAGGTGGTTTGGCTATCCTGAAAGAATTCTAACTAAGATAATTTGTTCAGCACAAGTGGCAGGAACGAAAGGTAGAGAAAGGCCAAGAAAATCATGGGAGGACCAGATTCGGGAATGTCTGCATCAGAAGAAGATAGTAAGTTTGAAGTAGAAAAGGTTTTGTGTGAGACGTGTGATGGAAGCCAGTGAAGCTCAAGTTGCATGCAGAGATTGCTGTGAATGGAGACATTTGATGCACCAACAGTAAATTTTAGTTCCATCAAATCAATGAAGGAAGAGATATTCTTCATAATATCAATACATGGGAAATCGAAAGAACATTCAAAGCAAACTGAGACATAGGAATCTGAAAGTCCTCAAGCAACTGACACATGGGAATTTCAAAGTCCTCAAGCAACTGAGACATAGGAATCTGAAAGTTCTAAACTAACGGAGTCATAGAAATCTGAAAGTCCTCAAATATCTGAGACATAGTAATCTGAAAGTCCTCAAGCAACTGAGTCATAGTAATCTGAAAGTCCTCAAATATCTGAGACATAGGAATCTGAAAGTCCTCAAGCAACTGAGTCATAGGAATCTGAAAGTCCTCAAGCAACTGAGGCATAGTAATCTGAAAGTCCTCAAATATCTGAGACATAGGAATCTGAAAGTCCTCAAGCAACTGAGTCATAGGAATCTGAAAGTTCTCAGATATCTGAGACATAGGAATCTGAAAGTTCTCAAATCGCTGAGACATAGGAATCTGAAAGTCCGGAAGCAACGGAGTCATAGGAATCTGAAAGTCCTTAAGTAACTGAGACATAGGAATCTGAAAGTCCTTAAGTAACTGAGACATAGGAATCTGAAAGTCCTTAAGTAACTGAGACATAGGAACATGAATGTCTCCACGCAACTGAGACATAGACAGCTTGAAACTTTGCTGTTCCATCAGTTTTAAACTTTAATCTGGCAGATGAGATTTCTTTGAGGAACAAACCTCTGAACCTCAGAGAACAGCTTAGTGATATGTAATATGTATGTGACTGAGTTGCACTATTGTTGAACAACATTTCTCTTGTGCAGTTATTTATTACAGTCAATTGTTAACTCTGCAGTTTTTATCTTTTAACGTTTTCAGTGCTTTTTATTTAAACATTTTGCTTTCCATGGTGTCAATGTAAATTTGTCATTTTGAACTTTGCTGTAGGTGCCGTCCAAACACAACTTGAAAGAAAGCATCGTCGCTGAAGTCAAGTACTACCTGAAAGATTTCTACACCACAGGTTTAATCACGAAAGATGAATATAAAGAAATAATGCGCCGGGCTGTACCTAAGGTAAGAAAAGGGATTTTTGAGAGAAACGATCATCTTGAAAAAGCAACTGTTATTTTTAAGTGCTTTTGTGTTACTTTTAATTAAACATAAAACTAAAATCCCTCGCTTTTGCATTACAGTAGTTTATTGGTTAGGCTTAAAGTATCTGTTGAAATTACAGACAATCCATAGCAATTGTTTCTTTTCTGAATGTGTTTCAACTGAATAGCGAAATAAATCCAAAAATATAACATTTACCACAGCAGAACTAACGAATACAATTCTCGAAATGATTACTTGTCATGGTTTAGCTCTGCAGACTTCTTACAGCACGTAGGGTTCCGCGAGCGCAAATAGTACCACATTTGTTGCGTCATATTTTCCGTTGGAATGCTCGCAAGAATAAAAATACCCTTTCAATCTCTTTGCTGTCCTCCTCTATCTCCATATTGCTTTACATTTTTTCTCTTACCGCAATTTTAGGTTCTTTTCAATAACACCACTTCTCCCGACAATTACCAAGTGGATTTTTTAAAACGACGTGGAAACACTTTTTTTTTTCTTTACTGGTATGTTATCAGGTGAACACAATTTCATAACTTTTTTAAGATAATCTGTGGATTATACGACAGAAATTACGGTGTTTACAGCAGATTACATAATCTGTAGAAAAAAAATTGGGCGTCGGGGTCAGATTTCTAGGCGCCTGGGTGACATGCCACCCTGGATTTGTCGAGCATTGCAAATACTGAAGGTAACTAATGAAATAAAAGTTACTTGGCATGAAGTACGTCCTCTTGATTCTTCAAATATTGTAATTGTTAAATAACCCTCAGTGGTGCATTTCTCAATTAAACATTTCTCACTTTTATATGTAATTCTTATTAAGTCCTGATATTTTGTTATAGTTTCTTTTACTTTTTACTCAGTCATATGTAATTCATTTATACACTTTTTGTGATTACACATTAAAATTCGAATTTAAGATTTTATCAAAAATACACTGTTTTTACAGTGTAAAAATATTTCAGAATGGTAAGGCTGCGGGAGTTGATAGTGATGAATGGTAAGGCTGCGGGAGTTGATAGTGATGAATGGTAAGGCTGCGGGAGTTGATAGTGATGAATGGTAAGGCTGCGGGAGTTGATAGTTATGAATGGTAAGGCTGCGGGAGTTGATAGTGATGAATGGTAAGGCTGCCGGAGTTTGGTAGTGATGAATGTTAAGGCTGCGGGAGTTGATAGTGATGAATGGTAAGGCTGCCGGAGTTTGGTAGTGATGAATGTTAAGGCAGCGGGAGTTGATAGTGATGAATGGTAAGGCTGCGGGAGTTGATGGCTGCAGTGTGACCACCATGCCGAGATGTTGAAATATGGTGGTGACTCTGTAATTGACGGGTTAACTGAAATTTGCCAGTTGTGATTGGAGTTAGGAATGGTCCCTCGGGATTGGAAGGATGCAATCATTGTTCCCTTGTATAAGGGAAAAGGTGATCAGACTGACTGCAAGAACTTTCGTGGTATCTGTTTTCTGAGTTTTGCAGGGAAAGTAATTGGAAAAGGCTGTTATTGATAAGGCACGGGGCCTTACATCAGAGAAAGTGTGGGATGTGCAAAGTGGCTTTATGCCTGGTAAGGGATGCACTAACCGAATTATTAGGGAGTTTTTGCTTTACGAGCTTGAAATCGGTTATAACGCTGCTCAAGCAACACTAAACATTTGTCATGGAAAAGGAGAAAGTTCCGTGAGCCACAGCACCGCAACCAGATCGATCAAGATATTTCGCTCACGTGACAGAAACCTCGATCGTCAGACAAGGACAGTTAGGCCTCGAACTGTGGATTCGGAGGCCGTGCGCCAGGCTGTACAGGCAAATTCAACAACCAGCATTCGGAGATTACCAGGCGAGCTGGGCATGTCACAAGCCACCATGGTTCCTCAACTTGAGGACATCGATAAGGTCTACAGGAGTTGCTGCTGAATTGTACTTCACGAACTGACGCCAGCTGAAGCAAACCGCTAAGTGGGAGTGTGCGCAAAACTCCTACAAAACCCGCGCGATCTATGTATCCTCAAGAGAATTATTACGTGCGATGAAAAGTGGGTCTATTTCCGTAATTCTGACACACAACGGCAGTGGTGATCCGGAACCAGCTTCCTGAACATGTTTCCAATTCTGGGCGCTTTGAGCACAAGGTGATGTTCTTCGTCTGGTGGAATTTCGAGGGTATAAAACATCGCGAATTTGTTCCAGACAGTTTGACCATCAACGCCAACCTCCACTCTGAACAGCTGGAATGGATGTATACCGTTTTGGAGGAGAAGTTCCTGGTACTGGTGAACAGAAGGCGCACTCTCCTACAGCAGGATGATACTCGGTCTCATACCGCGCGAGCGACCCAGGCAGAACTCCAGGAACTTCAGGACTTCCAACTGATATCACACCTAGTATATAGTCCTGACCTTGAACCGTTGGATTACTACTTGTTCCGGTCCATGGCCCACTTTCGTCGCTGGAGGCAAGCAGGAGGAGGTGACAGCTGCGGTGAAGGGGTTCTTCGCCTCGAAGGACAAGAACTGGTACCGCGGCGGAATCGAAAAGCTGGCAGACAGATGGCCAAAGACGCATAAGGGCGATGGAATGGATCCCGCTCCTATGTCCTATCCTTTGACCCCATTTTGCTCACTTTCAAAAGTTTATCCTCAGGTGGTTCCCTACCACATACTAAATTTTCAACGAAATCGAACCATTTTTACGGAAGTTATGGAGCATAAGAGAAATGGAATGGATCTCGCTCCTATATCCTGACCTTTGACCCCGTTTCGTCCATTTTCAATAGGGTTCGTCCATATGTGGTCCTCTACCACATACTAAATTTTCGTCGAAATCGAACCATTTTTACGGAAGTTATGACGCATAAGGGAAATGAAAAGGATGTCGCTCCTATGTCCTGACCTTTGATCCCGTTTCGTCCATTTTCAATAGGGTTCGTCCATATGTGGTCCTCTACCACATACTAAATTTTCGTCGAAATCGAACCATTTTTACGGAAGTTATGACGCATAAGGGAAATGAAAAGGATGTCGCTCCTATGTCCTGACCTTTGACCCCGTTTCGTCCATTTTCAATAGGGTTCGTCCATATGTGGTCCTCTACCACATACTAAATTTTCGTCGAAATCGAACCATTTTTACGGAAGTTATGACGCATAAGGGAAATGAAAAGGATGTCGCTCCTATGTCCTGACCTTTGATCCCGTTTCGTCCATTTTCAATAGGGTTCGTCCATATGTGGTCCTCTACCACATACTAAATTTTCGTCGAAATCGAACCATTTTTACGGAAGTTATGACGCATAAGGGAAATGAAAAGGATGTCGCTCCTATGTCCTGACCTTTGACCCAGTTTCGTCCATTTTCAATAGGGTTCGTCCATATGTGGTCCTCTACCACATACTAAATTTTCGTCGAAATCGAACCATTTTTACGGAAGTTATGACGCATAAGGGAAATGAAAAGGATGTCGCTCCTATGTCCTGACCTTTGACCCCGTTTCGTCCATTTTCAATAGGGTTCGTCCATATGTGGTCCTCTACCACATACTAAATTTTCGTCGAAATCGAACCATTTTTACGGAAGTTATGACGCATAAGGGAAATGAAAAGGATGTCGCTCCTATGTCCTGACCTTTGACCCCGTTTCGTCCATTTTCAATAGGGTTCGTCCATATGTGGTCCTCTACCACATACTAAATTTTCGTCGAAATCGAACCATTTTTACGGAAGTTATGACGCATAAGGGAAATGAAAAGGATGTCGCTCCTATGTCCTGACCTTTGATCCCGTTTCGTCCATTTTCAATAGGGTTCGTCCATATGTGGTCCTCTACCACATACTAAATTTTCGTCGAAATCGAACCATTTTTACGGAAGTTATGACGCATAAGGGAAATGAAAAGGATGTCGCTCCTATGTCCTGACCTTTGACCCCGTTTCGTCCATTTTCAATAGGGTTCGTCCATATGTGGTCCTCTACCACATACTAAATTTTCGTCGAAATCGAACCATTTTTACGGAAGTTATGACGCATAAGGGAAATGAAAAGGATGTCGCTCCTATGTCCTGACCTTTGACCCCGTTTCGTCCATTTTCAATAGGGTTCGTCCATATGTGGTCCTCTACCACATACTAAATTTTCGTCGAAATCGAACCATTTTTACGGAAGTTATGACGCATAAGGGAAATGAAAAGGATGTCGCTCCTATGTCCTGACCTTTGACCCCGTTTCGTCCATTTTCAATAGGGTTCGTCCATATGTGGTCCTCTACCACATACTAAATTTTCGTCGAAATCGAACCATTTTTACGGAAGTTATGACGCATAAGGGAAATGAAAAGGATGTCGCTCCTATGTCCTGACCTTTGACCCCGTTTCGTCCATTTTCAATAGGGTTCGTCCATATGTGGTCCTCTACCACATACTAAATTTTCGTCGAAATCGAACCATTTTTACGGAAGTTATGACGCATAAGGGAAATGAAAAGGATGTCGCTCCTATGTCCTGACCTTTGATCCCGTTTCGTCCATTTTCAATAGGGTTCGTCCATATGTGGTCCTCTACCACATACTAAATTTTCGTCGAAATCGAACCATTTTTACGGAAGTTATGACGCATAAGGGAAATGAAAAGGATGTCGCTCCTATGTCCTGACCTTTGATCCCGTTTCGTCCATTTTCAATAGGGTTCGTCCATATGTGGTCCTCTACCACATACTAAATTTTCGTCGAAATCGAACCATTTTTACGGAAGTTATGACGCATAAGGGAAATGAAAAGGATGTCGCTCCTATGTCCTGACCTTTGATCCCGTTTCGTCCATTTTCAATAGGGTTCGTCCATATGTGGTCCTCTACCACATACTAAATTTTCGTCGAAATCGAACCATTTTTACGGAAGTTATGACGCATAAGGGAAATGAAAAGGATGTCGCTCCTATGTCCTGACCTTTGATCCCGTTTCGTCCATTTTCAATAGGGTTCGTCCATATGTGGTCCTCTACCACATACTAAATTTTCGTCGAAATCGAACCATTTTTACGGAAGTTATGACGCATAAGGGAAATGAAAAGGATGTCGCTCCTATGTCCTGACCTTTGATCCCGTTTCGTCCATTTTCAATAGGGTTCGTCCATATGTGGTCCTCTACCACATACTAAATTTTCGTCGAAATCGAACCATTTTTACGGAAGTTATGACGCATAAGGGAAATGAAAAGGATGTCGCTCCTATGTCCTGACCTTTGATCCCGTTTCGTCCATTTTCAATAGGGTTCGTCCATATGTGGTCCTCTACCACATACTAAATTTTCGTCGAAATCGAACCATTTTTACGGAAGTTATGACGCATAAGGGAAATGAAAAGGATGTCGCTCCTATGTCCTGACCTTTGATCCCGTTTCGTCCATTTTCAATAGGGTTCGTCCATATGTGGTCCTCTACCACATACTAAATTTTCGTCGAAATCGAACCATTTTTACGGAAGTTATGACGCATAAGGGAAATCAAAAGGATGTCGCTCCTATGTCCTGACCTTTGATCCCGTTTCGTCCATTTTCAATAGGGTTCGTCCATATGTGGTCCTCTACCACATACTAAATTTTCGTCGAAATCGAACCATTTTTACGGAAGTTATGACGCATAAGGGAAATGAAAAGGATGTCGCTCCTATGTCCTGACCTTTGATCCCGTTTCGTCCATTTTCAATAGGGTTCGTCCATATGTGGTCCTCTACCACATACTAAATTTTCGTCGAAATCGAACCATTTTTACGGAAGTTATGACGCATAAGGGAAATGAAAAGGATGTCGCTCCTATGTCCTGACCTTTGATCCCGTTTCGTCCATTTTCAATAGGGTTCGTCCATATGTGGTCCTCTACCACATACTAAATTTTCGTCGAAATCGAACCATTTTTACGGAAGTTATGACGCATAAGGGAAATGAAAAGGATGTCGCTCCTATGTCCTGACCTTTGATCCCGTTTCGTCCATTTTCAATAGGGTTCGTCCATATGTGGTCCTCTACCACATACTAAATTTTCGTCGAAATCGAACCATTTTTACGGAAGTTATGACGCATAAGGGAAATGAAAAGGATGTCGCTCCTATGTCCTGACCTTTGATCCCGTTTCGTCCATTTTCAATAGGGTTCGTCCATATGTGGTCCTCTACCACATACTAAATTTTCGTCGAAATCGAACCATTTTTACGGAAGTTATGACGCATAAGGGAAATGAAAAGGATGTCGCTCCTATGTCCTGACCTTTGATCCCGTTTCGTCCATTTTCAATAGGGTTCGTCCATATGTGGTCCTCTACCACATACTAAATTTTCGTCGAAATCGAACCATTTTTACGGAAGTTATGACGCATAAGGGAAATGAAAAGGATGTCGCTCCTATGTCCTGACCTTTGATCCCGTTTCGTCCATTTTCAATAGGGTTCGTCCATATGTGGTCCTCTACCACATACTAAATTTTCGTCGAAATCGAACCATTTTTACGGAAGTTATGACGCATAAGGGAAATGAAAAGGATGTCGCTCCTATGTCCTGACCTTTGATCCCGTTTCGTCCATTTTCAATAGGGTTCGTCCATATGTGGTCCTCTACCACATACTAAATTTTCGTCGAAATCGAACCATTTTTACGGAAGTTATGACGCATAAGGGAAATCAAAAGGATGTCGCTCCTATGTCCTGACCTTTGATCCCGTTTCGTCCATTTTCAATAGGGTTCGTCCATATGTGGTCCTCTACCACATACTAAATTTTCGTCGAAATCGAACCATTTTTACGGAAGTTATGACGCATAAGGGAAATGAAAAGGATGTCGCTCCTATGTCCTGACCTTTGACCCCGTTTCGTCCATTTTCAATAGGGTTCGTCCATATGTGGTCCTCTACCACATACTAAATTTTCGTCGAAATCGAACCATTTTTACGGAAGTTATGACGCATAAGGGAAATGAAAAGGATGTCGCTCCTATGTCCTGACCTTTGACCCCGTTTCGTCCATTTTCAATAGGGTTCGTCCATATGTGGTCCTCTACCACATACTAAATTTTCATCGAAATCGAACCATTTTTACTCGCGTTATGGTGCGGAAGGTCGGACAGACGGACAAAGCCGGAGCATATACGCTTCTTCAACCTATGGTTGGAAAGTGTAAAAAAGGGGCGCATAATATTCCCCTCGTTAATATGGATTATTCCATGTGAAATCAACGAGGGGTTTGGACCTTGATATCTCAGATTTCAATGATTTTTATTTTATAGTTTGAACCTGTGAAGTATATGAAAAATCTAACTTTTCAGATTTTTTGGGTCAGTGTTTTTCTTTTTTATTTCTGATTTTCAGAAACGGCAAAAAATGCAAATTTTGCAAGAATGCCATTCACAAAAAAATATAAGTCTGCATGTAGTGGTGCTAGATGGCTCATCTATAGTTCTTTTTAAAGCTGTTTTTATGGGTTTTAATTTGATGTGCAACGCAACCCACTTTGGAGTATAAAAATGTTCTGACAAATTTTCAAAATTTTTGATTTAGAAAATCTCAAAAACACCTCTTTTGAATTTTTTCATAAAACACATGTTAATCAAACATAGGTTGGCTAGAGGTACGCACGAGCAAAAAAGGCATGGCGAAGTTGGAGCAACTTCAATGCCATGCTGAGTGGGGTTTTATTTTATCATGAAGTTGGTGTCCACTATGAGTATGCTCCTTGAGACCAGGCAATAATGTAGTCCTACTAATTTTGAAGATGACAGTCCGATTTTTGGTGTAAATGTGATAAGGATGGTAAGTCAGATACTTAGTATCCGTAAAATTGAAAATTTCATCGTCCTGGAGCGGGACTCGAATCCGCGTCTCCCAGATAGCGCCCGGGTATGCTAACTACTACACTGCCCATGATTTATCTGCTCCTCCGGGCAATAACGGGATAGGATTCTTAACCTCCAGATTCGTTAAACATGAATGCCGGTTGCTTCGACTAGCGAATCCTGTGATGGTTGTATTCAAATTAATCGGAAACTTGAGACTTGGTCGTTCTGGGTGGTGTAGTGGTTAGCATACCCGGACGCTACCTGGGAGACGAGGGTTCGAGTCCCACTCCAGGAGGATGAAAATTTCAAGTTTTCGGATATTATCTGACTTACCATCCTGGTCACATTTACGCAAAAAATCGGATGTCATCTTCAAAATTTGTGTTATATGGTGTTTCATAATGTAGTCCTACATCAAAGTTTTTCGCTGGTTCAGGGATGCAGTAAGAAGAAAATAACTGCAGCTGTGGGGAAGTGGTAACTGGCAACTTTTTCGGGATAATGATCCTGCCCATTCAATACGTCTCTTGCAAGTTTTTTTGGCAAAACATCACATCTTCCATTAGGTCTGTCAGCCCCCACTCCCTGGATTTGGGTCTCTGCGAATGCTAGCTTTCCCTAAAGCTAAAATAATCATTGAAAGAGTGCAGATTAAAGAGAATGCAGTGAAGCTGCTGGTGGGATGGCGATCCCAAAAGAGGACATTGCAGACTGTTTTGAAAAACTAAAGGGTCCCAACACAGGTAGCACAGTTCTGCAATTCACGTCGTGCGATCAAAAAGTTCAGAGACTAAGTACGTAGCTCGCCAACAGATGGCAGCACGTGGGTGCACGAGCAGTGGCCGAGGGCTGGAACCTTCAGGAGTCGTTGTGCCAAGTGGCGTTGATCCGTGAACACCGGGAGCTGTGCTACACGATATTTGGTGGCCACGTGCAGAACACAGCTCCGATTTCGGTATGGACAGCAAACTAGAGCAGCGAACCAACATCAATTTTTGTGTCAAACTCGGCAAATCGAGAACGGAGACACGTAAAAAGATGCGTCAGGCTTAAGGCAATGAAGCAATGAGTCGTACGAGGTGTTTCGAATGGCACTCGCGCTTTAAGAGCGGCAGTACGTCACTGGAAGACGACGAGAGGTCAGGGCGACCGTCCACAAGCAAAACCCTCAAACATGCTGACAAAATTAGGTGACTTATGCATTAGGATCCTCGGAGAACTATTTAAGGAATTGCTTTTATCGTCAATGTGTCATAAGGAACAGTGCAAGAAATTCTGACGTCGGTTTTGAACATTCACCCTATGCTGCAAAGTTTGGGCCAGATTCTGAACCTCGAACAGAAGGCACTCCGTGTCAAACTCTGTCAAGATCTTCGTCAGCAGGTGGAGAATGATCCAACATTCCTGTTGCGGGTCATCACTGGGGACGAGACTTGGGTCTACGGTTACGACGCAGAGACTAAACAACAGTCGTCGCAATGGAAGAGCCAGGCATCTCCACGACCAAAGGAAACTCGACAGGTCCAAAGCGCAACCAAAATCATGCTCATCGTGTTCTTCGACATTCATGGGGTTGTGCACCTTGAATTCGACCCCAGGCCAGACTGTCACCACCCTTTTCCACTGCGATGTTCTGCGGCATCTTAGGAAGGACAAGCGCCGCAAAAGACCTGAAATGGGGAGCAGGGGTGATTTCTTGCTCAATCACGACAATGCAGTAGCTCACAGAGCGTTAGCAACATGCCCGTTTTGCAGCCACAACAGCAAGACTATTCTTCCTCACTTGCCTTACTCGCCGGATTTGGCCCCCTTCGACTTCTTTCTGTTCCCGAAGATGAAGCTGAAGCCCAAGGGTCGCCGTTTTGAAACCGTGGACGAGATCCAGAGCGAATCGCAGACGGTGCTTGCCACGATTCGCGATCACGACTTCCAGGGAGCGTTCCAACAGTGGCAAAGACGCTGGCAGCGGTTTATCGCTGCTCAAGGAGACTACATTGAGGGAGATCACATCCAGACTGAAGTAAAAGTACGTACTTTGTTGAATATCGGCCTAGTCTCTGAACCTTTTGATCGGACCTCGTAACGTAGGCCCAACACTGAGCCTTCGTCATCTATTTCTAAAAGACGGTGGCTCAGTGTTTGGCCCACATTAAATTGCAAGGCCGTGGTACCTGGGAAGGAGGGTATTTTGAGAGGGGCTAAAATGCCCTTTTCCTAGGTCAACTGCTTTTTATTTCTATTTAACAGTTGTATATTTTCTGGACAGACCTCGCATTATGTGCAGAGCCTAAATTTGTACCTTTTTTAGAAGATAATCAATACAACAGAAAGTGTGGTATATGCGCAATGATTTTAATCACATCTGAATGTGAATTCTTCAGTTGTATGAGATGTCATGTGATACAACAGCACAACCAAAACTCAGATTCTCCATTGCAATCATAATAATTTAATAAAAAAGTTATTTCTCTTAATTGTTGGCCCAGAAGTGTAATGTTTTTTCCCACGCTTTTTCTGTTTAATCATATAAGATTTTTACCTGCGATTTGTACTTTCCGATATAGTGTTCTTTAAATTCTATGTGCTTTGGATGCAGTTTTTTAAATTTCGATGTCACTTTAACAACTTTTTAATATATATCTACTGCAGATTCTTCAGAACTGTGGAGACAGAATTGACTCAGTGAAAATCAGAGAATTAGTTATAAGTTATGTACATTTGATTGGATAAGGAAATTCCGGAGTCTCTCGATCCTAATATATAATAGGTAAGGATGTTTGTTCTTATTCTATTTATTTTGCATACGAAATCAAAATCACTTTCTTTTTCAGAGTTTCGAAAGGTATTAGTAAAGCACAGATAAAATGTAACCTAATGATAAAAATACATATACATATACCAATGGGCCATTACATAATGACCACCTACCTACCTAATAAGCTCAAGGACCTCCCTTTATCCGCAAAACTGGGGCCACTTGGAGATGCATCGATTCCAGGAAGTGACGTCATGTATCCTGGGGTATTTGGTACCATAATGTCAACAGCAGATCCTCTGCTTTCCGTACATTTCGGGGTGGTGGTGATTTAGCGTGAACCTGCTTTTCCAAGTCGAACCCCAAATGTTCGATTGGGTTCATGTCAGGTGAATCTGGAGATTTACAGAAAGTTACCACCATGTCCCTCAAACCACTCCTTGATAATTCTGGCAGTGTGGCAATGCTCATTATCCTGTTGGTAATGGCCATCACTACCAGGGAACACAGTTGCCATGAATGGGTGTGCTTGGTCTGCAAATATTTTCAGATACCTCACAGCTGTGAGGGATTGTGTTATTGGGATAATAGGGCCTAAAAGTCCCACGAAAGCATCGCCCACAGCATAACACTGTTGCCACCGGCCTGTTTCCAACCAACAGTGCATCTAGGTGCCATAGCCTCCGTTGGTAATCGGCGTATCCGACCTCGGCCGTCTACGTGATGAACCAGGAATCTTGATTCGGTAAACTAAGACACTTTCTTTCAATCATCTACGGTCCAACCTCGATGACATTGGGCCCATTTCATACATTGTTGGCGATGACGTGCAGTGAGCATGGGGACCCAGCTGGGCCCCATGCGCAGAAGGTTGCAATGAACCGCATGTGACATTTTGTCCTGATTTCCACTGTTGTAGCTGCAGGTGATTTATCACACTGTGGCCCTGCGGTCACTGTGAGCAAGGCAAGGCAGTCTCCGCTCCCCTCTGGCATGAATGAGCTGCCGACAACACATGACTGGACGATGGTTTGTCATTTGGCTATCTGTGCACCACTTTTGATATGTACTTTCCACAGCGGCACGTGAACAACACACAACTCATGCCGTTTCTGAGATCGTAGTTCTCAGGCACTGAGCCATCATGATCAGTATGCCCTTTATCAAACTCCGATAAATCGGCAGTTTTCCATTTCTGACTCCGAACGCTCTACTAACCGAAAGCAGGTTCTCGGATTGTATATATACTGCTCTGTGAATTACACATGCGCCACTGTTTGGTCTCCAGGCGCGCTCATTTCTCTGGGCTGGTGGTGGTCTCAATGTAAGGGTTCATTGGAGTATATTCAGACACCTCCGGAAACCCTCCATCGTCAGGTGGAATCGATGCCTCGATGAGCACACGCTGTTATTCGCACTAAAGGATCCAGTAGGCTATTAGGTAAAAGGTTTGTTCAGTACGTAGTAAGGCAGCCCCGGTGGCGCAGTGGTCTAAGCAACGGCCTCTGATCATTCGTCCGTGAGAGGTCCGGGTTCGAATCCCGTGAGCATGGATGTTGTGTTTATCTTACGACACTGGCTTTTTCCTTTCCTTGGAACCAGTGACCGTATTTTAGGGACGGGCGTCTGCTTATAGCCCATTGAGTTGCTCACATTGGTCGTTAAACCTCCAATAAAAAAAAGTAAGTAGTTAGACACTTTGGTTGGAGTGTGTTTGTTCTTCCTAATTTGGTCAATGGGGTGGCGCTATTCTACAGACGATTTAAAGGCTATTGCAACTTGTTTGTGGCAGAAGCTGTGTAACATGCTGGACTAACTTTATTGTTCTCTTGCGGGAGATGGTTACGTCCAAAGTTGCTCAACGTGCTACAATTCAGTTTAAGCAGAGAAAATGCTACCAAGCGAAATTCTCAGACAAATAAAGGCGGTGTACGGGCCTGCTTACCTTCCATGCAGTACTGTAATGTGGCGGTGCCAACTCTTTAGTAGTGGACGAACAAGCACTGCAGACCAGCCAAGATCAGGAGCACCACATTGTTATAGTGTCTAGAAGAGATAGTATACCATGCATTTGTACCTCACTGTTTAACTTTTAGTTTCCTCTTTTCACATGAAACCGCGAGATGGCGCTCCTGCGAGTTTCGATGCTATGATTTCTAAACATTAGCCTGCATTTCTATGGCGTGTTCGGTGGACAGCGAACGAAAAGGCGATTTATATGTTGGATCGGTTAGGAAAAGGAGTAGTAATAAGTGTAACGTTGAGAATGTTTTTCATACCTTTATGCAACTGTGGTTACAGGTCCTGTGAACGAAAGGTGATTAGTTTCCGTGCCGTAGGATGGAGCAAGGGAGATCGAAATATTATTTTTATTGCTTGTCCTAAATCAAGTTGGCATTCCCTCAGTAATTATTTAGTTAAATATGCCATTTTTTTAGACTTACATATATCATCGCATTTTGTCTAAAATGATTGAAATAGGGTGAGTTTTTTGGTCCAAAGTTCTGTAACAATCATCATGTGAAGATTTGGCCCAAGCAAGTATCATGTGATACCAAATTAAACATTTTGTGTCCTGTGTAGATAGATAAAAGCGTTGCAACAGGCAGAATTCAATACAATGATTGGGCAAAAATCCCGATAAATACTGATAAATTTTGAGTACAGTAATGTATTTGTACTAACCAGCCTTGCGGCAAATAGATTCAATGCGAGATAATGCATTTTCCGAATGAAGTTGACAAAGCTTCGCCAAAACGCATCATTTGGAAGAATATTCACTTAAACCTATCCAAACATGACATTAATCACTTTTAGTATAACTGCAGGATAGAAATCCTCCTATAATCGAGGGGTTTTGAAAAATCCTCCTACAATCGCGGCTTAAGTGAAACGTTTCCTTTTGAGAAATCCTCCTACAATCGTGGCCAAAGTGAAACGTTTCCCTTTGAGAAATCCTCTTACAATCGTGGCCAAAGTGAAAAGTTTCCCTTTGAGAAATCCTCTTACAATCGTGGCCAAAATAAAACGTTTCCATTTGAGAAATCGTCCTACAATCGTAGCCAAAGTGAAAAGTTTCCTTAGAGAAATCCTCTTACAATCGTGGCCAAAATAAAACGTTTCCATTTGAGAAATCGTCCTACAATCGGGGCCAAATGAAAAGTTTCCATTTGAGAAATCCTCTCACAATTGTGGCCAAAGTAAAACGTTTCCGTTTGAGAAATCGTCCTACAGTCGTGGCCAAAGGGAAACCTTTCCTTCTGGTGCAGGATTGCAGGCTGCCTCCTCCTACAATCCTGCACCCGTAGGCCAAAAGTCAATTTTTGATGTTTGAAGTCAACTTGTACAGCGTAATAGTAAAGCCAGGAATACATATTGTACATCATTTTAAAGAACATCTTACGCTGAAATCAAATATTTTTACAGAATGTTATTACCAGTAACAGAAGTGAAGTTAAAAGCAAAAGTACGGTGTCTATCAAAATTAAAAAAAAACAGTGGAAATTATGAAATTAGTCTGCAATGCATGTAACGTAAAATTACTGGACACTGCATTATTGAAACTTGCATGACACTTGAAATAACTTACCAACAAGAAAAATACGCTTTAATATTTAATTGGATAACCAGTTTCTTAGTAACAAAGTGCACCTTCTCGACATGGAACTACTGAACCTCTCTACCTGTCCATTGGTGATAGTATTGTGCCATACGGCTCTTACAGACTCAATTAAAGACTTTAATTTAGTCTGTAAGGGCTGCATGGCAATTAGAGACTTTAATTGCGTCTGTAAGGGTCATACGGCAATTAAAGACTTTAATTGAGTCTGTAAGGGTCATACGGCAATTAAAGACTTTAATTGAGTCTGTAAGGGTCATACGGCAATTAAAGACTTTAATTGAGTCTGTAAGGGTCATACGGCAATTAAAGACTTTAATTGAGTCTGTAAGGGTCATACGGCAATTAAAGACTTTAATTGAGTCTGTAAGGGTCATACGGCAATTAAAGACTTTAATTGAGTCTGTAAGGGTCATACGGCAATTAAAGACTTTAATTGAGTCTGTAAGGGTCATACGGCAATTAAAGACTTTAATTGAGTCTGTAAGGGTCATACGGCAATTAAAGACTTTAATTGAGTCTGTAAGAGTCATACGGCAATTAAAGACTTTAATTGAGTCTGTAAGGGTCATACGGCAATTAAAGACTTTAATTGAGTCTGTAAGGATCATACGGCAATTAAAGACTTTAATTGAGTCTGTAAGGGTCATACGGCAATTAAAGACTTTAATTGAGTCTGTAAGGGTCATACGGCAATTAAAGACTTTAATTGAGTCTGTAAGGGTCATACGGCAATTAAAGACTTTAATTGAGTCTGTAAGGGTCATACGGCAATTAAAGACTTTAATTGAGTCTGTAAGGGTCATACGGCAATTAAAAACTTTAATTGAGTCTGTAAGGGTCATACGGCAATTAAAGACTTTAATTGAGTCTGTAAGGGTCATACGGCAATTAAAGACTTTAATTGAGTCTGTAAGGGTCATACGGCAATTAAAGACTTTAATTGAGTCTGTAAGAGTCATACGGCAATTAAAGACTTTAATTGAGTCTGTAAAGGTCATACGGCAATTAAAGACTTTAATTGAGTCTGTAAAGGTCATACGGCAATTAAAGACTTTAATTGAGTCTGTAAGGGTCATACGGCAATTAAAGACTGTAATTGAGTCTGTAAGGGTCATACGGCAATTAAAGACTTTAATTGAGTCTGTAAGGGTCATACGGCAATTAAGGACTTTAATTGAGTCTGTAAGGGTCATACGGCACTGTGTTATCACCAATGGACAAGTAGGGAACTCATTAATTCCTTGTCAAGAAGGTGCACTTTGTTACTAAGAAACTGTGGTTATCCAAATAAATATTAAAACGTATTTTGCTTGTTGGGAAAGTAATTTCAAGTGTCTAGCAAGTTTCAATAATGTACTGTACACTAATTTCACAAATTTCACTAATTTTTGCTTTTTATGACTAGGTGCTGTACTTTTGCTGGAAACTTCACTTCTGTTACGGGTAATAACATTTTGTAAAAATATTTGAATTCAGCATAAAATTTCCGTTAAAATGTTGTATATGAGTATATTCCTGACTTTACCATGACGCTGTAAATGTTGAATTCAAACATCAAGCATTTGACTTTCATTCAACTGGGGCAGGTGTTTTGCCCACAACTGTATGTCGCAGGAGTACAAGGACTTGTCCATTGATGGGAATGCTGTGTAAATGCTGCAAGCGATTATTTTCAGGTATGTCATGTATTGACTCTTTCAGGCAAAAAGTCTCACTAATTGAACAACCCTTATAGATGGCTCTAATATTTCATTCATGAATGCTTCAGCATTAGTGTATGATCTTCCTCTGAATATACTTCCTCCCCTTCCTCATTTATATGTTATGTACTAATTGTTCATGCTATAATACAACATATATGTATGGTTCATAACCATGCCGGATAAATTTACTTAACTAATGTATTGCATGTATTATTTTTTTCTCTAGGAATGGAGTATGAAAACTGTGTTCATCTATTGAAGACAAGCTCAATTTTACCGAATTCAGATTTGATACAATTTTTACAGTTTTATTGTATGTTTGCAAATCAAGATTATTAAGTTATGACAGAAGTTTTAAATAAAATCCATCTTTGGGATACTGTACAAAGTGTTGTGTCACTATTTCATTGATAAGTGTGTAAGACCAAATACATCTATATATATATAGCATACTGTAAATGTGATTTGTTTGTGTACATATGTATATATCAACACAATTTGGGTGTTCAAACATTTGGAGAAAATAAAAATGATTTTTCTTTCACAAATCCGCTTTGAGTTCTTCTTCTTACAATACATGTGCTGCAATGTGTACAACAATAAAAAAGTAGTTATTGTCCTCGAGTAGCTTTATGTGTTAGAGATAACACAAATCAAGCACTTGCTGTTGTTGGCCGCAAATTAACACCACGGTCACTTCCTTTAGGCCATAGTCAAGCTGTGGTGTATGTGACAAGACACAGAATTCAAGACCACTGATTAAAATTTTCCAATGGTTTTTTAAAAGGCTTTTGCCTGTATTTAATATGACACATAAGGGCACAACAGAAACAATTTACTTTTCAGCGTTTGCTCAAAGGAGCTAAAGAGCACCCACAATTTCCACTGGAACACCATAAGAGATTACTGATTGAACAGGCTGGCTTGTTGTTATTTTTTCTTCACAATGCTACTTTAGTTCGAGACAAAACAATTTTTGTTAAGCTGGGTTTGCACAAATTCTGTCTAACCCTTTCTTACCCTAGAGTAAGGTTATTCCAGCACAGCACCTACTACAGGACTAAGACACAAACTTGAGGGCTGATATATATATATAAACTAGAAATTCACTGCCTACCATAACAAAAACTTTGCTACAGATGAAACAAATATATCTTTAATTTAGGATTAGGCCTATACTATACTATTATCCTTATAATAAATTCTCTCAGAATGCAAGTTTTTAAATTTACCAGCTGTTTAACTAGCTACCTCATACTATCTAAACTTTAAGGGATTAAAATTGTGTGACAGGTAGGAATTACCTACCCCAGCAACTATTTGATTTTCACTGTTACATACAAAAAGACATTCTCAGGTTTGTTTGTTATAGGTTTTTTTTCTATGAACTGGCCAGATCTTTACACTAGTAAATTATATACCTACATGGCAAATGAATGCTTTTGGCAGGCTCTTGGAACTCTGGTAAATTAAGGCATATTAACCGATGCCCATCATTACAATGACAATGTACAAAAATTTGTTTCATAACGAAGGACTGCTGATTACTACAGAAAGACTTTAGTAAGGGATGGAATATATATGTAACAAAATTTAATAAAACAACAAAAAGTCATTTCACTGGCATTCTCTCCCTTTCTGCTTCAAAGCTGGCTCATGAACTGGACACGGTAAAATATTCCTATTCCCGAGGTTAACAAAATGAGCTCATTAGCTTGTTGATGACCTTCCTAATTCCAAAGATGTTAAGAGCACTCACGAAAGGTTCTTCAGTTTCTCCCATGGGACGGGGAGACGCTGGTCTTCAGCAGGTACCACACACAGATGGGCGTTGGTCTTTCCAGGGGTTCAGATAAGCCTCGCTCGCTATTGGTCTTTCCAGGGGTTCGGGTAAACTTCGCTCGCTATTGGTCTTTCCAGGGGTTCAGATAAGCCTCGCTCGCTATTGGTCTTTCCAAGGGTTAAGGTAATCTTTGCTCGCTATTGGTGTTTCCAAGGGTTCAGATAAGCCTCGCTCGCTATTGGTCTTTCCAGGGGTGCAGATAAGCCTCGCTCGCTATTGGTCTTTCCAGGGGTTCAGGTAAGCTTTGCTCGCTATTGGTCTTTCCAGGGGTTCAGATAAGCCTCGCTCGCTTTTGGTCTTTCCAGGTGTTCAGATAAGCCTCGCTCGCTATTGTTCTTTCCAGGGGTTCAGGTAAGCCTTGCTCGCTATTGGTCTTTCCAGAGGTTCAGATAAGCCTCGCTCGCTATTGGTCTTTCCAGGGGTTCAGGTAAGCCTCGCTCGCTATTGGTCTTTCCAGGGGTTCAGATAAGCCTCGCTCGCTATTAGTCTTTCCAGGGGTTCTGATAAGCCTCGCTCGCTATTGGTATTTCCAGGGGTTCAGGTAAGCTTTGCTCGCTATTGGTCTTTCCAAGGGTTCAGATAAGCCTCACTCGCTATTGGTCTTTCCAGGGGCTCAGGTAAGCTTTGCTCACTATTGGTGTTTCCAGGGGTTCAGATAAGCGTCGCTCGCTATTGGTCTTTCCATGGGTTCAGGTGAGCCTCGCATTTATGATACCTGCTGACTGCCGAAGCTCGCACTATCCAAAACAATAAAAAAATATTAGTATGCTTGTTACATAATGTTCACTTTACTTTCAACTACAATTCCAAATAAATTTATATTACTCAAACTCTGAACATTACCATACACTACCCAAGGAGGGAAAAAACACACCCACATCCCTTCATTATTCCGATAATTACATTAACTTATGTTTGTCGTTTGTTTTCTGCTGAGGACCAAATGCCTTTCCTTTTGAACCCTGAACACACCAAGGGAGAATGAAAATTTATATATATACGAGCAGCAGGAGAGAAAAAAATTCTTATATAAATGGCATGAATTTTTTGCTGACTTGTCCACTCTCGCATATTGCAGAGTTATGTACGGGAAGTGAAATGGCAAGAATAATTTTGACTCAGGGTTTTTTATTTTCTATACCCGAAAATTTTGAAGGAAATTTTCGGCGTGGATCTGAGCAACAGATCAAAAATGTGATCAAAAAAGTACCCAGACTGGTTGCATAAGTTCTGAATCTGGGACACAACAGGAAGTGGTTCGGTACAGCTTCACCTTGGAACCTACTACGCATGCGCCATGATTAACGTCTCCCTGCTCGTCCGTTTATTATTATTACTTTTTTTACGGTAGTGTTTTGTTCATACGTGTGTAAAGCTGTTCATAGCATTTGTCCTGTTGGGAGAAATTGATGAACGAATTTGCTTCAGATTTCATCAAAAACTTGCAAACACACATACTTAAAGTTACAAAAAGTATATGGGGAGGGTTGTATGAGTTGTGCCCACAACTTTACGAGTGACGTAAACGTTTTGAAGATAGTCGTGAGAGCGACGAACAGTCTGGGAGGCCCACAACCATCAAAAGGGAAATCTGTGTCGAACTTGTGCGAACATCTGTGCAGGGAAAAACGCCAAATCAGTATTTGTGAGTTATCTGAAGTTTCAACATTGATTTCGGTCATTCTTACGGACTATTTGGGTATGAGACATTTCTTAGCCAAATCTGTGCCCATATTACCCTTAGTTGAGAAATATTAATAGTGACTTGCTTGAGTGCGACAAAAACTTTTTAAGAACTATCCTAACTGGTGACGAATCCTGGGTTTATGGGTATGACCCCCAAACTAAGGTCCGGTCTTCACACTGGAAGAGCCCGAACTCTCCTAGACCCAAAGAGGTACAACAGAGCAGCGGTAATGTCAAGATGATGCTCACTGTTTATATTGGCAAGTGTTTCATCTAATAGTGACTTGCTTGAGTGCGACAAAAACTTTTAAAGAACTATCATAACTGGTGACGAATCCTGGGTTTATGGGTATGACCCCAAAACTAAGGTCCAGTCTTCACACTGGAAGAGCCCGAACTCTCCTGGACCCTAAAAAGGACAACAGAGCTGCGGTAATGTCAAGATGATATTTAATTCAACCATGAAGTAATTGTGTTTAATGAAAACACTCTATCAGGCAAGACAATTAGTATCGAGTACTACTGTCAAGTTTTGCAGTGTTTGAGGGATGCAGTTCATCAGAAAAGGCCCGCATTGCATGAAAGGGGCAAGTGACAACTGCATTATTACAGTGTACAAGGGTTGGTCGGAATAATGTGAACACCTAGGAATAGAAGGTCTTACGTACCTATTAGGGTGTGGGACCACCGTAGGCATTCAAAATGGCCAGAGTTAAAGCGGGTTCAAAAATAAAATGCTCAAATGGGGAAAAAGTTGTAGCAAAATGCTAAAGAAAGTAAGCCGCTTTTGTCGCTTGGAAAATCGTAGCAAAAAATGATTGCTCACACTAACAAGAGTTTGGACATCAGTGGGAAACTAACGATTTATGGCCTTGGAAAGATGCCGTAAGATATCAAATCTAACAATGGTTTAAACTTGAACTTTGAATGGGGGAATAGGTCTAATCCCTCTATCCACTACAATCTCCCCTACTCCTTTATGGAGTGGTGTAGAGTGTATGGAGAGGGGGATTATTGAGCCAACAGGTGCTGTAGTAACATACCTTAAGAACTCAGAAAATAACATTAGTGGAGTACGAATTCTGGCCAGAATTATGGAAACTAGTTTTCAAAGAAATAGAAAAGCCAACGCAGAATCTGCTGATGGGTTGATATTTAAACAACTGGCGCCATTTCGCTGAGGACACTAATTTTTCTCTTCCATTTTGGATTAAGCTATCGCATATCGCGAAAACAGCGACCGTAGCTAAATTTCTTAAAACTGCCTGAATCCTCCTTGGAATGGACGTACACAAATCTTGGATGGTGGTTAATGAGATGTTACACCATTCTTTATGCAGACACTGCTCCAGGTCTTTGAGAGATGCAGGAGGACGATAACGGGATCTTACCCTGTTTTACAACACAGACCACAGTGGCTCGACGATGTTAAAATCTGGTGATTGGGGAGGCCAAGAAAGGAGTGAAAGTTCGACCTCATGTTCCATAAACCATGATTGGACATTCCGAGCTCTAGGAATTGGGGAGTTATCATCTTGATAGATGGCATCCCCTGCAAGAAACAATGCCTGAACCATTGGATGGACTTGATTGGCCAAAGGATACAATGCCTGAAGTATTGGATGGACTTGGCTGGCCAAACGAAACAATGCCTGAACCATTGGATGGACTTGTTTGGCCAAAATGGTTTCATACACCCTGCCAGTCATCCGTCCTTTCAAAGTGATCAGGGGATCATCTTGATAGATGTCATCCCCTGCAGGAAACAATGCCTGAACCACTGGATGGACTTGGTTGGCCAAAGGAAGCAAAGCCTGAACCATTGGATGAACTTGTTTGGCCAAAGGAAACAATGCCTGCTGCATTGGATGGACTTGGGTGGCCAAAATGGTTTCATACACCCTGCCAGTAATCCGTCCTTTCAAAGTGATCATGGGATCATCTTGATAGACGGCATCCCCTGCAGGAAACAATGTCTGAACCATTGGACGGACTTGGTCTGCCAAAATGGTTTCATACACCTTGCCAGTCATCCATTCTTTCAAAGTGATCAGGGGATCATCTTGATAGATGGCATCCCCTGCAGGAAACAATGCCTGAACCATTGGATGGACTTGGTTGGCTAAAGGAAACAAAGCCTGAACCATTGGATGGACTTGGATGGCCAAAGTAAACAATGCCTGAACCATTGGATGGACTTGGTTGGCAAAACGAAACAATGCCAGAACCATTGGATGAACTTGTTTGGCCAAAGGAAACAATGCCGGAAACATTGGATGGACTTGGTTGGCCAAAGGAAACAATGCCGGAAACATTGGATGGACTTGGTTGGCCAAAATGGTTTCATACACCCCGGCCAGTGATTCGCCCTCTGAAGGTGATCAGATGAGTTGCTAAAAACCACGATATGACCGCCCAGACCATGATAATACCACCACCATACTGCACTGTTGGGATCAGTCAGTCTGGGTTGTACCCTTCTGACTGTGTTTCCACACTTAAACATGTCCCGCAGTGGGGAATAGTGTGAACGTGGATTCATGCGAAAACAATACACGTTTCCATGCAGCAACAGGCAACGTTGTATGCTCCTCTGGTGACCTAACAGTCATCCAGGTCACCAGAGGTTTTGAAGTAGCAGCTCTGCTATGAATATCTTGTTTATGCTAGTCCTGTTTTTGTTGATACTGGGGTCTGGAGATGTATATTGAACTCCACTAATGTTTGACACCGTGGCCTTCTTATTATGGGTAACAATGCTCTTTAATGCCCTCCTGTCTCTATCAGTCAGGGTGGTTTTCCGGCTGCTCTTGCGTTTCGCAGGTGAGGTTTTGCCACAAACACGGTATGTTTTAATGAAATTAACTATGCCAATTAACCACAATAGCTCTCAATACCCCCACTACCTTGGCGACGGGTGTCACGGAGGCACCAACTAGCCGGCCACCAACAATTAGTCCTCTTTCGAAGTCCATTAGGTTGCTCATTCTGTCGTTACCTTGAAATAAATGTTGCAATATGACCCATTAAATTCACTGAAACAGGACTTTAAGGTTCTAACCAAAGATATTACAACCAAAAAGTGGTGGATACCTTTGGGTATTGCGACGTACGGAGCTGCATTAAAAGTCATGATGCATGACGTTTAATGAGACGTACACATTATTGTAGAAGGGTTTGGTTTCACTGTTAGTGTGTGCGTTATTGCGGAAGGGTTTGGTTTCACTGTAGAGTAAACATTATTGCAGAAGGGTTTGGTTTCACTGTTACAGTGTACATTATTGCAGAAGGGTTTGTTTTCACTGTTACAGTGTACATTATTGCAGAAGGGTTTGGTTTCACTGTTACAGTGTACATTATTGCCGAAGAGTTTGGTGGTCACTGTAGATTGTACATTATTGCAGAAGGGTTTGGTTTCACTGCTACAGTGTACATTATTACAGAAGGGTTTGATTTCACTGTAGATTGTACATTATTGCAGAAGGGTTTGGTTTCACTGTAGAGTGTACATTATTGCAGAAGTGTTTGGTTTCACTGTAGAGTGTACGTTATTGCAGAAGTGTTTGGTTTCACTGTAAAGTGTACGTTATTGCAGAAGTGTTTGGTTTCACTGTAGATTGTACAATATTGCAGAAGGGTTTCGTTTTACTTTTAAAGTGTACATTACTGCAGACGTGTTTAGTTTCACTGTAGAGTGTACATTATTGCAGAAGCGTTTGGTTCCACTGTAGATTGTAAGTTATTGCAGAAGGGTTTGGTTTCACTGTTAGAGTGTACATTATTGCAGAAGGGTTTGGTTTCACTGTAGAGTGTACATTATTGAAGAAGTGTTTGGTTTCACTGTAGAGTGTACGTTATTGCAGAAGTGTTTGGTTTCACTGTAGAGTGTACGTTATTGCAGAAGTGTTTGGTTTCACTGTAGATTGTACAATATTGCAGAAGGGTTTCGTTTTACTTTTAAAGTGTACATTACTGCAGACGTGTTTAGTTTCACTGTAGAGTGTACATTATTGCAGAAGCGTTTGGTTCCACTGTAGATTGTAAGTTATTGCAGAAGGGTTTGGTTTCACTGTTAGAGTGTACATTATTGCAGAAGTGTTTGGTTTCACTGTAGAGTGTACATTATTGCAGAAGTGTTTGGTTTCACTGTAGATTGTACATTATTGCAGAAGGGTTTGGTTTCACTGTAGAGTGTACATTATTGCAGAAGCGTATGGTTTCACTGTAGAGTGTACATTATTGCAGAAGTGTTTGGTTTCACTGTAGAGAGTACATTATTGCAGAAGTGTTTGGTTTCACTGTAGATTGTACAATATTGCAGAAGGGTTTGGTTTCACTGTTAAAGTGTACATTACTGCAGACGTGTTTGGTTTCACTGTAGATTGTAAGTTACGGCAGAAGGGTTTGGTTTCACTGTTAGAGTGTACATTATTGCAGAAGGGTTTGGTTTCAATGTAGAGTGTACATTATTGCAGAAGGGTTTGGTTTCATTGTAGATTGTACATTATTGCAGAAGGGTTTGGTTTCATTGTAGAGTGTACATTATTGCAGAAGGGTTTGGTTTCATTGTGACAATGTACACTCTCACAGTGAAACCCAACCCTTCTGCAATAATGTGCCTGCTTAAAGACAGGGATCCTGTCTCACCCCTGGACACCCCTGGAGTTTGTGCTATTCCCATTTCAACTTCCTCTGGTCCCTCAGCGTATATTGGAAGCACATACCGAAGCATCAATACAAGAGTTGGTGAACCCAAAAAAGATGTTTTCAATGGTCTTTCAAAAGCATCATTATCTGCACTAACCTCCGCAGTTCCCATTTTTAAAGAAATTGAAAAAGTTGCCCATTAATCAACAAATCATCTCTGCGTTTCCAAAAAGCATTAAGATTTTGTTCACCACAAACTGCGATTCAGAGACCCCTCACTAAATCCCATTTGTTTGGATATCTCTTCTAAAATCTGGCAACATTTCCAGCACCCTAACTTCAAATTGTAGTTCTGGCAACCAGCCCATCCTCTCTATTGCGGGTGATCAATGTCTTAGGACGACGGAAAGCTACCGCTAAACGAACCTTTTACCGTATGTGACTCTGTGTGTTTGCGCTCGTCTTCTACGTTTATGTATTATTGTCGCATGAAGCCTGATTTTTAAACCAATCAAATGCCAGTCGAAAGATAAAAATTTTTGAGATTATGAAGGGATACAACAGAATGCGACAAAGCAGCTGTTCAATATTTCACAAGATAACTTCAAGAAATGCTTCGAGCAGTGGAAACAGCTTTGTGCTAAGTGTGTCTTCGGTAGGGGACTGTTTCCAAGCTGACTAAGTTACGAATCTTTAAGTCTTGTACTTTCGTTTAAAATAAATCCTGCGTGGAAACTTTTTGATCATCACCTCTTGTACCTGTTCGTGATTCAAAGGAAATGCAAGTAACTACGGCACGTTTCTTAAACAGCAAAAAGAAATTGCGGAAATGAGGGATTTCAACGTGGTTCAAAACTGCAAGAAAAAACCCAGCAGTGGGAGTAGGACATTAATTTGTTGTGTTGTTTTCTATTTGTTTTGCTTACTTGTAAAGTTACACATATATTTATTGTTATCCCTGTTATTTTTAATAAAATATTTCTTTGTGAGAACTGAAAATTATTCACTTAAACGCCATTTCAATTTATTGTGCCATCCAGCATTTTCTGCCTGCTTCTGTGATCATAAAACTATGTATTCAGTAGGTTTTCAAAAGTGCATATTAGTTTTATTTTGTCTTTAAAGTACCTTTGGTGTTGCCAGTGCACAAATAAATGCGTTAAAGATGCAAATAAATGAATAAAAATTGTGTGGTTTTGAATATAAGCTTCTGGCAGACCATTCCATTACAATTGCACAGTTGGTAAGGTTATTGTTGGCTGTTTATACTCTCAGGACGTTCCGAAGTTGACAGGTTCATGCAGACTAAGTTCCGAGAACTAAAAACACTCGCAGGTTTATATGAAAACTTATAACCAGGGTCGAGATTCAAATAAAAAAATGAAGATGAGGTTTAAAAGAATCAATGAAATAATAGAACTATGTACAGTGAGATTAAAATCATGATCTCTTATCGACGTCGTCTTCACGTAAAACCAAACTATAAAAGAGGATTCATAGTTACACCAAGACCAAGAGGTTTGCACAAAATTTGGACAGAAAGCAGAGAATTAATTGTAATGGGCACACACTACTCAAACACTTCAGACTAGTTTCGATCCGTTTACATTAGGGTCGTCTTCAGTGTACAACTATCCTAGGTCGATGTTCAGCAAGGTTGGTACTAAGTGCCGAATTATACGTATCATTCCTGACTTCTTGGAGTCGAATTATTTCGTAACTCGGAGAATTTCGGCATTTTGCCTAAAAATTTCTCCTTTTTTCATGCATTTTTTCTTCTGTAAGTCGAATTTCTGAAACTCGAATTTTTCTATAACTCGAAACGTACTTTTGTGGGAAAACCCCCGTGAAAATCGTATTCTAAAACTCGAATTAAAGAAAAAGATTCACCTGTTGCTAGTCTTGTCAGTGCTGTGGGTTAAATCATGGTTTGGTCCACTGGACAAAGAGGATCCCCCTATCCCATCCGCCATGTGATGGGAGTGTTTTCATCCCTTCGAGTTGGACCATTTTCAAGGATTTAGCCCTTAGCTACAAGGACTGTCCAGTAGCATCTCAGTAGAATTCTTTCAAAGTTCTTTCTTAAGTCTGCCTTCTTTTGGGCCCATTTTGACAGCGAGTGCTGTTCAGCCAGTTTCATTCGGTTGATGCATAAGTTCTTGCTGTTTTGTTTCCCGAGTTTTCTCAGGTCAGTTGTGACGGTCCGGATGTCCAGATGCATATCAAAACGTAGCCATTGATATCGTGTATCTAAATCATATTGCGTCGTGTGATTGTAACTAATGGTTTTTCGGTTTTTATGTCTGGAAGCGTGGAGTGTCAAGTACAGAGGAATGAGAAATACTCACAATTACTCCTCTACACGTTTAACAAGGGATCGCAATCCGCCGAAGCTACTCGACAAATCAGTGTTGTGTATGGGGAGGATGCTATTGCTCCGAGGTAGCAATTCTGACCACAAGAACTCCCCACGCTCAGGTCGTCCATCTCGCTTTGATGAGGATCATTTGAACCATCTCATCTGCGTCAAACTACACACAAATTGGCCACTGAGATGGACTCTGATCAGGCCACAATGGTGCTACACTAGGAACATATGGGAAAGGTTCAGAAATCGGGGAACGCCACACTCTCTCCGAGGGCAACAAGAAACAGCGTGTTGCCATCTGTGATTCCTTGCTCGCTCGTTATAGCAAAAGTTCACAGCAACAGACTCTTTCTGTCACGTATTTTTACCGGAGATGAAAAGTGGTGTCTGTGCATGAATTTTAGGCATCGCAGGGAATTGTTAACTCCAAACAGGACGCCCACACGACGTCCAAAATATCACTTTCATCCTGCAAAGATAGTGTTGTGTGTCTGGTGGGACAGAGTTGCAATAGCAGATTTGCGATGAATATCTTTTTTATGCAGTTCCTTGCGCAATGTTTTCGTTGATACTGGCGTCTGGCTATGTATGTTGAGCTTCGCATTAATTTTCGGCGCCGTGGTCTTATTTAGGGCAACAACCCTCTTTAATTCTCTCCTGTATCTATTAGTTAGGGTCGTTTTCCGGCCGCTATTGTAGACACAGTACCTGTCGATACCCCCACCACCCTGGTGACTATTATCACGGAGGCACCAACTATATGGCCAGCAAGAATTAGCCCTGCTTTGAAGTCCGTTAGGTGACTAATTTCGTCGTCGCCCTGAAAGAAATTTCGCAAAAAGACACTTCATTTAAACAGTACCTTGAGGTTCTAAACAAAGGCTATTACAACCAGAAAGTAGCGGATGCTTTTGAGTATTGCGACGTACGCAGCTTTGCAACAAGACACTTTAGATGAACTTAAACAGGACCTTGAGGTTCTAAACAAGGCTATTACAACCAGAAAGTAACGGAAGCTTTTGAGTATTGCGACGTACGTAGCTTTGCAACAAGACACTTTAGATGAACTTAAACAGAACCTTGAGGTTCTAAACAAGGCTATTACAACCAGAAAGTAGCGGATGCTTTTGAGTATTGCGACGTACGCAGCTTTGCAACAAGACACTTTAGATGAACTTAAACAGGACCTTGAGGTTCTAAACAAGGCTATTACAACCAGAAAGTAGCGGATGCTTTTGAGTATTGCGACGTACGCAGCTTTGCAACAAGACACTTTAGATGATCCTGAACAGGACCTTGAGGTTCTAAACAAAGCTATTACAATCAGAAAGTAGCCGATGCTTTTGAGTATTGCGACGTACGCAGCTTTACAACAAGACACTTTAGATGAACTTAAACAGGACCTTGAGGTTGTAAACAAAGCTATTACAACCAGAAAGTAGCGGATGCTTTTGAGTATTGCGACGTACGTAGCTTTGCAACAAGACACTTTAGATGAACTTAAACAGGACCTTGAGGTTCTAAACAAAGCTATTACAACCAGAAAGTAGCGGATGCTTTTGAGTATTGCGACGTACGCAGCTTTGCAACAAGACACTTTAGATGAACTTAAACAGAACCTTGAGGTTGTAAACAAAGCTATTACAACCAGAAAGTAGCGGATGCTTTTGAGTATTGCGACGTACGCAGCTTTGCAACAAGACACTTTAGATGATCCTGAACAGGACCTTGAGGTTCTAAACAAAGCTATTACAATCAGAAAGTAGCCGATGCTTTTGAGTATTGCGATGTACGCAGCTTTGCAACAAGACACTTTAGATGATCCTGAACAGGACCTTGAGGTTCTAAACAAAGCTATTACAATCAGAAAGTAGCCGATGCTTTGAGTATTGCGACGTACGCAGCTTTGCAACAAGACACTTTAGATGAACTTAAACAGGACCTTGAGGTTGTAAACAAAGCTATTACAACCAGAAAGTAGCGGATGCTTTTGAGTATTGCGACGTACGTAGCTTTGCAACAAGACACTTTAGATGAACTTAAACAGGACCTTGAGGTTCTAAACAAAGCTATTACAATCAGAAAGTAGCCGATGCTTTTGAGTATTGCGACGTACGCAGCTTTGCAACAAGACACTTTAGATGAACTTAAACAGGACCTTGAGGTTGTAAACAAAGCTATTACAACCAGAAAGTAGCGGATGCTTTTGAGTATTGCGACGTACGCAGCTTTGCAACAAGACACTTTAGATGATCCTGAACAGGACCTTGAGGTTCTAAACAAAGCTATTACAATCAGAAAGTAGCCGATGCTTTTGAGTATTGCGACGTACGCAGCTTTGCAACAAGACACTTTAGATGAACTTAAACAGGACCTTGAGGTTGTAAACAAAGCTATTACAACCAGAAAGTAGCGGATGCTTTTGAGTATTGCGACGTACGCAGCTTTGCAACAAGACACTTTAGATGATCCTGAACAGGACCTTGAGGTTCTAAACAAAGCTATTACAATCAGAAAGTAGCCGATGCTTTTGAGTATTGCGACGTACGCAGCTTTGCAACAAGACACTTTAGATGAACTTAAACAGGACCTTGAGGTTGTAAACAAAGCTATTACAACCAGAAAGTAGCGGATGCTTTTGAGTATTGCGACGTACGTAGCTTTGCAACAAGACACTTTAGATGAACTTAAACAGGACCTTGAGGTTGTAAACAAACCTATTACAACCAGAAAGTAATGGATGCTTTTGAGTATTGCGACGTACGCAGCTTTGCAACAAGACACTTTAGATGAACTTAAACAGAACCTTGAGGTTGTAAACAAAGCTATTACAACCAGAAAGTAGCGGATACTTTTGAGTATTGCGACGTACGCAGCTTTGCAACAAGACACTTTAGATGAACTTAAACAGGACCTTGAGGTTCTAAACAAAGCTATTACAACCAGAAAGTAGCGGATACTTTTGAGTATTGCGACGTACGCAGCTTTGCAACAAGACACTTTAGATGAACTTAAACAGGACCTTGAGGTTCTAAACAAAGCTATTACAACCAGAAAGTAGCGGATACTTTTGAGTATTGCGACGTACGCAGCTTTGCAACAAGACACTTTAGATGAACTTAAACAGGACCTTGAGGTTCTAAACAAAGCTATTACAACCAGAAAGTAGCGGATACTTTTGAGTATTGCGACGTACGCAGCTTTGCAACAAGACACTTTAGATGAACTTAAACAAGACCTTGAGGTTCTAAACAAAGCTATTACAACCAAAAAGTAGCGGATGCTTTTGAGTATTGCGACGTACGCAGCTTTGCAACAAGACACTTTAGATGAACTTAAACAGGACCTTGAGGTTCTAAACAAAGCTATTACAACCAAAAAGTAGCGGATGCTTTTGAGTATTGCGACGTACGCAGCTTTGCAACAAGACACTTTAGATGAACTTAAACAGGACCTTGAGGTTCTAAACAAGGCTATTACAACCAGAAAGTAGCGGATGCTTTTGAGTATTGCGACGTACGCAGCTTTGCAACAAGACACTTTAGATGAACTTAAACAGGACCTTGAGGTTCTAAACAAGGCTATTACAACCAGAAAGTAGCGGATGCTTTTCAGTATTGCGACGTACGCAGCTTTGCAACAAGACACTTTAGATGAACTTAAACAGGACCTTGAGGTTGTAAACAAAGCTATTACAACCAGAAAGTAGCGGATGCTTTTGAGTATTGCGACGTACGCAGCTTTGCAACAAGACACTTTAGATGAGCTTAAACAGGACCTTGAGGTTCTAAACAAGGCTATTACAACTAGAAAGTAGCGGATGCTTTTGAGTATTGCGACGTACGCAGCTTTGCAACAAGACACTTTAGATGAACTTAAACAGGACCTTGAGGTTCTAAACAAGGCTATTACAACCAGAAAGTAGCGGATGCTTTTGAGTATTGCGACGTACGCAGCTTTGCAACAAGACACTTTAGATGAACTTAAACAGGACCTTGAGGTTCTAAACAAGGCTATTACAACCAGAAAGTAGCGGATGCTTTTGAGTATTGCGACGTACGCAGCTTTGCAACAAGACACTTTAGATGAACTTAAACAGGACCTTGGGGTTGTAAACAAAGTTATTACAACCAGAAAGTAGCGGATGCTTTTCAGTATTGCGACGTACGCAGCTTTGCAACAAGACACTTTAGATGAACTTAAACAGGACCTTGAGGTTGTAAACAAAGCTATTACAACCAGAAAGTAGCGGATGCTTTTGAGTATTGCGACGTACGCAGCTTTGCAACAAGACACTTTAGATGAGCTTAAACAGGACCTTGAGGTTGTAAACAAAGCTATTACAACCAGAAAGTAGCGGATGCTTTTGAGTATTGCGACGTACGCAGCTTTGCAACAAGGCACTTTAGATGAGCTTAAACAGGACCTTGAGGTTCTAAACAAAGCTATTACAACCAGAAAGTAGCGGATGCATTTGAGTATTGCGACGTACGCAGCTTTGCAACAAGACACTTTAGATGAGCTTAAACAGGACCTTGAGGTTCTAAACAAAGCTATTACAACCAGAAAGTAGCGGATGCTTTTGAGTATTGCGACGTACGCAGCTTTGCAACAAGACACTTTAGATGAACTTAAACAGGACCTTGAGGTTCTAAACAAAGCTATTACAACCAGAAAGTAGCGGATGCTTTTGAGTATTGCGACGTACGCAGCTTTGCAACAAGACACTTTAGATGAACTTAAACAGGACCTTGAGGTTCTAAACAAAGCTATTACAACCAGAAAGTAGCGGATGCTTTTGAGTATTGCGACGTACGCAGCTTTGCAACAAGACACTTTAGATGAACTTAAACAGGACCTTGAGGTTCTAAACAAAGCTATTACAACCAGAAAGTAGCGGATGCTTTTGAGTATTGCGACGTACGCAGCTTTGCAACAAGACACTTTAGATGAGCTTAAACAGGACCTTGAGGTTCTAAACAAAGCTATTACAACCAGAAAGTAATGGATGCTTTTGAGTATTGCGACGTACGCAGCAGCATTAAAAGTCATGTCTTTGAGCGTGGTGTTCACTTTATTCTGCCCAACACCTTTATGTTCATAGTACATTGTGAGATCTTTTATGGAGATCTCGTAGAATAAATTGTGTCTTGAAATATGGGATGTTTTATCCGAAATTCCTGGGACTTGGGGTTGTCTGGATAAAGGGTGTTTTTTGTACAGTATGTGATCTCTTATGCTGTGCTTTTGGGGTCTCCTAAAGCATTTTTGTTGGTACAGTATGGGACATTTCTTTATTCGCGGAATTCCCCTATTTTTCATCGTATGGGTCATGCTCGAAATCAATGCAAAACTGAAGATAGATTCGCATACATGAGATTTTTCCGCTTTTTTCGTCGCCATTCGGGTTACTCTCTAGATCGATGCAATGTTGAATATAAATTTCCTTACTTGAGGTTATTCAGCTTTTTTCGGCGTCATTTGGATCAGCCTTGATATCGATGCCAAACTGAAGATGAATTTGCATACATGAGATTCTTCCGCTTTTTTCGTCGTTAATTGGGTATTCTCAAGATCGCTGCAAAACTGAAGTTAAATGTGCCCACATGAGATTTTCCCTGCTTTGTTCGTCGTAATTTTTGGGTCATCCTCGAGATCGATGCAAAACCGAAGATGAATTTGCATACATTAAACCGAATTAATATTTAATTAGTTACATACATATACATGTCAGTAAGCTGTTCTCTGAGATTCAGATGTTATCTCCACAAAGAAATACAAACTATTAGACAAACGAATACTGACACTTTCCTGCAGAGCCATTCTAGAGAACTCATAATTCCTGTGTAGACCTCATAAAGCAGTTATGACTTTCAATGACGAATTTACTTGCTTACTACAAATTTCACTGTCATTTGTTCTCTTATTAATTAGTGTTTGGTGTAAACGATGATTAGTTTTAACTTGTGATAGTCTAATTCCGTAGGTGGTAAAAATAAGTCGGCCCCCGTTCTGTAGCGGAGTTACTTTTATCAAACAATGTCACAGATTGTCGGATTTTTTTACTTGGCAGTTATTGAAAATGGAATCGCCTATTTTTTTTGGGGGGGAGGGGAGTGCAAGAATTTTTTGAGCGACCTGTCTCGAACGAGGAGATTTTCGATGCTCAAAGACAACAGGCGAAAACTTCCCCAGTCACTTGTTCCGTCAGGGACTAAGATGTTAGGACCCATTACAACGTAGCCCCCACCGCTTGGTTTATCTCCCACCCACTTAATTCTTGTCTCCCCTATTGTCTCACATCGCTTGCTGGGAACATAATCCCTGGGGAGAGGAATCGCCCTTTTGCCTTAAGAAGGATCACTTAAGAGACAGAGAAGCACCCTTCCCCCTTTCAGATGAAGCAATGTTTACTGCCACGGTTCCGCCGTATGATAAGATTACTACCGAACCATTTGCCTGCTCCCTTTCTGCAAATCGCATGACTTTAGACCCTGGAAATGCTTGCTGCATCCCTAAAATCAGGCGATTCCATTATCGTCAAGTGCCAAAAAAAAAAAAAAATCAGACTATCGTCGCGATAGCCATTTTTCTGCACAATTAAATGCGTTCCCCAAAATGAAAATTTAAACATATATAAAAATTACTTTGTATTATAGCTTAGTATACTTAATATTTTCTAAAACGTGTCCATAATTATATTAAAACACAATAACCTTTCCTTTGGTGGCATTGAGACCAGAAAATAGATAGCGCGACCTGTACATTGATGACGTCAGTAGAGAAACAAATGCTGGATTACTTAAATATGGCGAAAATTTGGAAAATATTAAGGTATACTAGGCTATAAAATAAACTTTTACCGATGTTCAAATTTTCTTCCTTGGAAACGCGTCAATTGTGAAGAAAATTGTTACAGAACTTTGCCCTTTGAAAATACGAGGCACAGATTTTAGGTGGATCCACTTTAAATTGAAAAAAGACCATTGTTATAATTAATTTTTATCACATTCTTGAGGTGTTCTCCATATTTGAGGTGTTTTTCTTTGTTCATAGAGAACAAAATGGCGCCGTTTGGCATAGCTCTCTTTAAAGCAATAAGGTTATATTTTTATTGTAGCGAGAGTAATTTCTATTGTGATAGGATAAAGATACCTATTGTGGTAACAAAAGGTAAACGCGATACGATAACAATAGTGGTAACAAAAAGAAATCCTTCTATTGCTGTGTGTTTGTTTGCTATAAAATTTCACGACCCTACCTTTCTGTGCTATTATTTCGTAAGAACGGTGCCTAATTGTTTATTTTTTCTTAAAATGTTTGCGAATCTCCGGAAATTAATATGTTTAGAAATGAAACTGTTTAGTTTTCTAAACAAAAACGTTCATTCACTGCAATGAAAGTCAAAATATAGAGGCTGCATTCTTGAAATTTTGACCACTTTCTAAGTAAATTTCAAAAAATAATTTCTATCCGAGTTTTTAGAAATAATCGCTATTTCGAGGTCGAAATGAATAAGAGTGGCGGCTCGTGGTAGAAAAAATAGGTGAAGAGCTAAAAGAGCAATATGAAAAGATATCTACTGTCTTCAATGAAAATCAGTTAATGAGAGCTTACCTATTTCTTTATATATTAGATCAATTCTTCTTCCCTTTAAAGCTGGAAATTTGTCGATTATGTCGTCCTAAAATGGCTGTTTCTTTGTGACATCAAGAAAATGTTATTCTGAATAGAAATATTTGCCGAAGAAGCAAGTTTATCTGGAGAAATAGTGTTTCTTGAGTAAGTCTGTATTCTTTTAACGCAAGAAAAACTACTTTCCACTGAAACACTTGCAATTGTTAAAATCCGGGAAACCAATTTATAAGCTTCTGTAAAAATGCATTTATCTCCATGAAGCACTCGAAAAAGTTCATGAATCGATATATTCCTTAATTTTTCATCAGCATATACAAGACTGAGTTCATTTTTAAGGCTCTGGTGTTTAGTAAATATTTTTCCGTAAAAATGTTGTGGATTTTCAAAAGCGTGAGAGAGAAAGCATGAATTAAATTGGTCGAATTTGGTTGTGTCAGCAAGACAGGGAAATTGAAGTTTCTCACTGTCTTGAAATATTATATCCATTTCCATAAGAATGTGGTACAAAATTTCAAAAATACAATTGTTTATAATTTTTAAAAATTGTTTCTTGTGTAAGAGCAGCATATTCCCGTTGAGATCTGCTTATTTCTGGGATTTTGCTAGCTTTTCCAAACAGTGTCTTAAATACCTCATCGTTACTTTTATGGCTCAAAATTTCATAAGTTTTTTTTTAATTTGAGTAACACAGTATACGTCTAGTGATTTTTTCTGCAAAATTTCGAATAATAGATCGGTGAACCAAATATTTCATTAAATACTATTCCCAAAAATGTAAATTCAAAAGTGTTCATATCATTTAACCAAGTTGAATTGATTTTTTATCTGATTGGTCACTATTTGTGAGAAATTCGAATACTTCCTTCAATTTATCACAGTCTTCAACTATTACACTTACTAACTTCGAAGTGGAGGACCATCGAGTTTCTGTTATGGTTGGCATGCCTCTTGCGGTTGTTGATGTGAGTGTATTGTTTTTTCACCACTCTGAAGCGATCGCATCGCTGAGTGGTTAAAAAACAAAGGAATTACACTGAGGCTTGCAAAAAATATTCGACACTTAGAAATTTTAGAAAAACTCTGCTGTAATACAAGGTTTAAATGATGTACTAAGTAATAACAAAAACAGATTGAGAAGCTTTATGCTTAATTTTTTTCTGGAGCCCAGTCAAGTGTCCAGACATTACGCCATCGTAACATTGTCCTATTGACTTGTGTTGATAATCAAACTGTTCCAAAATTTTGTCTAGCATTTTGTATAAAGCTTCTCACGTTCTATCTTCACTCACACCATGGAAACCCAAAAATCGCTCAACCAATACACCTTCCGAATCAACAGATCTTATTAATAAAGAGCACTCGGAAGTCTGGTTTTGTCTTCCTATCTACTTGAATATAAAAGCATTGAACTTCATTTATTTCATTTTTGACGTGATCGTTTATACACTGACGGAAAAAAATATCCCAACACCACGAAAAAATAGTTGTAGAGGAATGAAATGGCGGCAATACATTTGTATAGGTAACATATTTAATCCATTAAGGTTTCAAGATCACAGCTTATTGTAAGCGCGAGAAGAGCTATTTTAAATGTGAAATGCTGGTACATTAATAACCGGTGTAACCGCCAGAATGTTGAATGCAAGCACGCAAACGTTCATGCATTGTGTCGTACAGGTGCTGGATGTCAGTTTGTGGGATGGAGTTCCATGCCTGTTGCACTTGGTCGGTCAATACAGGGACGGTTAATGCTGGTTGGGGGGACGCTGGAGTTGTCCAATGATGTCCCATACGTGCTCGATTGGTGAAATATCTGGTGATCTAGCAGGCCACGGCAACATGTCGACACTCTGTAGAGCATATTGGGTTACAACAGCGGTATGCGGGCGAGCGTTATCCTGTTGGAAAACACCCCCTGGAATGCTGTTCATGAATGGCAGCACAACAGGTTGAATCACCAGACCGACGTACAACTGTGCCATCAGGGTGCGTCGGATAACCACGAGAGTGCTCCTGCTGTCATAGGAAATTGCTCCCCAGACCATAACTCCAAGTGTAGGTCCAGTGTGTCTCGGCCGCAGACAGGTTGTTTGCAGGCGCTCACCTGGCCTCCTTCTAACCAACACACGGCCATCACTGGCACCCAGGCAGAACCGGCTTTCATCAGAAAACACAACAGATATCCACTCCGTCCTCCAATGAGCTCTAGCTTGACACCACTGACGTCGCAAACGGCAGTGGTTTGGAGTAAGTGGAATGCACGCTACAGGGTGTTTGGCTCGGAGCTGTCCTTCAAGTAACCGATTTGTAACAGTTGGTTGTGTCACTGTGGTGGCAACTGCAGCTCAAATTGCCGCAGACGCGGTGCGATGCGCCACGGCCATACGCCGTACACGGCGGTCTTCCCTCTCAGTAGTGCCACGTGACCGGCCGGAACCCGGTCTTCTTGAGGCAGTACCTTCTTTTGACCACCGCTGTCAGCAATCATGCACAGTGGCTACATTCCTGCCAAGTCGTTCTGCAATATTGCGGAAAGAAAATCCACCTTCTCGTAGCCCTATTGCACGACCTCTTTCAAACTCCGTGAGCTGTTGATAATGGCTTCTTCGTCTTCTTAAAGGCATTCTTGACTAACATCAACACACTACGTCGAATCTCAACGATAACTAACGCTCACGAACGTTATAGCGCGTATTTACAGCAAACCTGCTTTACATGTTCCGAGGGGCGGCACGAGCGCCACAAGTATGCGCCGAGCGCGAAATATGCATAGACGTCATCTTACAGATGTACTCTCACCGCCTACCAACTGTCGTTTATCTGACACAACCCCTTCTTGGTGTTGGGATTTTTTTCCGTCAGTGTATATTCAGAAATGCATTCAATTAATTCGTTTTGAATAGTTTTTGAGTCACCAGTGAAGACATTTTTTATCGTTTCGTATTGATTTTGAATTTTAAAGGACTTCTTGATATCAACAGTGAAAGCAATTCCTTGAATTTCTACGATTTATCGAGTCGATGCCTTCGTCATGGTCACGGAATGCTAGTTCTTGTTTACTCAAATACAGTACTGCATCAATCATTGTCTGCAGGAAAAGTCTATTTAAACGAATGCTTTCGCTGAAATGCATTTTCAAAAGCCTAGCATTCTCCCTCAGGGCATCGGCAATGGTATTCTGATTCTTTTCAAAATTATTTAGCATTAATTCGCATTTCAGGTGTTCGCTAGAATCACCACGTTTGCAAATTGACCGTTTTATATTTAATAAATCTGAAAATTGTCTTTATTCCACGCCGAATTTTATTGCTAAAATATAAGCAGGGCCAACAAATCAATTTTTGTAACACAGAAGGGCTGCAAAGCAATTTATATTCAGTAAACTAACACTTTTTAAAATTAATTTTGTAAAATTTACCGCTCTTCTTGATTTCTTTCTTCGCGACAATTGTCGGTGAGTCCGTCGGTCGACCTTGAAGTAAAATGTCTCTTTTATTTTCAACTTTCCACCGATTGAACGGAGTTTGCAATAAATTACAGACAATGTTGTTCACAGGATACACACTGAAAACTAAAACTATCATTATCAGTTAAACTGTACACGAAACTAAAATAACTAATGAAGTTTTTAACAAATAATCACAAAACACGAAAAAACATATCTCTTTCAGAAAGTATGTACCAAAACACCGCAAGAAAAAATCCCTAGTGGATTGCAAAGAACCCTTGGCAATCCGTCCCGTTCCACTGCGATCTCTTCGTAAGGTCACGATTCCAGGTGCAGAGCCTTCACGTCACATGATAAAACACTTCACTTGCCCGGCAGATAGGGGATGGTGACGTCATAGTTACCATGGCAACTCGAACGAAAACTGCAGACTTCCAAGCATTCTCATTTCAGCTCTTCACTTGAACTGTTTTGCGTATAAGCACTTGTTTTCCGTGTAGAACGCGCATTGTGAAGTGATATCTAATCAAAATTTTGGCCCTCAATAAAGGCAAAAAAATAATACATTATACGAAACTATTAAATAAAATCTTATTTCAAATAAAATAGGTGAAGAGGCACTTCACCTACTTCACCTGAAAAGCCGCCACTGATGTATATTAGAGAATAAAAAAATAACAATTCCATGTGTAAAAGAAAGTCGACTACATTTCGGTAGGGAAAAGAGACATTTATTTCTGGTATAATTCAATGCAAACCTTTATTTTGTGTCTAAATTTTATGTCCAATCAGCTGCCTGTGAGAATAGTTCTGACGCTAATTTTTAAAACTGCGCAAATTTAAATAGAAAGCAGAAGTTTTTTCTGGCGATTTAAATTCCTTATTTGTTGTTTCACAAACGCTGAATTAACTCTAGTTTATTACTTAAGAAAGCATTCTGAACTGGACATTTTCCTTTTCTTTAGTAACTGTGTGACGAATTGAAAACTTTTAAATGCAGAAAAATTTAGCTTTTGCTCATATAAACGTTAAGTTTTCTCTTTGCCTTGCGTTACGTATAAACTATGTGTTTGGCTTCCGCCACTTCGGCTCCGTGCTGCTGTTTCATTTGTTTTTCAATATTAATGTTCCTTTTCTAGGAACTTGTACGTTTAAGCGTCGATATTTATTTGTGCCTAAACTTTCACGACGGACTTTAATAAGTGCTTTATTTGAAATATGAGTAATCGTAATGAGTACGCGAAAGTGTCCGAGCATAAAGTGCACATTTACAACAGTTTATCGTGAAAGTCAGAATGATAGGTTGTCCTTAAAACTGTATTGGTTTTTCTTAAAAAACTTCTTTAAAAACACTTCATTGTGTTGAGACATCATATTTCCTTGTTGATGACTCGACGGACATGATCTGAATTCAGTTGCTTTTCAAGTTTTTATAATGAGAGAAAAACTCGTGTTAATATTTAATTAGTTACATAATGAGAGAAAAACACCGCATTAATATTTATTTAGTTACATACATATACATGTCAGTAAGCTGTTCCCTGAGATTCAGATGTTAGCTCCACAAAGCAATACAAACTACCAGACAAACGGATACTGACACTTTCATGCTGATCCATTCTAGAGAACTCATAATTCCTGTGTAGAACTCCTAAAGCAGCTATGACTTTCAAGGAAAAATTTACTTGCTTACTACTAATTTCACTGTCATTTATTCTCTCATTAATTAGTGTAAACGACGTTTAGTTTTAACTTGTGATAGTGTAATTCCGTAGGTGGTAAAAATAAGTCGGCCATCGTTCTGTAGGGGAGTTACTTTTATCAAACAATGTCACGTATTGTCCGATTTTTTTCACTTGGCACTTGATGATAATGAAATCGACTATTTTTTTGGAGGAGGGGGGGGGGGTCAAAAATTTTCGGTGCCACCTGTCGAACGAGGTGATTTTCGATGTTCAGAGACAACAGGCGACATCTTCTCCAGTCTCTTGTTCCGTGAGGGGCTATGATGTCAGGACCCATTACCACGGTAGCCCCACCGTTTGGTTCATCCCCCACCCACCCCATTCTTGTCACCCCCATTACCTAACATCGCTTGCTGGGGACATAATCCCTGGGTAGTGGGATCTGACTATTCCCTTAAGAAGGATCACTTAGGAGACAAAGAAGCCCCTTTCCCCCTTTCAGATGAAGCAATGTTTACTGCCATTGTTCCGCCGTATTATAAGATTACTACCGAACCCTTGCTACAAATCACATGAGTTTAGACCCGGGAAATGCTTGCTCTATCCCTAAAATCAGGCGATTCCATTATCGTCAAGTGCCAAAAAAAAAAAATCCGACTATACGCTATCGTCGCGATAAATGTGTGTCATCGTTAAGAAAAAAATATATTTAATAATAATCTGTAGCAAAAAGAACAGTAACTTAGGCATCCGAGCAAAATAGCAAGTTGTTTTCATAATTTTTCGTAATTCTAATCGTTGGTTCTAGTCCTTTCGTGTGGGGCTGGTGTGAGTTTGATTTTTAAGCGTTACGCAGTTAAGGTGGATCCACCTAAAATCTTTGCCTTGTATTTCCAATATGCAAACTTCTGTAGTCATTTTGTGCACAATTCATGCGTTCCCAAAATTGAAAATTTGAACATAAATAAAAATAAATGTATTATAGCCTAGTATACTTAATATTTTCTAAAACTTATCCATAATTATATTAAAAATCAATAACGTTTCCTTTGATGGCGTTGAGGCCAGAAAATGGATAGCGCGACCTGTACATTGAAGACGTCAGTAGACAAACAAATGCTGGATTACTTAAATATGGTGAAAATTTAGAAATTATTAAGTATACTAGGCTATGAAATAAACTTACTTTTATCGATGTTAAAATGTTCATACTTGGAAACGCATTAATTGTGTAGAAAATGGCTACAGAACTTTGCCCTTTGGATATACGATGAACAGGTTTTAGGTAGAACCACTTTAAATTGTAAAAAGATCATTGTTATAGTTAATTTTTATCACACTTTTGAGGTGGTCTCCATATTTGCCAGAGTGGAAAGGGTTTTTCTTTGTTCAGAAAGAACAAAATGGCGCGGTTTGGCATAGCTCTGTTTAAAGCAATAAGGTCATATTTTTATTGTGGCGAGAGTAATTTTTATTGTGATAGGAAAAGATAACTATCGTGGTAACAAATGGTAAACGCAATAAGATAACAATAGTGGTAACAAAGAGAATTCCTTCTGTTGCTGTGTGTTTGTTTGCTATAAATCTTCACGACCCCACTATTCTGTCCTATTATTTCGTAGAAATTGTGCCTAATTGTTTTTTTTTCATGTTTGCGAATTTCCGGAAATGAATATGTTTAGAAGAGAAACTGTTTAGTTTACTAAACAAAAACGTTCATTCACTGCAATGAAAGTCAAAATATAGAAGTTGGATCCCAAAAATTTAAACCACTTTGTAAGTGAATTTCAAGAATAATTTCAATCCGAGTTTTTAGAAATGGTCGCCATTTCGAGGTCGAAATGTGAAATGGAAAATAAAAAAGTAACAATGCCATGGGTAAAAGAAAGTCGACTACATTTCGGTAGGGAAAAGGAACATTAATTTCTGGTATAATTCAATACAAACCTTTATTTTGTATCTAAATAAATTTTTGTCCAAAGAGCTGCCTGTGAGAATAGTTCTGAAGCTAGTTTTTAAAACTGCCCAAATTAGAATAGAAAGTGGAAGTTTTTTTCTGCCGATTTAAATTCCTTATTTGTTGTTTCACAAACGCTGAATTAACTCTAGTTTGTTACTTAAGAAAGCATTCTGAACCAGACATTTTCCATTTCTTTAGTAATTGCGTGACGAATTGAAAACTTTTAAATGCAGAAAAACTTTAGCTTTTGCTCATATAAACTTTAAGTTTTCTCTCTGCCTTGAGTTACGTATAAACTATGTGTTTGGCTTCTGCCACTTCGGCTCCGTGCTGGTCCGTGCCCATTGCGCGGCCACGGCAGTGACGTCAAACGAAAGAGCCAATCAGAGCACAGATCGCTAATGGACCCCTAATAGATGTATAAGAACCCTGCGTTTCAGACTTACTTTTTGGTTTTAGTGTGGTTCATAAAGAGTCGGAGTTGAAATTTCGAAGTAACTGGTTGGGAGAAAGACGTTGAATTAAACCCAGAAAGGCAGAGATAAACTTCGTTGCGGCAACACTTCTGGTGACGCAGAGATGGAACCCTTAGGAGGAAAATTAAGGTGAGTTAGGATCTGTCAATCCTTTAAATTTTTTTTTTTTTTTTTTTTTTTGGTTTTCTTTGTTTTTCTTGTTTGCCTGGGTGTAAAACGACTGGCAGCGACATAGCTTGTGGTAAATTTGAGGAGGCTAGAAAGATTTTATTTTCTTCGGTAAATTAATTTTATCCTAATATAGCAATATAAAAGAATATTTATAAGAACAGTAAGAGTGCTTCAAGAATTATATGGTAACGTGGCAAAGTTATGCATTTGTAATCATCAACTTTTTACATATTTGAAACTATGTATATCTCGGAAATATCTCCTCTTTTGGTGCCATTAATTGCAGCAAAACTGAAGTTACCTTCGGGATGTTTTCTTTTTTTCTTAAGAAAGAAATGGAGCTGAAACTTTAACCGATCAAGACGAAATTTGATATTTTAAAACTCTGTTTAAACAAAATGATTGCGCATTTGTTTGGAATTGGACAAAGGTATCTTTACATAATGCGAAATCATTGTTTGTTTTTTCTCGGCTAGGTGATTAAAAAAATGAAAACGTTCGGACGAAGTTCTTTTGAGAACAACTCCTTTCACACCATGATCGTACTTATACCCATTGCATGATTTGTCTTCCCATTTCGTAGGGTGACGCAGTTCGAAGTGTTTCATTTGTTTTTCAATATTCATGTTCCTTTTCTAGGAACTTTTACGTTTTAGCGTCGATATTTACTTCGGCCTAAACTTTCGCGACGGGCTTTAATAACTGCAAAGCATTTGAAATATGAGTAATCGTAATGGGTACGCAAAAGTGTCCGAGCATGCAGTACACAATTAAAAGAGTTTATCGCGAAAGTCAGAATGATACATTGTCCTTAAAACTATGTTGGTTTTTCTGAAACAAACTTCTCTAAAAACACTTCATTGTGTTCAGACATCAGATTTCCTTATTGATGACTCGAAGGACATGATCTGGATTCAGTTGATTTTCAAGTTTTAATAATGAGAGAAAAACTCGCGTTAATGTTTAATTAGCTCCGTAATGAGAGAAAACAAACGCATTAATATTTAATTACTTGCATAATGAGAGAAAAAAAACGTATTTATATTTAATTAGTTACATGCATGTCAGTAAGCTGTTCCCTGAGATTCAGATGTTAGCTCTACAAAGAAATACAAACTATCAGACAAATGAATGATGACACTTTCATGCAGAGCCATGCTAGAGTCTCTTGAGAACTCATAATTCCTGTGTAGAGCTCTTAAAGCAGCTATGACTTTCAATGAAGAATTTTCTTGCTTACTACTAATTTCACTATGTCGTTTGTTCTCTTATTAATTAGTGTTTAGTGTAATTCGGTAGGTGGTAAAAATAAGTTGGCGGTCGTTCTGTAGGGGAGTTACTTTTATCAAACAATGTCACGTATTGTCCGATTTTTTTCACTTGGCACTTGATGATAATGAAATCGACTATTTTTTGGAGGAGGGGGGGGGGTCAAAATTTTCGGTGCCACCTGTCGAACGAGGTGATTTTCCATGTTCAGAGACAACAGGCGACATCTTCTCCAGTCTCTTGTTCCGTGAGGGGCTATGATGTCAGGACCCATTACCACGGTAGCCCCACCGTTTGGTTCATCCCCCACCCACCCCATTCTTGTCACCCCCATTACCTAACATCGCTTGCTGGGGACATAATCCCTGGGTAGTGGGATCTGACTATTCCCTTAAGAAGGATCACTTAGGAGACAAAGAAGCCCCTTTCCCCCTTTCAGATGAAGCAATGTTTACTGCCACTGTTCCGCCGTATTATAAGATTACTACCGAACCCTTGCTACAAATCACATGAGTTTAGACCCGGGAAATGCTTGCTCTATCCCTAAAATCAGGCGATTCCATTATCGTCAAGTGCCAAAAAAATCCGACTATACGCTATCGTCGCGATAAATGTGTGTCATCGTTAGGAAAAAAAATATATTTAATAATAATCTGTAGCAAAAAGAACAGTAACTTAGGCATCCGAGCAAAATAGCAAGCTGTTTTCATAATTTTTCGTAATTCTAATCGTTGGTTCTAGTCCTTTCGTGTGGGGCTGGTGTGAGTTTGATTTTTAAGCCGTTGCGCAGTTAAGGTGGATCCACCTAAAATCTTTGCCTTGTATATCCAATATGCAAACTTCTGTAGTCATTTTGTGCACAATTCATGCGTTCCCAAAATTGAAAATTTGAACATAAATAAAAATAAATGTATTATAGCCTAGTATACTTAATATTTTCTAAAACTTATCCATAATTATATTAAAAATCAATAACGTTTCCTTTGATGGCGTTGAGGCCAGAAAATGGATAGCGCGACCTGTACATTGAAGACGTCAGTAGACAAACAAATGCTGGATTACTTAAATATGGTGAAAATTTAGAAATTATTAAGTATACTAGGCTATGAAATAAACTTACTTTTATCGATGTTAAAAAGTTCATCCTTGAAAACGCATTAATTGTGTAGAAAATGGCTACAGAACTCTGCCCTTTGGATATACGATGAACAGGTTTTAGGTAGAACCACTTTAAATTGTAAAAAGATCATTGTTATAGTTAATTTTTATCACACTTTTGAGGTGGTCTCCATATTTGCCAGAGTGGAAAGGGTTTTTCTTTGTTCAGAAAGAACAAAATGGCGCGGTTTGGCATAGCTCTGTTTAAAGCAATAAGGTCATATTTTTATTGTGGCGAGAGTAATTTTTATTGTGATAGGAAAAGATAACTATCGTGGTAAAAATGGTAAACGCAATAAGATAGCAATAGTGGTAACAAAAAGAATTCCTTCTGTTCCTGTGTGTTTGTTTGCTAAAAATCTTCACGACCCCACTATTCTGTCCTATTATTTCGTAGAAATTGTGCCTAATTGTTTTTTTTTAAAATGTTTGCGAATTTCCGGAAATGAATATGTTTAGAAGAGAAACTGTTTAGTTTACTAAACAAAAACGTTCATTCACTGCAATGAAAGTCAAAATATAGAAGTTGGATCCCAAAAATTTAAACCACTTTGTAAGTGAACTTCAAGAATAATTTCAATCCGAGTTTTTGGAAATGGTCGCCATTTCGAGGTCGAAATGTAAAATGGAAAATAAAAAGTAAGAATGCCATGGGTAAAAGAAAGTCGACTACATTTTGGTAGGGAAAAGGAACATTAATTTCTGGTATAATTCAATACAAACCTTTATTTTGTATCTAAATAAATTTTTGTCCAAAGAGCTGCCTGTGAGAATAGTTCTGAAGCTAGTTTTTAAAACTGCGCAAATTAGAATAGAAAGTGGAAGTTTTTTCTACCGATTTAAATTCCTGACTTGTTGTTTCACAAACGCTGAATTAACTCTAGTTTGTTACTTAAGAAAGCATTCTGAACCAGACATTTTCCATTTCTTTAGTAATTGCGTGACGAATTGAAAACTTTTAAATGCAGAAAAACTTTAGCTTTTGCTCATATAAACTTTAAGTTTTCTCTCTGCCTTGAGTTACGTATAAACTATGTGTTTGGCTTCTGCCACTTCGGCTCCGTGCTGCTGTTTCATTTGTTTTTCAATATTCATGTTCCTTTTCTAGGAACTTTTACGTTTTAGCGTCGATATTTACTTCGGCCTAAACTTTCGCGACGGGCTTTAATAACTGCAAAGCATTTGAAATATGAGTAATCGTAATGGGTACGCAAAAGTGTCCGAGCATGCAGTACACAATTAAAAGAGTTTATCGCGAAAGTCAGAATGATACATTGTCCTTAAAACTATGTTGGTTTTTCTGAAACAAACTTCTCTAAAAACACTTCATTGTGTTCAGACATCAGATTTCCTTATTGATGACTCGAAGGACATGATCTGGATTCAGTTGATTTTCAAGTTTTAATAATGAGAGAAAAACTCGCGTTAATGTTTAATTAGCTCCGTAATGAGAGAAAACAAACGCATTAATATTTAATTACTTGCATAATGAGAGAAAAAAACGTATTTATATTTAATTAGTTACATACATGTCAGTAAGCTGTTCCCTGAGATTCAGATGTTAGCTCTACAAAGAAATACAAACTATCAGACAAATGAATGATGACACTTTCATGCAGAGCCATGCTAGAGTCTCTTGAGAACTCATAATTCCTGTGTAGAGCTCTTAAAGCAGCTATGACTTTCAATGAAGAATTTTCTTGCTTACTACTAATTTCACTATGTCGTTTGTTCTCTTATTAATTAGTGTTTAGTGTAATTCGGTAGGTGGTAAAAATAAGTTGGCGGTCGTTCTGTAGGGGAGTTACTTTTATCAAAACAATGCTCACGTATTGTCCGATTTTTTTCACTTGGCACTTGATGATAATGCAATCGACTATTTTTTTTGGAGGAGGGGGGGGTCAAAAATTTTCGGTGCCACCTGTCGAACGAGGTGATTTTCGATGTTCAGAGACAACAGGCGACATCTTCTCCAGTCTCTTGTTCCGTGAGGGGCTATGATGTCAGGACCCATTACCACGGTAGCCCCACCGTTTGGATCATCCCCACCCACCCCATTCTTGTCACCCCCATTACCTAACATCGCTTGCTGGGGACATAATCCCTGGGTAGTGGGATCTGACTATTCCCTTAAGAAGGATCACTTAGGAGACAAAGAAGCCCCTTTCCCCCTTTCAGATGAAGCAATATTTACTGCCATTGTTCCGGCCGTATTATAAGATTACTACCGAACCCTTGCTACAAATCACATGAGTTTAGACCCGGGAAATGCTTGCTCTATCCCTAAAATCAGGCGATTCCATTATCGTCAAGTGCCAAAAAAAAAAAAATCCGACTATACGCTATCGTCGCGATAAATGTGTGTCATCGTTAAGAAAAAAATATATTTAATAATAATCTGTAGCAAAAAGAACAGTAACTTAGGCATCCGAGCAAAATAGCAAGTTGTTTTCATAATTTTTCGTAATTCTAATCGTTGGTTCTAGTCCTTTCGTGTGGGGCTGGTGTGAGTTTGATTTTTAAGCGTTACGCAGTTAAGGTGGATCCACTTAAAATCTTTGCCTTGTATTTCCAATATGCAAACTTCTGTAGTCATTTTGTGCACAATTCATGCGTTCCCAAAAATTGAAAATTTGAACATAAATAAAAATAAATGTATTATAGCCTAGTATACTTAATATTTTCTAAAACTTATCCATAATTATATTAAAAATCAATAACGTTTCCTTTGATGGCGTTGAGGCCAGAAAATGGATAGCGCGACCTGTACATTGAAGACGTCAGTAGACAAACAAATGCTGGATTACTTAAATATGGTGAAAATTTAGAAATTATTAAGTATACTAGGCTATGAAATAAACTTACTTTTATCGATGTTAAAATGTTCATACTTGGAAACGCATTAATTGTGTAGAAAATGGCTACAGAACTTTGCCCTTTGGATATACGATGAACAGGTTTTAGGTAGAACCACTTTAAATTGTAAAAAGATCATTGTTATAGTTAATTTTTATCACACTTTTGAGGTGGTCTCCATATTTGCCAGAGTGGAAAGGGTTTTTCTTTGTTCAGAAAGAACAAAATGGCGCGGTTTGGCATAGCTCTGTTTAAAGCAATAAGGTCATATTTTTATTGTGGCGAGAGTAATTTTTATTGTGATAGGAAAAAGATAACTATCGTGGTAAAAAATGGTAAACGCAATAAGATAACAATAGTGGTAACAAAAAGAATTCCTTCTGTTGCTGTGTGTTTGTTTGCTATAAATCTTCACGACCCCACTATTCTGTCCTATTATTTCGTAGAAATTGTGCCTAATTGTTTTTTTTTTTAAATGTTTGCGAATTTCCGGAAATGAATATGTTTAGAAGAGAAACTGTTTAGTTTACTAAACAAAAACGTTCATTCACTGCAATGAAAGTCAAAATATAGAAGTTGGATCCCAAAAATTTAAACCACTTTGTAAGTGAATTTCAAGAATAATTTCAATCCGAGTTTTTAGAAATGGTCGCCATTTCGAGGTCGAAATGTGAAATGGAAAATAAAAAAGTAACAATGCCATGGGTAAAAGAAATTCGACTACATTTTGGTAGGGAAAAGGAACATTAATTTCTGGTATAATTCAATACAAACCTTTATTTTGTATCTAAATAAATTTTTGTCCAAAGAGCTGCCTGTGAGAATAGTTCTGAAGCTAGTTTTTAAAACTGCGCAAATTAGAATTGAAAGTGGAAGTTTTTTCTGCCGATTTAAATTCCTTACTTGTTGTTTCACAAACGCTGAATTAACTCTAGTTTCTTACTTAAGAAAGCATTCTGAACCAGACATTTTCCATTTCTTTAGTAATTGCGTGACGAATTGAAAACTTTTAAATGCAGAAAAACTTTAGCTTTTGCTCATATAAACTTTAAGTTTTCTCTTTGCCTTGAGTTACGTATAAACTATGTGTTTGGCTTCGGCCACTTCGGCTCCGTGCTGCTCCGTGCCCATTGCGCGGCCACGGCAGTGACGTCAAACGAAAGAGCCAATCAGAGCACAGATCGCTAATGGACCCCCTAATAGATGTATAAGAACCCTGCGTTTCACACTTACTTTTTGGTTTTAGTGTGGTTCATAAAGAGTCGGAGTTGAAATTTTGAAGTTACTGGTTGGGAGAAAGACGTTGAAATAAACCCAGAAAGGCAGAGATAAACTTCTTTGCGGCAACACTTCTGGTGGCGCAGAGATGGAACCCTTAGGAGAAAAATTAAGGTGAGTGAGGATATGTCAATTCTTTAAATTTTTTTTTTGGTTTTCTTTGTTTTTCTTGTTTGCTTGGGTGTAAAACGACTGGCAGGGACACAGCTTGTGGTAAATTTGAGGAGGCTAGAAAGATTTTATTTTCTTCGGTAAATTAATTTTATCCTAATATAGCAATATAAAAGAATATTTATAAGAACAGTAAGAGTGCTTCAAGAATTATATGGTAACGTGGCAAAGTTATGCATTATTAATCATCATTTTTTTACATATTTGAAACTATGTATATCTCGGAAATATCTCCTCTTTTGGTGCCATTAATTGCAGCAAAACTGAAGTTACCTTCGGGATGTTTTCTTTTTTTTTTTTCTTAAGAAAGAAATGGAGCTGAAACTGTTTAACCGATCAAGACGCAATTTGATATTTTAAAACTTTGTTTAAAAACAAAATGATTGCGCATTCGTTTGAAATTGGACAATGGTATATTTACATAATGCGAAATCATTGTTTGTTTTTTCTAGGCTAGGTGATAAAAAAAATGAAAAGGTTCGGACGAAGTTCTTTTGAGAACAACTCCTTTCACACAATGAGCGTATACTCGTATTTATACCCATTGCATGTTTTGGCTTCCCATTTCGTAGGGTGACGCAGTTTGAAGTGTTTCATTTGTTTTTCAATATTAATGTTCCTTTTCTAGGAACTTGTACCTTTTAGCGTCGATATTTATTTGTGCCTAAACTTTCGCGACGGACTTTAATAAGTGCTTTATTTGAAATATGAGTAATCGTAATGAGTACGCAAAAAGTGTCCGAGCATAAAGTGCACATTTACAACAGTTTATCGTGAAAGTCAGAATGATAGGTTGTCCTTAAAACTGTATTGGTTTTTCTTAAAAAAACTTCTTTAAAAACACTTCATTGTGTTCAGACATTAGAATTCCTTGTTGATGACTCGACGGACATGATCTGAATTCAGTTGCTTTTCAAGTTTTTATAATGAGAGAAAAACTCGTGTTTATATTTTATTAGTTACATAATGAGAGAAAAACACCGCATTAATATTTATTTAGTTACATACATATACATGTCAGTAAGCTGTTCTCTGAGATTCAGATGTTAGCTCCACAAAGCAATACAAACTACCAGACAAACGAATACTGACTCTTTCATGCTGAGCCATTCTAGAGAACTCATAATTCCTGTGTAGACCTCCTAAAGCAGCTATGACTTTCAATGAAAAATTTACTTGCTTACTACTAATTTCAGTGTCATTTCTTCTCTCATTAATTAGTGTAAACGACGTTTAGTTTTAACTTGTGATAGTGTAATTCCGTAGGTGGTAAAAATAAGTCGGCCATGTTCTGTAGCGGAGTTACTTTTATCAAACAATGTCACGTATTGTCGGATTTTTTTTCACTTGGCACTTGATTATAATGGAATCGCCTATTTTTGGAGGCGGGGAGGGGAGAGGGGTTAAAGAATTTTCGGTGCGACCTGTCGAACGAGGTGATTTTCCATGTTCAGAGACAACAGGCGACATCTTCTCCAGTCTCTTGTTCCGTGAGGGGCTGTCATGTTTAGGACCCATTACCACGGTAGCCCCACTGTTTGGTTCATCCCCCACCCACTCCATTCTTGTCTCACCCATTACCTAAAATCGCTTGCTGGGGACATAATCCCTGGGTAGTGGGATCTCAGTGTTCCCTTAAGAAGGATCACTTAAAAGACAAAGAAGCCCCTTCCCCCTTTCAGATGAAGCAATGTTTACTGCCACGGTTCTGCCGTATGATAAGATTTATACCGAACCCTTGATACAAATCACATGAGTTTAGACCCGGGAAATGCTTGCTCTATCCCTAAAATCAGGCGATTCCATTATCGTCAAGTGCCAAAAAAAAAAAAAAAAGAAAAAAAATCCGACTATACGCCGATAAATGTGTGTAATCGTTAAGAAAAAATATATTTAATAATAATCTGTAGCAAAAAGAACAGTAACTTAGGCATCCGAGCAAAATAGCAAGTTGTTTTCATAATTTTTCGTAATTCTAATCGTTGGTTCTAGTCCTTTCGTGTGGGGCTGGTGTGAGTTTGATTTTTAAGCGCTGCGCAGTTAAGGTGGATCCACCTAAAATCTTTGCCTTGTATTTCCAATAGGCAAACTTCTGCAGTCATTTTCTGCACAATTAATGCGTTCCCAAAATTGAAAATTTTTTTTTTTTTTTTTTGGAGGTTTAACGACCACCGTGAGCAACTCAATGGGCTATAAGCAGTCGCCCGTCCCTAATTTAGGGTCACTGGTTCCAGGGAAGGGAAAGAGGCAGTGCCGTAAGACAAACACAACATCCATGCCAAACCGGGATTCGAACCCGGACCCCTTACGGACGAATGAACAGAGGCCAGTGCCTTGAGACCACTGCGCCACCGGGGGCGGCAATTGAAAATTTGAACATAAATAAATATAAATGTATTATAGCCTAGTATACTTAATATTTTCTAAAACTTATCCATAATTATATTAAAAATCAAAACCGTTTCCTTTGATGGCGTTGAGGCCAGAAAATGGATAGCGCGACCTATACATTTAAGACGTCAGTAGACAAACAAATGCTGGATTACTTAAATATGGTGAAAAAATTAGAAATTATTAAGTATACTAGGCTATGAAATAAACTTACTTTTATCGATGTTAAAATGTTCTTCCTTGGAAACGCATTAATTGTGTAGAAAATGGCTACAGAATTTTGCCCTTTGGATAAACGATGAACAGGTTTTAGGTAGAACCACTTTAAATTGTAAAAAGATCATTGTTATAGTTAATTTTTACCACACTTTTGAGGTGGTCTCCATATTTGCCAGAGTGGAAAGGGTTTTTCTTTGTTCAGAAAGAACAAAATGACGCGGTTTGGCATAGCTCTGTTTAAAGCAATAAGGTCATATTTTTATTGTGGCGAGAGTAATTTTTATTGTGATAGGAAAAGATAACTATCGTGGCAACAAATGGTAAACGCAATAAGATAGCAATAGTGGTAACAAAAAGAATTCCTTCTGTTGCTGTGTGTTTGTTTGCTATAAATCTTCAGGACCCCACTATTCTGTCCTATTATTTCGTAAAAACGGTGCGTAATTGTTTAATTTTTCTTAAAATGTTTGCGAATCTCCAGAAATGAATATGTTTTGAAGAGAAACTGTTTAGTTTTCTAAACAAAAACGTTCATTTACTGCAATGAAAGTCAAACTATAGAGGCTGTATGCCAGAAATTTTAACCACTTTCTAAGTAAATGTCAAAAGTTATTTCTATCGGAGTTTTTAGAATTGGTCGCCATTTCGAGGTCGAAATATGAAATGGATAATAAAAAAGTAACAATGCCGTGTGTAAAAGAAAAACAATAAAATTTCGGTATGAAAAAGAAACATTAATTTCTGGTATAATTCAATACAAACCTTTATTTTGTATCTAAAGTTTATGTCCAAAGAGCTGTCTGTGAGAATAGTTCTGACGCTAGTTTTTAAAAATGCGAAAGTTAGAACAAAAGCGGAAGTTTTTTCTGCCGATTTAAATTCCTTATTTGTTGTTTCACAAACGCTAAACGAACTCTATTTTATTAGTTAAGAAATCATTCTGAATTAGACATTTTCCTTTTCTTTAGTAATTGCGTGATGAATTGAAAACTTTTAAATGCAGAAAAACTTTAGCTTTTTCTCATATAACTTTAAGTTTTCTCTTTGCCTTGAGTTACGTATGAACTATGTGTTTGGCTTCGGCCACTTCGGCTCCGTGCTGGTCCGTGCCCATTGCGCGGCCACGGCAGTGACGTCAAACGAAAGAGCCAATCAGAGCACAGATCGCTAATGGACCCCCTAATAGATGTATAAGAACCCTGCGTTTCAGACTTACTTTTTGGTTTTAGTGTGGTTCATAAAGAGTCGGAGTTGAAATTTCGAAGTAACTGGTTGGGAGAAAGACGTTGAATTAAACCCAGAAAGGCAGAGATAAACTTCGTTGCGGCAACACTTCTGGTGACGCAGAGATGGAACCCTTAGGAGGAAAATTAAGGTGAGTTAGGATCTGTCAATCCTTTAATTTTTTTTTTTTTTTTTTTGGTTTTCTTTGTTTTTCTTGTTTGCCTGGGTGTAAAACGACTGGCAGCGACATAGCTTGTGGTAAATTTGAGGAGGCTAGAAAGATTTTATTTTCTTCGGTAAATTAATTTTATCCTAATATAGCAATATAAAAGAATATTTATAAGAACAGTAAGAGTGCTTCAAGAATTATATGGTAACGTGGCAAAGTTATGCATTTGTAATCATCAACTTTTTACATATTTGAAACTATGTATATCTCGGAAATATCTCCTCTTTTGGTGCCATTAATTGCAGCAAAACTGAAGTTACCTTCGGGATGTTTTCTTTTTTTTTTTTCTTAAGAAAGAAATGGAGCTGAAACTTTTTAACCGATCAAGACGAAATTTGATATTTTAAAACTCTGTTTAAACAAAATGATTGCGCATTTGTTTGGAATTGGACAAAGGTATCTTTACATAATGCGAAATCATTGTTTGTTTTTTCTCGGCTAGGTGATTAAAAAATGAAAACGTTCGGACGAAGTTCTTTTGAGAACAACTCCTTTCACACCATGATCGTACTTATACCCATTGCATGATTTGTCTTCCCATTTCGTAGGGTGACGCAGTTCGAAGTGTTTCATTTGTTTTTCAATATTCATGTTCCTTTTCTAGGAACTTTTACGTTTTAGCGTCGATATTTACTTCGGCCTAAACTTTCGCGACGGGCTTTAATAACTGCAAAGCATTTGAAATATGAGTAATCGTAATGGGTACGCAAAAGTGTCCGAGCATGCAGTACACAATTAAAAGAGTTTATCGCGAAAGTCAGAATGATACATTGTCCTTAAAACTATGTTGGTTTTTCTGAAACAAACTTCTCTAAAAACACTTCATTGTGTTCAGACATCAGATTTCCTTATTGATGACTCGAAGGACATGATCTGGATTCAGTTGATTTTCAAGTTTTAATAATGAGAGAAAAACTCGCGTTAATGTTTAATTAGCTCCGTAATGAGAGAAAACAAACGCATTAATATTTAATTACTTGCATAATGAGAGAAAAAAACGTATTTATATTTAATTAGTTACATGCATGTCAGTAAGCTGTTCCCTGAGATTCAGATGTTAGCTCTACAAAGAAATACAAACTATCAGACAAATGAATGATGACACTTTCATGCAGAGCCATGCTAGAGTCTCTTGAGAACTCATAATTCCTGTGTAGAGCTCTTAAAGCAGCTATGACTTTCAATGAAGAATTTTCTTGCTTACTACTAATTTCACTATGTCGTTTGTTCTCTTATTAATTAGTGTTTAGTGTAATTCGGTAGGTGGTAAAAATAAGTTGGCGGTCGTTCTGTAGGGGAGTTACTTTTATCAAACAATGTCACGTATTGTCGGATTTTTTCACTTGGCACTTGATGATAATGCAATCGACTATTTTTTTGGAGGGGGGGTCAAAAATTTTCGGTGCCACCTGTCGAACGAGGTGATTTTCGATGTTCAGAGACAACAGGCGACATCTTCTCCAGTCTCTTGTTCCGTGAGGGGCTATGATGTCAGGACCCATTACCACGGTAGCCCCACCGTTTGGATCATCCCCCACCCCCATTCTTGTCACCCCCATTACCTAACATCGCTTGCTGGGGACATAATCCCTGGGTAGTGGGATCTGACTATTCCCTTAAGAAGGATCACTTAGGAGACAATGAAGCCCCTTTCCCCCTTTCAGATGAAGCAATGTTTACTGCCATTGTTCCGCCTATTATAAGATTACTACCGAACCCTTGCTACAAATCACATGAGTTTAGACCCGGGAAATGCTTGCTCTATCCCTAAAATCAGGCGATTCCATTATCGTCAAGTGCCAAAAAAAAAAGACTATACGCTATCGTCGCGATAAATGTGTGTCATCGTTAAGAAAAAAATATATTTAATAATAATCTGTAGCAAAAAGAACAGTAACTTAGGCATCCGAGCAAAATAGCAAGTTGTTTTCATAATTTTTCGTAATTCTAATCGTTGGTTCTAGTCCTTTCGTGTGGGGCTGGTGTGAGTTTGATTTTTAAGCGTTACGCAGTTAAGGTGGATCCACCTAAAATCTTTGCCTTGTATTTCCAATATGCAAACTTCTGTAGTCATTTTGTGCACAATTCATGCGTTCCCAAAATTGAAAATTTGAACATAAATAAAAATAAATGTATTATAGCCTAGTATACTTAATATTTTCTAAAAACTTATCCATAATTATATTAAAAATCAATAACGTTTCCTTTGATGGCGTTGAGGCCAGAAAATGGATAGCGCGACCTGTACATTGAAGACGTCAGTAGACAAACAAATGCTGGATTACTTAAATATGGTGAAAATTTAGAAATTATTAAGTATACTAGGCTATGAAATAAACTTACTTTTATCGATGTTAAAATGTTCATACTTGGAAACGCATTAATTGTGTAGAAAATGGCTACAGAACTTTGCCCTTTGGATATACGATGAACAGGTTTTAGGTAGAACCACTTTAAATTGTAAAAAAGATCATTGTTATAGTTAATTTTTATCACACTTTTGAGGTGGTCTCCATATTTGCCAGAGTGGAAAGGGTTTTTCTTTGTTCAGAAAGAACAAAATGGCGCGGTTTGGCATAGCTCTGTTTAAAGCAATAAGGTCATATTTTTATTGTGGCGAGAGTAATTTTTATTGTGATAGGAAAAGATAACTATCGTGGTAAAAAATGGTAAACGCAATAAGATAACAATAGTGGTAACAAAAAGAATTCCTTCTGTTGCTGTGTGTTTGTTTGCTATAAATCTTCACGACCCCACTATTCTGTCCTATTATTTCGTAGAAATTGTGCCTAATTGTTTTTTTTTTAAATGTTTGCGAATTTCCGGAAATGAATATGTTTAGAAGAGAAACTGTTTAGTTTACTAAACAAAAACGTTCATTCACTGCAATGAAAGTCAAAATATAGAAGTTGGATCCCAAAAATTTAAACCACTTTGTAAGTGAATTTCAAGAATAATTTCAATCCGAGTTTTTAGAAATGGTCGCCATTTCGAGGTCGAAATGTGAAATGGAAAATAAAAAAGTAACAATGCCATGGGTAAAAGAAAGTCGACTACATTTTGGTAGGGAAAAGGAACATTAATTTCTGGTATAATTCAATACAAACCTTTATTTTGTATCTAAATAAATTTTTGTCCAAAGAGCTGCCTGTGAGAATAGTTCTGAAGCTAGTTTTTAAAACTGCGCAAATTAGAATTGAAAGTGGAAGTTTTTTCTGCCGATTTAAATTTCTTACTTGTTGTTTCACAAACGCTGAATTAACTCTAGTTTATTACTTAAGAAAGCATTCTGAACCAGACATTTTCCATTTCTTTAGTAATTGCGTGACGAATTGAAAACTTTTAAATGCAGAAAAACTTTAGCTTTTGCTCATATAAACTTTAAGTTTTCTCTTTGCCTTGAGTTACGTATAAACTATGTGTTTGGCTTCGGCCACTTCGGCTCCGTGCTGCTCCGTGCCCATTGCGCGGCCACGGCAGTGTCGTCAAACGAAAGAGCCAATCAGAGCACAGATCGCTAATGGACCCCCTAATAGATGTATAAGAACCCTGCGTTTCACACTTACTTTTTGGTTTTAGTGTGGTTCATAAAGAGTCGGAGTTGAAATTTTGAAGTTACTGGTTGGGAGAAAGACGTTGAAATAAACCCAGAAAGGCAGAGATAAACTTCTTTGCGGCAACACTTCTGGTGGCGCAGAGATGGAACCCTTAGGAGAAAAATTAAGGTGAGTGAGGATATGTCAATTCTTTAAATTTTTTTTTTGGTTTTCTTTGTTTTTCTTGTTTGTTTGGGTGTAAAACGACTGGCAGGGACACAGCTTGTGGTAAATTTGAGGAGGCTAGAAAGATTTTATTTTCTTCGGTAAATTAATTTTATCCTAATATAGCAATATAAAAGAATATTTATAAGAACAGTAAGAGTGCTTCAAGAATTATATGGTAACGTGGCAAAGTTATGCATTATTAATCATCAACTTTTTACATCTTTGAAACTATGTATATATCGGGAATACCTCCTCTTTTGGTGCCATTAATTGCAGCAAAACTGAAGTTACCTTCGGGATGTTTTCTTTTTTTTTTTTTCTTAAGAAAGAAATGGAGCTGAAACTTTTTAACCGATCAAGACGAAATTTGATATTTTAAAACTTTGTTTAAACAAAATGATTGCGCATTTGTTTGGAATTGGACAAAGGTATCTTTACATAATGCGAAATCATTGTTTGTTTTTTCTCGGCTAGGTGATTAAAAAAAAATGAAAACGTTCGGACGAAGTTCTTTTGAGAACAACTCCTTTCACACCATGATCGTACTTATACCCATTGCATGATTTGTCTTCCCATTTCGTAGGGTGACGCAGTTCGAAGTGTTTCATTTGTTTTTCAATATTCATGTTCCTTTTCTAGGAACTTTTACGTTTTAGCGTCGATATTTATTTGTGCCTAAACTTTCGCGACGGGCTTTAATAAGTGCAAAGCATTTGAAATATGAGTAATCGTAATGGGTACGCAAAAGTGTCCGAGCATAAAGTGCACATTTGCAACAGTTTATCGTGAAAGTCAGAATGATAGGTTGTCCTTAAAACTGTATTGGTTTTTCTTAAAAAAACTTCTTTAAAAACACTTCATTGTGTTGAGACATCATATTTCCTTGTTGATGACTCGACGGACATGATCTGAATTCAGTTGCTTTTCAAGTTTTTATAATGAGAGAAAAACTCGTGTTAATATTTAATTAGTTACATAATGAGAGAAAACACCGCATTAATATTTATTTAGTTACATACATATACATGTCAGTAAGCTGTTCTCTGAGATTCCGATGTTAGCTCCACAAAGCAATACAAACTACCAGACAAACGATTACTCACACTTTCATGCAGAGCCGTTCTAGAGAACTCATAATTCCTGTGTAGACCTCCTAAAGCAGCTATGACTTTCAAGGAAAAATTTACTTGCTTACTACTAATTTCAGTGTCATTTCTTCTCTCATTAATTAGTGTAAACGACGTTTAGTTTTAACTTGTGATAGTGTAATTCCGTAGGTGGTAAAAATAAGTCGGCCATCGTTCTGTAGCGGAGTTACTTTTATCAAACAATGTCAGGTATTGTCGGATTTTTTTTCACTTGGAACTTGATGATAATGGAATCGCCTATTTTTGGAGGGGGAGGGGGAGGGGGGTTAAAGAATTTTCGGTGCGACCTGTCGAACGAGGTGATTTTCCATGTTCAGAGACAACAGGCGACATCTTCTCCAGTCTCTTGTTCCGTGAGGGGCTATGATGTTTAGGACCCATTACCACGGTAGCCCCACTGTTTGGTTCATCCCCCACCCACTCCATTCTTGTCTCACCCATTACCTAAAATCGCTTGCTGGGGACATAATCCCTGGGTAGTGGGATCTCTGTGTTCCCTTAAGAAGGATCACTTAAAAGACAAAGAAGCCCCCTTCCCCCTTTCAGATGAAGCAATGTTTACTGCCACGGTTCTGCCGTATGATAAGATTACTACCGAACCCTTGATACAAATCACATGAGTTTAGACCCGAAATGCTTGCTCTATCCCTAAAATCAGGCGATTCCATTATCGTCAAGTGCCAAAAAAAAAAAAAAAAAAAAAAAAATCCGACTATACGCCGATAAATGTGTGTAATCGTTAAGAAAAAACATATTTAATAATAATCTGTAACAAAAAGAACAGTAACTTAGGCATCCGAGCAAAATAGCAAGTTGTTTTCATAATTTTTCGTAATTCTAATCGTTGGTTCTAGTCCTTTCGTGTGGGGCTGGTGTGAGTTTGATTTTTAAGCGTTACGCAGTTAAGGTGGATCCACCTAAAATCTTTGCCTTGTATTTCCAATATGCAAACTTCTGTAGTCATTTTGTGCACAATTCATGCGTTCCCAAAATTGAAAATTTGAACATAAATAAAAATAAATGTATTATAGCGTAGTATACTTAATATTTTCTAAAACTTATCCATAATTATATTAAAAATCAATAACGTTTCCTTTGATGGCGTTGAGGCCAGAAAATGGATAGCGCGACCTGTACATTGAAGACGTCAGTAGACAAACAAATGCTGGATTACTTAAATATGGTGAAAATTTAGAAATTATTAAGTATACTAGGCTATGAAATAAACTTACTTTTATCGATGTTAAAATGTTCTTCCTTGGAAACGCATTAATTGTGTAGAAAATGGCTACAGAATTTTGCCCTTTGGATAAACGATGAACAGGTTTTAGGTAGAACCACTTTAAATTGTAAAAAGATCATTGTTATAGTTAATTTTTATCACACTTTTGAGGTGGTCTCCATATTTGCCAGAGTGGAAAGGGTTTTTCTTTGTTCAGAAAGAACAAAATGGCGCGGTTTGGCATAGCTCTGTTTAAAGCAATAAGGTCATATTTTTATTGTGGTGAGAGTAATTTTTATTGTGATAGGAAAAGATAACTATCGTGGTAAAAAATGGTAAACGCAATAAGATAACAATAGTGGTAACAAAGAGAATTCCTTCTGTTGCTGTGTGTTTGTTTGCTATAAATCTTCACGACCCCACTATTCTGTCCTATTATTTCGTAGAAATTGTGCCTAATTGTTTTTTTTTTAAATGTTTGCGAATTTCCGGAAATGAATATGTTTAGAAGAGAAACTGTTTAGTTTACTAAACAAAAACGTTCATTCACTGCAATGAAAGTCAAAATATAGAAGTTGGATCCCAAAAATTTAAACCACTTTGTAAGTGAATTTCAAGAATAATTTCAATCCGAGTTTTTAGAAATGGTCGCCATTTCGAGGTCGAAATGTGAAATGAAAAATAAAAAAGTAACAATGCCATGGGTAAAAGAAAGTCGACTACATTTCGGTGGGGAAAAGGAACATTAATTTCTGGTATAATTCAATACAAACCTTTATTTTGTATCTAATTAAATTTTTGTCCATAGAGCTGCCTGTGAGAATAGTTCTGAAGCTAGTTTTTAAAACTGCGCAAATTAGAATAGAAAGTGGAAGTTTTTTCTGCCGATTTAAATTCCTTACTTGTTGTTTCACAAACGCTGAATTAACTCTAGTTTATTACTTAAGAAAGCATTCTGAACCAGACATTTTCCATTTCTTTAGTAATTGCGTGACGAATTGAAAACTTTTAAATGCAGAAAAACTTTAGCTTTTGCTCATATAAACTTTAAGTTTTCTCTTTGCCTTGAGTTACGTATAAACTATGTGTTTGGCTTCGGCCACTTCGGCTCCGTGCTGGTCCGTGCCCATTGCGCGGCCACAGCAGTGACGTCAAACGAAAGAGCCAATCAGAGCACAGATCGCTAATGGACCCCCTAATAGATGTATAAGAACCCTGCGTTCCAGACTTACTTTTTGGTTTTAGTGTGGTTCATAAAGAGTCGGAGTTGAAATTTCGAAGTAACTGGTTGGGAGAAAGACGTTGAATTAAACCCAGAAAGGCAGAGATAAACTTCGTTGCGGCAACACTTCTGGTGACGCAGAGATGGAACCCTTAGCAGGAAAATTAAGGTGAGTTAGGATCTGTCAAGTCTTTTAAATTTTTTTTTTTTTTTTTGTTTTCTTTGTTTTTCTTGTTTGCCTGGGTGTAAAACGATGGTCAGAGACACAGCTTGTGGTAAATTTGGGGAGGCTAGAAAGATTTTATTTTCTTCGGTAAATTAATTTTATCCTAATATAGCAATATAACAGAATATTTATAAGAACAGTAAGAGTGCTTCAAGAATTATATGGTAACGTGGCAAAGTTATGCATTTGTAATCATCAACTTTTTACATATTTGAAACTATGTATAACTCGGGAATACCTCCTCTTTTGGTGCCATTAATTGCAGCAAAACTGAAGTTACCTTCGGGATGTTTTCTTTTTTTTTTTCTTAAGAAAGAAATGGAGCTGAAACTGTTTAACCGATCAAGACGAAATTTGATATTTTAAAACTTTGTTTAAACAAAATGATTGCGCATTCGTTTGAAATTGGACAATGGTATATTTACATAATGCGAAATCATTGTTTGTTTTTTCTAGGCTAGGTGATTAAAAAAAATGAAAAGGTTCGGACGAAGTTCTTTTGAGAACAACTCCTTTCACACAATGAGCGTATACTCGTATTTATACCCATTGCATGTTTTGGCTTCCCATTTCGTAGGGTGACGCAGTTTGAAGTGTTTCATTTGTTTTTCAATATTAATGTTCCTTTTCTAGGAACTTGTACCTTTTAGCGTCGATATTTATTTGTGCCTAAACTTTCGCGACGGACTTTAATAAGTGCTTTATTTGAAATATGAGTAATCGTAATGAGTACGCAAAAGTGTCCGAGCATAAAGTGCACATTTACAACAGTTTATCGTGAAAGTCAGAATGATAGGTTGTCCTTAAAACTGTATTGGTTTTTCTTAAAAAAACTTCTTTAAGAACACTTCATTGTGTTCAGACATTAGAATTCCTTGTTGATGACTCGACGGACATGATCTGAATTCAGTTGCTTTTCAAGTTTTTATAATGAGAGAAAAACTCGTGTTTATATTTTATTAGTTACATAATGAGAGAAAAACACCGCATTAATATTTATTTAGTTACATACATATACATGTCAGTAAGCTGTTCTCTGAGATTCAGATGTTAGCTCCACAAAGCAATACAAACTACCAGACAAACGAATACTGACTCTTTCATGCTGAGCCATTCTAGAGAACTCATAATTCCTGTGTAGACCTCCTAAAGCAGCTATGACTTTCAATGAAAAATTTACTTGCTTACTACTAATTTCACTGTCATTTCTTCTCTCATTAATTAGTGTAAACGACGTTTAGTTTTAACTTGTGATTGTGTAATTCCGTAGGTGGTAAAAATAAGTCGGCCATGTTCTGTAGCGGAGTTACTTTTATCAAACAATGTCACGTATTGTCGGATTTTTTTTCACTTGGCACTTGATGATAATGGAATCGCCTATTTTTGGAGGCGGGGAGGGGGAGGGTTAAAGAATTTTCGGTGCGACCTGTCGAACGAGGTGATTTTCCATGTTCAGAGACAACAGGCGACATCTTCTCCAGTCTCTTGTTCCGTGAGGGGCTGTGATGTTTAGGACCCATTACCACGGTAGCCCCACTGTTTGGTTCATCCCCCACCCACTCCATTCTTGTCTCCCCCATTACCTAAAATCGCTTGCAGGGGACATAATCCCTGGGTAGTGGGATCTCAGTGTTCCCTTAAGAAGGATCACTTAAAAGACAAAGAAGCCCCTTCCCCCTTTCAGATGAAGCAATGTTTACTGCCACGGTTCTGCCGTATGATAAGATTTATACCGAACCCTTGATACAAATCACATGAGTTTAGACCCGGGAAATGCTTGCTCTATCCCTAAAATCAGGCGATTCCATTATCGTCAAGTGCCAAAAAAAAAAAAGAAAAAAAAATCCGACTATACGCCGATAAATGTGTGTAATCGTTAAGAAAAAATATATTTAATAATAATCTGTAGCAAAAAGAACAGTAACTTAGGCATCCGAGCAAAATAGCAAGTTGTTTTCATAATTTTTCGTAATTCTAATCGTTGGTTCTAGTCCTTTCGTGTGGGGCTGGTGTGAGTTTGATTTTTAAGCGCTGCGCAGTTAAGGTGGATCCACCTAAAATCTTTGCCTTGTATTTCCAATAGGCAAACTTCTGCAGTCATTTTCTGCACAATTAATGCGTTCCCAAAATTGAAAAAATTTTTTTTTTTTTTGGAGGTTTAACGACCACCGTGAGCAACTCAATGGGCTATAAGCAGTCGCCCGTCCCTAATTTAGGGTCACTGGTTCCAGGGAAGGGAAAGAGGCAGTGCCGTAAGACAAACACAACATCCATGCCAAACCGGGATTCGAACCCGGACCCCTTACGGACGAATGAACAGAGGCCAGTGCCTTAGACCACTGCGCCACCGGGGGCGGCAATTGAAAATTTGAACATAAATAAATATAAATGTATTATAGCCTAGTATACTTAATATTTTCTAAAACTTATCCATAATTATATTAAAAATCAAAACCGTTTCCTTTGATGGCGTTGAGGCCAGAAAATGGATAGCGCGACCTATACATTTAAGACGTCAGTAGACAAACAAATGCTGGATTACTTAAATATGGTGAAAAAATTAGAAATTATTAAGTATACTAGGCTATGAAATAAACTTACTTTTATCGATGTTAAAATGTTCTTCCTTGGAAACGCATTAATTGTGTAGAAAATGGCTACAGAATTTTGCCCTTTGGATAAACGATGAACAGGTTTTAGGTAGAACCACTTTAAATTGTAAAAAGATCATTGTTATAGTTAATTTTTACCACACTTTTGAGGTGGTCTCCATATTTGCCAGAGTGGAAAGGGTTTTTCTTTGTTCAGAAAGAACAAAATGACGCGGTTTGGCATAGCTCTGTTTAAAGCAATAAGGTCATATTTTTATTGTGGCGAGAGTAATTTTTATTGTGATAGGAAAAGATAACTATCGTGGCAACAAATGGTAAACGCAATAAGATAGCAATAGTGGTAACAAAAAGAATTCCTTCTGTTGCTGTGTGTTTGTTTGCTATAAATCTTCAGGACCCCACTATTCTGTCCTATTATTTCGTAAAAACGGTGCGTAATTGTTTAATTTTTTTCTTAAAATGTTTGCGAATCTCCAGAAATGAATATGTTTTGAAGAGAAACTGTTTAGTTTTCTAAACAAAAACGTTCATTTACTGCAATGAAAGTCAAACTATAGAGGCTGTATGCCAGAAATTTTAACCACTTTCTAAGTAAATGTCAAAAGTTATTTCTATCGGAGTTTTTAGAATTGGTCGCCATTTCGAGGTCGAAATATGAAATGGATAATAAAAAAGTAACAATGCCGTGTGTAAAAGAAAAACAATAAAATTTCGGTATGAAAAAGAAACATTAATTTCTGGTATAATTCAATACAAACCTTTATTTTGTATCTAAAGTTTATGTCCAAAGAGCTGTCTGTGAGAATAGTTCTGACGCTAGTTTTTAAAAATGCGAAAGTTAGAACAAAAGCGGAAGTTTTTTCTGCCGATTTAAATTCCTTATTTGTTGTTTCACAAACGCTAAACGAACTCTATTTTATTAGTTAAGAAATCATTCTGAATTAGACATTTTCCTTTTCTTTAGTAATTGCGTGATGAATTGAAAACTTTTAAACGCAGAAAAACTTTAGCTTTTTCTCATATAACTTTTAAGTTTTCTCTTTGCCTTGAGTTACGTATGAACTATGTGTTTGGCTTCGGCCACTTCGGCTCCGTGCTGCTCCGTGCCCCTTGCGCGGGCCTCGGCAGTGACTTCAAGCGAAAGGGCCAATCAGGGCACAGATCGCGAATGGACCCCACCACCACCTAAGCGATATCTAAGAACCCTGCGTTACAGACTTACTTTATGGTTTCATGTGTGGTTTTTAAAAGTCGGGGTTGAGATTTCGAACTGACTGGTTGGGAGAAAGACGTTTCATCGAACCTAGAAAGGCAGAGATAAACTTCGTTGCGAGAACACTTCTGGTGAAGCTGAGATGGGACCCTTAGGAGGAAAAATAAGGTGGAATAGGATCTGTCAAACCTTCTAATTTTTTCTTTTTTTTTTTTTGTCTTTTTGTTTGTTTTTCTTGTTCGCCTGGGTGAAATACGGCTGGCAGGGACACAGCTTGTGGTAAATTCGAGGAGGCTAGAAACATTTTATTTTCTTCGGTAAACTAATTTTATTCTAATATAGCAATATAAAAGAATATTAATAAGCACCGTAACAGTGCTTCAAGAATTATAAGATAACGTGGCAAAGTTATGCATTTGTATTTATCAGCTTTTTACATATTTGAAACTATGTATATCTCGGGAATACCTCCTCTTTTGGTGCCATTAAATGCAGCAAAACTGAAGTTACCTTCGGGAAGTTTTCTTTTTTTCTTAAGAAAGAAATGGCGCTGAAAGTGTTTAACCGATCAAGACGAAATTTGATATTTCCAAGCTTTGTTTCGCCGCCCCGGTGGCGCAGTGGTCTAAGGCGTTGGCCTCTGATCATTCGTCCGTAAGGGGTGCGGGTTCGAATCCCGATCAGGCATGGATGTTGTGTTTTTCTTACGGCACTGGCTCTCTCCCTTCCCTGGAACCAGTGACCCTAAATTAGGGACGGGCGACTGCTTATAGCCCATTGAGTTGCTCACGGTGGTCGTTAAACCTCCAATCAAAAAAAAAGCTTTGTTTAAAAAAATGATTGCGCATTTGTTTGAAGTTGGACAAAAGTATCTTTACATAATGCGAAATCATTGTTTGTTTTTTCTAATCTAAGTGATTAAAAAAAATGAAAGCGTTCGGACGAAGTTCTTTTGAGAACAACTCCTTTCACACAATGAGCGTATACTCGTATTTATACCCATTGCACGTTTTGGATTTCCATTTCGCAGGGTGACGCAGTTTGAAGTGTTTCATATGTTTTTCTATATTCATGTTTCTTTTCTAGGAACTTTTACGTTTTAGCGTCGATATTTATTTGTGCCTAAACTTCCGCGATGGACTTTAATAACTGCAAAGCATTTGAAATATGAATAATCGTAATGAGTACGCGAAAGTGTCCGAGCATGCAGTACACAATTACAACAGTTTATCGTGAAAGTCAGATTGTCCTTAAAACTGTATTGGTTTTTCTTAAATAAACTTCTCTGAAAACACTTCATTGTGTTCAGACATCAGATTTCCTTATTGAAGACTCGAAGGACATGATCTGGATTCAGTTGATTTTCAAGTTTTAGTAATGAGAGAAAAACTCGTGTTAATATTTAATTAGTTACATACATATACATGTCAGTAAGCTGTTCTCTGATATTCAGATGTTAGATCCACAAAGCAATACAAAGTACCAGACAAACGAATACTGACACTTTCATGCAGCTCCATTCTAGTCTCTTGAGAACTCATAATTCCTGTGTAGACCTCTTAAAGCAGCTATGACTTTCAAAGAAGAATTTACTTGCTTACTACTAATTTCACTATGTCATTTGTTCTTTTACTAATTAGTGTAAACGATGTTTAGTTTTAACTTGTGATAGTGTAATTCCGTAGGAGGTAAAAACAAGTCGGCGATCGTTCTGTAGCGGAGTTACCTTTAACAAACAATGTCACGTATTGCGGGATTGTTTTTTACTTGGCACTTGATGATAATGGATTCACCTTGCTTTCTTTTGGCGGGGGGGGGGTTGCAAGAATTTTCGGTGCGACCAGTCGAACGGGGCGATTTTCTATGCTCAGAGACAACAGACGAAAACTTCCCCAGTCACGTGTTCCGTGAGGGGCTAAGTTGTTAGGACCCATTACCATGATTACAGTGGCGGCTTTTCAAGTGAAGTAGGTGCAGTGCCTCTTCCCCTATTTTACTCAAAACAAAGTTTTATTCAGTATTTTTTGATAATATATTCTTTTTTGCCTTTATTCAGTTCCAAAATACTCAAAATTTTGAATAGATATTAATTCGCATGGTGCGCTCAGTACGGAAAACAAATCCTTATGCGCAAAACAGTGCAAGTGAAGACCCGAAATGAGAATGCTTTGAAGTCTACAGTTTTCCGCCGAGTTGCCATGGTAACCGTGACGTCACCCTCCCCAATCTGCTCGCTCAAGTGAAGTGTTCCAGCTTCATGCGCCTGACCTCTGCATCTTTCAGTTTTTGAGCGTAAAGTCGTGAGAGATCACGCTGGAGCGGGCGGACTACCAGGGTACCTTGCAATCTGCTAGGGCTTTTTCCTTTAAGGTGCTGTGGTGCATTACTTTCCAAAAGGAATTTGTTCTTTCGTGCTTTGTGATTATTTGTTGAAAGCTTTAACTGATATTTTAGGTTTGTGTACAATTTAACTGGTTGTGATAGTTTTTAGTATGCATCCTGTGGACGATATTGTTTGTAATTTATTGCAAACTCCATTTAATCTGTGGAATTATGAAGATAAAAGAGACATTTTGCTTCAAGGACGAACGACGGATTCACTGACAGTTATTGCCAAGAACGAAATCAAGAAGAGCGGTAAATCTAACAATATTAATTTTACAAACTGTTGGTGTACTGAATATAAATGGATTTGCAGCACTTCTGCGTTAATTTTTTGGCCCTTCTTACTTTTTTAGTAATATACCTTCGGCGTGGAATAAAGACGGATTCTCAGATTTATTAAGCGTAACACGGTCACTTCATGAACATCGTGATTTTAGCGAACACCTGAAATGCGGATTAATGTTCAAGAATTTTGATACAATTCAAAACACCATTGCCAATGCCCTGAGGAAGAATGCTAGGCTTTTGAAAACGCATTTTAACGAAAACGTTCGTTTAAATAGACTTTTCCTGCAGACAGTGATTGATGCAATATTAGTCTATACTGTATTTGAGCAAATAAGAACTAGCATTCCATATCCATGACGAAAGCGTGAGCTCGATAAATCGTAGAAATTTCATTGAATTACTTTCATTGTTCAAAAGAAGTTCTTTAGAAATTGAAAATCAATGCGAAATGATAAAAAAACTATTCCAAATGAATTAATTTAATGTATTTCTGAATATATAAACGATCACGTCAAAAATTAAATAATTTTTTATTGTTGATTCGGAAGGTGTATTGGTTGAGGGATTTTTGGGTTTCCGTGATGTGAATGAAGATAAAACGTCAGGAGCTTTATACAAAATGCTAGACAAAATTTTGGAACAGTCTGATTACCAACACAAATAAATAGGACAATGTTACGCCGGGGAAGTATGTCTGGGCACTTAAATGTGCTACAGAAAAAAAAGTCAAGGATAAAGCTTCTCAAGCTGTTTTTGTTCATTGCTTAGTTCATCGTTTGAATTTTGTATTACACCCGAGTTTTTCTAAAATTTGTAAGTGTCGAAAACTTTTTGCAAGCCTCAGTGGAATTGCTTCGTTTGTTCACCATTCTGCGAAACGGTCTTATACACTTATATCAACAACCGCAAGAACCAGACCAACCATAACATAAACTCGATGGTTCTTCGCTTCGAAATTAGTAAGTGTAGTTGTTGAAGATTGGGATAAATTAAAGGAAGTGTTCGGATTTCTGACGAATAGCGAATAATCAGACAAAAAATCAATTCATTTTGCCAAGGGTTTTTTGCATGATATGAACACTTTCGAATTTACATTTTTGTCTACACCGATCTATTATTCGAACTTTTTGAAGAAAAAATGACTAAGCATAAATTATTGTGTAACTCAAATTAAAAAAAAACCTCGTGAAATTTTCAGCCATAAAAAGAACGATGAGTTATTTGAAACAAAGTTTGGAAAAGCTAGGAAAATCACAGAAATAAGCACGGGAATATGCTGCTCTTACACAAGAAACATTTTTTCAAAATTATAAACAATTGTATTTTGAAATTTTGGACCACATTCTTATGGAAATGAATATAAGATTTCAAGACTGTAAGAAACTTCAATTTGTCTGACTTGCTGACACAACCAAATTCGAATAAATTAATGCATGCTTTCCCTCTCGTGCTCTTGATAATCTACATTTTTACAGAAACATATTTACTAAACACCAGCGCCTTCAAAATGAACTGATTCCTGTATATGCCGATTAAAAATTAAGGAATATACTGACTCAAGAACTCCTTCGAGTGTTTCACATAGACAAAGACATTTTTACAGAAGATTATAAATTGCTTTTCCTCAGTTTAACAATTCCATCTACAAGTGTGCCAGCGGAAAGAAGTTTTCTTAAAAGAATACAAACTTGCTCAAGAAACACTAGTTCCCAAGATAGACTTGCTTCTTTGGTAAATATTTCTATTCAGGAAGACATTTTGTTGATGCTTACGAAGAAACAACCTTATAACCATCTTATGACGACATAATCGACAAATTTGCAGCTTTAAAAGGAAGAAAAAATTGATTTAATATACAAAAAATAGGTAAGTCCTCATCAAGGGATTTTCATTCTAGACAGTAGATATCTTTTCATACTGCTCTTGTACCTCTTCACCTATTTTTCCAACCACGAGCCGCCACTGCTACGGTAGCCCCAACCTTTGGTTCATCCCCAACCCACTCCATTCTTGTCTCACATTGCTTGCTGGGGACACAATCCCTGGGTAGTGGGATCTCACTGTTCCCTTAAGAAGGATCACTTAAGAGACAAAGAAGCCCCCTTACCCATTTCAGATGAAGCAATGTTTACTGCCACGGTTCCGCCCTATGATAAGAATATTACCGAACCTTTCGCCTGCTCCCTTGCTGCAAATCGCATGAGTTAAAACCCGGGAAATGCTTGCTGCATCCCTAAAATCAGACGATTCCATTATCGTCAAGCACCAAGAAAAAATCTGACTGTACGCTATCGTCGCGATAAATGTCGGTAATCGTTAAGACGAAAATATAATTGATAATAATCTGTAATAAAAGGAACAGTAACTTAGGCATCCGAGCAAAATAGGAAGTTGTTTCCATAGTTTTTCGTAATTATCATCGTTGACTCTAGTCCTTTCGTGTGGGGCTGGTGTGAATTCGATTTTTAAGCCTTACGCAGTTAAGGTGGATCCATCTAAAATCTTTGCCGCCGCCCCGGTGGCGCAGTGGTCTAAGGCGTTGGCTTCTGATCATTCGTCAGAAGGGGTCCGGGTTCGAATCCCGGTGAGGCATGGATGTTGTGTTTGTCTTACGGCCCTGGCTCTCTCCTTTCCCTGGAACCAGTGACCCTAAATTAGGGACGGGCGACTGCTTATAGCCCATTGAGTTGCTTACGGTGGTCGTTAAACCTCCAATACAAAAAAAAAAATCTTTGCCTTGTATTTCCAATGATCAACCTTCTGTATCCATTTTCTGCATACTTAATGTGTTCCCAAAAATTAAAATTTGAACATCAATAAAGGTAACTTTATATTATGGCCTATTGTACATAATATTTCCTAAAACGTATCCATAATTTTATTAAAAATCAATTAGTTTTCCTTTGGTGGTGTTAAGATCAGAAAATAGATAGCGGGATCTGTACATTGATGACGTCAGTAGACAAACAAATGCTGGATTACGTAATTATGGTTAAATTTCAGAACATATTAATTATACTAGGGTATAAAATGAACTTATTTTTATCGATGTTCAAAGTTTCATCCTTGGGAACGCGTCAATTGTGAAGAAAATAGCTACAGAACTTTGCCCTTTGGAAATACGAGGAGTGAACTATCCAGTTGAATTTTGGCACACGATCGAGATGAGTTGACTTCCGCCTCAAATTTTACGACTAAAAAAGGGTGCAATCGTGATGCTCATTACGAAAATGGCCGCCCTGGTGGCGAAAGTGGTCTAGGCGCTGGCTTATGATGATTCTTTCGTGAAGGCTCGGGTTCGAATCTCACTGAGGCATGAATGTTGTGTTTGTCTTACGGCACTGGTTCGGTCCCTTTCCTGGAACCACTGACCCATAAATAAGGGATGGGCGACACCTTATATCCCATTGAGTTGCTTATGGTGGCCATTAAACTTTCAGTCAAAAGAAGAAAAAAATATCACGAACCTGGACTATTGTCTTTATTGAAGTGGTTGAATGAATTTGTCAATCAAATAAAATTTACATTTGTTGTTTCATAGGAGTTTATTCTTTTAAAAAAAAACCCCCAAAAAAACAAAACATAAACAAACTGTCGATTCCAACGGGTATCGTCTAGTTTTACAGATTTCATTTTTGTTTCTTCCTTTTTTTTTCAAGTCACTGCAATTTTGAGGGATACTATGTGTCCTCAAGCACCCATCGTTCCTGTATGTTCTGATTTACGTGATCATAATTTCAGCCGTTTCTACTTTTCCAACCCTATTTGCTCATAGTCTTAATGAGAGAGACACAGGAGAAATGCTGTAGGTTTTAGATTGGCGATAACTGGTAAAGACAGCGCGGGGGAGGGGGGGATCAAAGAGAGAGAGAGAGATGGAAGATATTAGCCCCACAGACCGAAAATTGCATTTTTCAAAGGTATTCGCCGCCCCGGTGGCGCAGTGGTCTAAGGCGTTGGCCTCTGATCATTCGTCCGTAAGGGTCCGGGTTCGAATCCCGCTCAGGCATGGATGTTGTGTTTGTCTTACGGCACTGCCTCTCTCCCTTCCCTGGAACCAGTGACCCTAAATTAGGGACGGGCGACTGCTTATAGCCCATTGAGTTGCTCACGGTGGTCGTTAAAATTCCAATCAAAAAAAAAAAAAAAAAAAAGGTATTCTAACATACAAATTTTTTGAAGATGACAATCATTTTTTTGGTGTAAATCTGACAAGGATGGTAAGTCAGATAACATCGGAAAACTGGAATCCTTGTCATAATTGCACCAATAAACGGATTGTCATCTTCGAAAAATTTGTATGGTATGCGGTTTATTTAATCCCGTATTCCATTCATGATTTATCTGCTCCTCCGGGTAATCACGGGATAGGATTCTTAATCTCCAGGTTCGCTGAACATGAATGCCAGTTGCTTCGACTAGCAAATCCTGCGATGGTTATACTCAAATTAATCGGAAACTTGAGACTTTTGTCGTTCTGGGTGGTGCAGTGATTAGCATACCCAGGCGCTATCTGAGAGACAGGTTCGATTCCCACTCCAGGACGACGAACTTTTCAAGTTTTCGGATATTGTCTGACTTATCATCCTTGTCATGTTTACACCAAAAAACGGATTGTCATCTTCAAAAAATTTGTTCTTTTTAAAAATTGCATTTTTCAAAGGTATTCTAACCTGTTGGCACAAAATTTATATGCAATATGCAATTTCTCAGTTACAAATGAATCTTTTTTCCAGGTGTTGGTATTCTAATAATATTATACTGATGAGATAATTATAGGTATTGAATGCATTTTGATCGTTGTGAGCATAAAATAATGTGAGTTATCTTTCTTATAGCAAATCTGATTAAAATTGGCAAATCATTTACATAGTAAATACCCTATTAACTGATATGTTTGATACATTTAATCAATGCATTTGATACATCTGTAAATCGAAGATATCAATTAAACATTCTCTGAAATTTTTTTACAGATTTCAGTTCTTCAAAGTTGGCAGAGTCTTTTTACACATAGTAAAAATATATTTTTTTGTCTTTTTTTAGGAATCCATGTGGTTTAGCTTCATCTTCTGGACTTAATCTGCTGGATAATATCCTGGAAAACCAGAACGCCCTTACGTGTAGAAGAAATATTACCATTGGCAGAGATGGATCTCTGAACGTGAAAGAAAAAAGTCTAAGTTTGTCTGCAAAAGTAAGATGTGATAGTAACAGTTCCAAAAGTGAACGTGAGAAAGAAGCAGGGAGCACTAGTGAGAAACCTCCTAAGTACAAGGTTTCCATAAAAAATTGCAGCCACAAGCTCCGAAGCTGCACTCCAAAAAATGAAAAAGTGCCTACCAACGAGCACCGCAACTAAAAATGAACGAAAGATTGACATGGACAGTCCTTCAAGCGGCAGCACTGGTTCAAGCGGTGAAGCCAAAAGTATCCGCAAGAGGCACTTGCAGACATCGTCGAATGACGTAGAACGCCCTTTTAAAATTCCCAAAGTGTCAAGTTCCTCAAATAAAAGTACAGTTCCGGAAACAAACTTAAAAACGTCAAATGTACACAATAGCATTACCAGCATATCATCATCAAGGACTTCCAGTGCAGAAGAAAGTACTGCACATTTGAACTCAGGTCATTGGCATTCTGGTAAAAAGTCACGTGATGGTAGTAACACTACAGAGACTTCTAATAAGGAGAACAGCAGTGCAGTGTTGAACTTTGGTGATTACCACTCAGGTAAAAAGTTACACAGTAGTGTTAACGGCATTTCATCGAAGTCCAACAGCAGAGAAGAACATGCTGAGAAATCGAACTCAGATAGGAAATCAAATGAATATTTTCCTGGGAGAGCAATAAAGACTTCTGGTGTAGAAAATGGTGAAGAAGAGGATAAAAATGGTGATAGGACACCTGTGCAGATGAACATTCAACTTAATTCCCAAACAGAAAAAGTAAGTCTTAATGTTTTGTTTTCTTTTTGTTATTTTAATGTACAGATAGTGAGTTGAAAGTTTTGCAATATTTGGATCACTTTATGTCTTCAAAATACCTTTACGACGAAAGCTGACTAGCATTCAATGTATAAGGCCATCGTGTTGCACCTCCTAGCCATCTGTCTGCCAGTTCTTCAATTCTGCGGCGGTACCGGCTATTGTTCTTCGAGTCAAAGCACTGCTTCACCCCAGCTGCTACCTCCTCCTGGTTGCTGAAGTGCCGCCCGTAAAGGAAGTGGGCCATGGACCGGAACAAGTAATATTTCGACGAGGCAAGGTCTGGACTCTATGCTGGGCGTGGCATCAGTTCGATACCCTCAAGTTCCTGGAGTTTTGCCTGGGTCGTCCGTGCGTTATGAGGCCGAGGGTTGTTCTGCTGTAGGAGAGAGCGCTTTCTGTTCATCTCATCAATCAGTGCCAGGTACTTCTCCAAAATGGCATACATCCGCTCCAGCTGGTGAGAGTAGAGATTGGCGTTGACGGTGCGGCCATCTGGAACAAATTCGTAATGAATTATATCCTCGAAATTCCACCAGACACAGAGCATCACTTGGTGCTTGAAGCGCCCGCATTTCGCAACAGGTTTTGGAAGCTATCACGGGTCAACCACTGCTGTTGTGTGTTAGGATTATGGAAACAGACCCACTTCTCATCGCACTAACAATTCTTTTGATGAAACTTTCATCACGTGGCTTTTCTAGGAGTTCCGTGCCCACTTCCACTCGGCTATTTGCTTCATCTGGTATCAGTTCATGAGGGAAAATGTGGTCAGCACCTGTAGACTTTGCCGAAGTCCTGAAGGTGATTAACGACGGTGATCTGTGATATGCACGGTTCGTCTGATAATCTTCGAGTGCTGGTTGTCGAATTTGCCTCTACGGCCTGTGCCATGGTCTCCAAAACCATGGTTCGCGGCTTACCTGACCTTGGCTGTTCGTCGAGGTTTGTGTCACGTGAGTGAAATTTCTTAAACCATCCGGTTTAGTGCTGTGGCCCACGGAACCTTCCATTTTTCGCATGACAAATGTTTAGTGTTATTTGAGTAGCTTTATGACTGAGTTCAAACTCGTAAAGCAGAAGTTCCCTCATTAAACAGTTGCGGCTTTTCATCTTTTAGGCATCCCAAGCACAGACAGAACGACGACATGTAATGCTGTTCACAGCAACGACTACCAATTTATATCTCTTTCGACTGACTGTAGTGTGCGACTTGAACTAATTTAAATACGTGGTATACCCACCGCAGTGTATGCGTTTATGCAAACATGAAAGAACTTTCCACTCACCCTCAGTGTTGCATTCAAGAACAGTAAAAGTCCGATATTGTGAGAGCAGGCAAAAATTGAAAAGAAATGTCGTTATAACAGACTTCTCGGATGTAACGAGAAGCACAACGGGAGGGGGGCATGAAGTAACAGGCAGGTCGTTAAAGATGTTCTTGTTCCATCTGAGTTTAATGGTTTGAACTTTCTAAAATACCTACTACCTAGTTACTGACTGGCCGACGGCACACACATATGAGAATTTGTTTTTAAAAATTCCTTGAAAAGTGGTTCAATTTATTTGGCTTGGAAGAGTATGAACCTTGACTTGAGAAGTATGGTCCATCGCAGAATCAAACTGGAAGTACTAAGCTGCTGAGATTTAAAAATACGGTGATGTATTTGCCTGGTTAATTGAAATTTCTCAGTTCTGCTGGGAGTTAGAAATGGTCCCACAGGATGGGAGGAATGCTATCATTGTTCCCTTGTATAACGAAAAAGGTGATCAGACTGTATGCAAGAACTATCGTGGTATCAGCCTTCTGATTCAGCCGGGAAAGTGTTTGGAAATATCATCAAAATGTGAGGTCTTAATCAGAGAAGGCATGGGATGTAAAGAGTGGTTTTATGCCTGGTAACGGCTGCATTAACCAGATTTTGGGATTATTTATGGTGATCGAAAATAATCTGTCTGTTGGTAAGAACATTTTTGCTGCGTTTATAGATTTAGGAAAAGCTTATAACTCTGTAAACGGGACACTTGTGTGGTAGGTCTCGAATGAATATAGTACAGGGTGATTCATAAAGAAGTATACAAATTCCAGACGCTGTCAAACAGTAACAGTTGAAGACACGGACCACAACTGCGAATTGTTAGGTAGATGTAAACATAAAGTTTGTGTCCCGCTAGTGAAGGAAGTGACGTGGGAGATAGAGCGCGTGTCACGTGACTAGTCAGTCAAAATGTCAGCGTCTGCAGTGGAGAAGGTGTTTTGTGTTCTTGAATTGAGCAAAACGGAATCTGTAACTGTTGTGCAACGGCATTTTCGATCACGATTCGGAAAAGAATATCCAACCCGAAAACCTATCTACGATTGGCATAAAAAATTTGAAACTACGGGCTGTTTGTGCAAACTTAACTGGACGACCGCGTGTATCGGAAGAAGTCGTCGATAGTGTTTGCACCGCCATTCAACGAAGCCTGGGAAAATCAACTCGGAGGGTGAGTCGTGAAGAGCAGATTTCACAGTCCACTCTCTGGAGAATTTTCAGAAAGAAGCTGAAAGTGATTCCATACAAAGTTAAGATGTTGCAAAATCTCACTGACCGGAGCCGCGGACTACAACATGCCACTGACCCAAAGGCCACCCGGAATTCCTGACTTAACACATTCTGACTTTTTCCTGTGGAGTACGTAAAAGACAAGGTATTCGCCCCTCCCCTTCCTGTTGATCTAGTGTAGCTGAAATAGCGTATCACAACCACTATCACTGCACTTGATTGAGATATCTTACCTCGCGTTTGGGTGGGAAATGGATTACCGGCTCGATGTGTGTCGGGGGACTAAGGGTGCACACATAGAACATCTGTGACTGTCTCTAAAACAACTTGAAACTTTCCCCTACAGTTCTGTTACAGGTAACATAAAATATCTTACATTGTTCTTGTTTTATAGTGCGTTGAAACTGTATACTTCTTTATGAATCACCCTGTATAAGCAGAATCGGCCTATTTGTGTAAACATTTTGTATTCTTGAAGTATTGAGCATGTGCACGAGTGAATGGTGTTTTAATTAAATGATTTTCTACTGATGCAGAAGTCAGAAAAATTTGTATAATGTCGCCCTGAATGTATAAAGATGTGTACGCTTGAAATATAAAGCATTTGCCTCAGTGAATGGTGTTTATCGAAATGATTTTCTACTGATGCAGAAGTCAGAAAAGTTTGTATAATATCGCCCTGAATGTTTAAAGATATGTACGCTTGGTGTTTATCGAAAGGGTTTTCTACTTGTGCAGAAGTCTAACAAACTTGTGTAATGTCACAATGGATATTTAATATATTTATATATGTGTGCATACGTGATGGCCAGAATGGACAATACTGGTTTAGGTCTTAGTAATGTCTGTGTTTGTAGATTGCTGTATGCTGATGACACAATCCTGCTGGCAGAGAGCAAAAGTGAATTGCATATGATGTTGTGTCGGATGTGTGAAGTTCATGTAGAAATTCAAATAAGGGAAAAAATCAGAGGTACGGTTTTTGAGTGAGAAACTGTTAGCACTGAATGCAAGGTAAGTTTAAATGGCACAGTGATGGACTAGGTGAGAAACATTTGTATATTTAGGAAATATATTTGTCAGAGAGAACAAATTAGATGGCAAAATTAGTAGGTGAGTGAATTCATCTCACAAAGTCATTGCTGCTTTAAGAGGATTTCACAGGAATCATGGGTTCTCAAAGAAGTCCCGAATGGCTCTGTATGAAAGTGTAATTGTTCCTTTTCTGATGTAAGCCAGTAAAACTTGTGTACTGCAGAAAAGACATTTGTGTGCTGGAGAGATCAGTTACTTATGGAGAGTTTGCGGCAAGACATATTCTGATCTTGTGAGGAACAAAGATCTGTAATGTCAGGCAAAATGCTGTCAGCAGGGTGGAGACAAGTATCCTTAGGTGGTTTGGGCATGTTGAAAGAATGAGTGATCAGATGCTTAACTAAGAGAATTTATTCAGCCCAGGTGGCAGGAAAGAGAGTAGAGGAAGACCAAGGAAATTGTGGGAGGACCAGATTCAGAAAAGAGAAAAATAATGCGTGTGAGGTACAAACGTTTTTGCGTGAGATATGTGATAGTAAGGATGAAACAGATATATTGAGGTGGTTTGGCCTTGGTGAAAGAATGCTGTAAAGGAATTTATTCAGCATGAGTGGCAGGAAAGAAAGGTGGAGGAAGGCCAAGGAAATCATGGGAGAACAAGATTCTGGAATGTCTGCCTGAGAAGAAAGATAATGAGTATGAAGTACAAAAGGTCTTGTTGAGATGTGTAGTAATAAGGGGGAAAGAAATATTCTGAGGTGGTTTGGCTATCCTGAAAGAATTCTAACTAAGATAACTTGTTCAGCACAAGTGGCAGGAACGAAAGGTAGAGGAAGGCCAAGAAAATCATGGGAGCACCAGATTTGGGAATGTCTGCATCAGAAGAAGATAGTAAGTTTGAAGTAGAAAAGGTCTTGTGTGAGACGTGTGATGGAAGCCAGTGAAGCTCAAGTTGCATGCAGAGATTGCTGTGAAAGGAGACATTTGATGCACCAACAGTAAATTTTAGTTTCATCAAATCAATTAAGGAAGAGATATTCTTCATAATATCAATACATCAGAAATAGACAGAATATTTAATGCAAACTGAGACATAGGAATTTGAAAGTCCTCAAGTAACTGAGACATAGGAATCTGAAAGTCCTCACGTAGCTGAGTCATAGGAATCGGAAAATCCTCAAGCAACTGAGACATAGGAATCTGAAAGTCCTCAACTAACGGAGTCATAGAAATCTGAAAGTCCTCAAATATCTGAGACATAGGAATCTGAAAGTCCTCAAGCAACTGAGTCACAGTAATCTGAAAGTCCTCAAATATCTGAGACATAGGAATCTGAAAGTCCTCAAGTAACTGAGACATAGGAATCTGAAAGTCCTCACGTAGCTGAGTCATAGGAATCGGAAAATCCTCAAGCAACTGAGACATAGGAATCTAGAAAGTCCTCAACTAACGGAGTCATAGAAATCTGAAACTGAGACATGGGAATCTGAAAGTCCTCAAGCAACTCACAGTAATCTGAAAGTCCTCAAATATCTGAGACATAGGAATCTGAAAGTCCTCAATTCAAGCAACTGAGTCATAGTAATCTGAAAGTCCTCAAATATCTGAGACATAGGAATCTGAAAGTCCTCAATTCAAGTAACTGAGTCATAGTAATCTGAAAGTCCTCAAATATCTGAGACATAGGAATCTGAGAAGTCCAACTCAAGTAACTGAGTCATAGTAATCTGAGTCCTCAAATATCTGAGACATAGGAATCTGAAAGTCCTCAACTCAAGTAACTGAGTCATAGTAATCTGAAAGTCCTCAAATATCTGAGACATAGGAATCTGAAAGTCCTCTACTCAAGTAACTGAGTCATAGTAATCTGAAAGTCCTCAAATATCTGAGACATAGGAATATGAAAGCCCTCAAATATCTGAGACATAGGAATATGAAAGTCCTCAAGCAACTGAGTCATAGTAATCTGAAAGTCCACAAATATCTGAGACATAGGAATCTGAAAGTCCTTAAGTAACTGAGACATAGGAACATGAATGTCTCCACGCAGCTGAGACATAGACTGACCTTGAAACTTTGCTGTTCCATCAGTTTTAAACTTTAATCTGGCAGATGAGATTTCTTTGAGGAACAAACCTCTGAACCTCAGAGAACAGCTTAGTGATATGTAATATGTATGTGACTGAGTTGCACTGTTGTTGAACAACATTTCTCTTGTGCAGTTATTTATTACAGTCAATTGTTAACTCTGCAGTTTTTGTTTTTTAACCTTTTCAGTGCTTTTTATTTAAACATTTTGCTTTTCATGGTGTCAATGTAAATTTGTCATTTTGAACTTTGCTGTAGGTGCCGTCCAAACACAATTTGAAAGAAAAGCATCGTCGCTGAAGTCAAGTACTACCTGAAAGATTTCTACACCACAGGTTTAATCACGAAAGATGAATATAAAGAAATAATGCGCCGGGCTGTACCTAAGGTAAGAAAAGGGATTTTTGAGAGAAACGATCATCTTGAAAAAGCAACTGTTATTTTTAAGTGTTTTTGTGTTACTTTTAATTAAACATAAAACTAAAATCCCTCGCTTTTACATGACAGTAGTTTATTGGTTAGGCTTAAAGTATCTGTTGAAATTACAGACAATCCATAGCAATTGTTTCTTTTCTGAATGTGTTTCAACTGAATAGCGAAATAAATCCAAAAATATAACATTTACCACAGCAGAACTAACGAATACAATTCTCGAAATGATTACTTGTCATGGTTTAGCTCTGCAGACTTCTTACAGCACGTAGGGTTCCGCGAGCGCAAATAGTACCACATTTGTTGCGTCATATTTTCCGTTGGAATGCTCGCAAAGAATAAAAATACCCTTTCAATCTCTTTGCTGTCCTCCTCTATCTCCATATTGCTTTACATTTTTTCTCTTACCGCAATTTTGGTACTTTTCAATAACACCACTTCTCCCGACAATTACCAAGTGGATTTTTAAAACGACGTGGAAACACTTTTTTTTCTTTACCGGTATGTTATCAGGTGAACACAATTTCATAACTTTTTAAAGATAATCTGTGGATTATACGACAGAAATTACGGTGTTTACAGCAGATTACATAATCTGCAGTAAAAAAATTTTGGGCGTCGGGGTCAGAGAACTAGGCGCCTGGGTGACATGCCACCCTGGATTTGTCGAGCCCTGCACATACTGAAGGTAGCTAATGAAATAAAAGTTACTTGGCATGAAGTCCGTCCTCTTGATTCTCCAAACCTTGTAATTGTTAAATAACCCTCAGTGGTGCATTTCTCAATTAAATATTTCTCACTTTTATACGTAATTCCAATTAAGTCCTTATATTTTATTACAGTTTCTTTTACTTTTTACTCAGTCATATGTAATTCATTTATACACTTTTTGTGATTACACATTAAAATTAGAATTTAAGATTTTATCAAAAATACACTGTTTTTACAGTGTAAAGGCATTTCAGAATGGTAAGGCTGCGGGAGTTGATAGTGATGAATGTAAGGGTGCGGGAGTTGATGACTGCAGTGTGACCACCATGCCGAGATGTTGAAATATGGTGGTGACTCTGTAATTGACTGGTTAACTGAAATTTGCCAGTTGTGATGGGAGTTAGGAATGGTCCCTCGATATTGGAAGGATGCTATCATTGTCCCCTTGTGGAAGGGAAAAGGTGATCAGACTGAGTGCAAGAACTTTCGTGGTATCTGTTTTCTGAGTTTTGCAGAGAAAGTAATTGGAAAAGGCTGTTATTGATAAGGTACGGGGCCTTACATCAGAGAAAGTGTGGGATGTGCAAAGTGGCTTTATGCCTGGTAAGTGGATGCACTAACCAAATTATTAGGGAGTTTTTGCTTTACGAGTTTCAACTCGGCTATAACGCTGCTCAAGCAAAACCAAACATTTGTCATCGAAAAGGAGAAAGTTCCGTGGGCAACAGCAACGCAACCAGATGGATCAAGATATTTCGCTCACGTGACAGAAACCTCGATGGTCAGCCAAAGGACAGTTAGGCCTCGAACTGTGGATTCGGAGGCCGTGCGCCAGGCTGTACAGGCAAATTCAACAACCAGCATTCGGAGATTACCAAGCGAGCTGGGCATATCACAAGCCACCATGGTTCCTCAACTTGAGGACATCGCTAAGGTCTAGAGGAGTGCTGTAATTGTACTTCACGAACTGACGCCAACTGAAGCAAACCGCTAAGTGGGAGTGTGCGCAAATCTCCTACAAAACCCACGCGATCTATGTTTCCTCAAGAGAATTATTACGTGCGATGAAAAGTGGGTCTATTTCCGTACTCCTAACACACAACGGCAGTGGTGATCCCGAACCAACTTCCTGAACCTGTTCCCAATTGTGGGCGCTTTGAGCACAAGGTGATGTTCTTCGTCTGGTGGAATTTATAGGGGATAATACATTGCGAATTTGTTCCAGACAGTTGGACCATCAACGCCAACCTCTACTTTGAACATCTGGAGTGGATGTATGCCGTTTTGGAGGAGAAATTCCTAGTACTGGTGAACAGAAGGCCCACTCTCACACAGCAGGATGATACTTGGTCTCATACCGCGCGAACGACCCAGGAGAACTCCAGGAACTTCAGGACATCCAACTGATATCACACCTAGTATATAGTCCTGACCTTGAACCGTTGGATTACTACTTGTTCCGGTCCATGGCCCACTTTCGTCGCTGGAGGCAAGCAGGAGGAGGTGACAGCTGCGGTGAAGGGGTTCTTCGCCTCGAAGGACAAGAACTGGTACCGCGGCGGAATCGAAAAGCTGGCAGACAGATGGCCAAAGACGCATAAGGGCGATGGAATGGATCCCGCTCCTATGTCCTATCCTTTGACCCCATTTTGCTCACTTTCAAAAGTTTATCCTCAGGTGGTTCCCTACCACATACTAAATTTTCAACGAAATCGAACCATTTTTACGGAAGTTATGGAGCATAAGAGAAATGGAATGGATCTCGCTCCTATGTCCTGACCTTTGACCCCGTTTCGTCCATTTTCAATAGGGTTCGTCCATATGTGGTCCTCTACCACATACTAAATTTTCGTCGAAATCGAACCATTTTTACGGAAGTTATGACGCATAAGGGAAATGAAAAGGATGTCGCTCCTATGTCCTGACCTTTGACCCGTTTCGTCCATTTTCAATAGGGTTCGTCCATATGTGGTCCTCTACCACATACTAAATTTTCGTCGAAATCGAACCATTTTTACGGAAGTTATGACGCATAAGGGAAATGAAAAGGATGTCGCTCCTATGTCCTGACCTTTGACCCCGTTTCGTCCATTTTCAATAGGGTTCGTCCATATGTGGTCCTCTACCACATACTAAATTTTCGTCGAAATCGAACCATTTTTACGGAAGTTATGACGCATAAGGGAAATGAAAAGGATGTCGCTCCTATGTCCTGACCTTTGACCCCGTTTCGTCCATTTTCAATAGGGTTCGTTCCATATGTGGTCCTCTACCACATACTAAATTTTCGTCGAAATCGAACCATTTTTACGGAAGTTATGACGCATAAGGGAAATGAAAAGGATGTCGCTCCTATGTCCTGACCTTTGACCCCGTTTCGTCCATTTTCAATAGGGTTCGTCCATATGTGGTCCTCTACCACATACTAAATTTTCGTCGAAATCGAACCATTTTTACGGAAGTTATGACGCATAAGGGAAATGAAAAGGATGTCGCTCCTATGTCCTGACCTTTGACCCCGTTTCGTCCATTTTCAATAGGGTTCGTCCATATGTGGTCCTCTACCACATACTAAATTTTCGTCGAAATCGAACCATTTTTACGGAAGTTATGACGCATAAGGGAAATGAAAAGGATGTCGCTCCTATGTCCTGACCTTTGACCCCCGTTTCGTCCATTTTCAATAGGGTTCGTCCATATGTGGTCCTCTACCACATACTAAATTTTCGTCGAAATCGAACCATTTTTACGGAAGTTATGACGCATAAGGGAAATGAAAAGGATGTCGCTCCTATGTCCTGACCTTTGATCCCGTTTCGTCCATTTTCAATAGGGTTCGTCCATATGTGGTCCTCTACCACATACTAAATTTTCGTCGAAATCGAACCATTTTTACGGAAGTTATGACGCATAAGGGAAATGAAAAGGATGTCGCTCCTATGTCCTGACCTTTGACCCCGTTTCGTCCATTTTCAATAGGGTTCGTCCATATGTGGTCCTCTACCACATACTAAATTTTCGTCGAAATCGAA